>CM065395.1:37997789-38425289 GCA_033060915.1 Euryodendron excelsum
TTCCTCATCAATTGCCCCTTCACTAGGTTCCGATGGACAGACCTCAATGAGCATAAACTTGTATTCTTTAGCCGTCAGCACAACATCCAAATTTCTTTTTCAATCAATATCATTTGGTCCAATCAATTTTTTTTCTTTAAGAATAGCAAAAAGTGAATTGAAAACCATTTTAATCCTAAGAATCACATATTATAACAAAATATGATAAGCAATAATAAACTTAGAATTCAATCATTAAAATATGGTTCCCTCTACCAATATTTTAAAAGAATCCGCCAACAGTCTAGTATATCGTAAATAGCACGTCTCGATGGGAAGTCATCTACTATTCAACATTTATCTAGATAGGTCAATACCTATTAACTTTACTATCTAGGCAAATGACTATACCAAGTAAAATTAAATAGCTGAGTTAGCTTTGGTCCTATAAAAAATAACAGTGACTCAGATGGTGAGGATATTATTATTTATAGCTAAGTGTATACCATCACTAAATTCTAGACCTATTATTTAGTAATGAGTTACTCAGATGGGAAGTTAACCCAATACTAACAACTACTAGTGTTTATACTCGGTGAGTTCGTAAGTTATTCCCTCTGATGGGGAGGTTAGTATTAAAACCAACACATAAAATAAATTACTTCACTTATAAACTAGTGATGGAGACCATGGAATTTATACGTAATGAATTCCCTCACCCACTTAGATATTTAATACATAAGGGATGTCATGTGTTTAATTATTCAATAAATATAATATTTTAATATTGGTGACTCATATATATGTAACAAATAAAATTTCAAATTCCCTTAATTTAGAAAAGAAATATTTAAATTAAAGCATGGGAATTAATTTTACTCTCTAGTTGAACATATATAAATCAAAATTGAAAATTTAAATTTACATAATTAAAACACAACTTGAATGTCATTTATCTATTATCCATATTCTCACATGTTAATAACATAACAACAAGAACATAAAAGATAATAATCATAGACAAACAAGATAAATAAGATTTAATCAAAATCCTGGCTATTATGGTTAATAAATCACTCCAAAGTGATAAAGAGTCCAACCGCACTACGATATCACCAAGAATCTTTGTTTACCACTTCACTGACACACGGGGGTTCGGGGGCAGCACCCTTGATGATAGGGATCAACCTGCCCGGTCAGGTCATGGGGGCTTGGGGGCAGCGCCACCGGCAGGGGTTTAGGGGTAGCGCCCCCGAAACCTAAACGAAATACCACATTACGTTCTTAGGACTGTTCCTCACGTCTTTAGGGTTTTTCCAATTTTCTACCTTAGTTCTTGCGCCGCTATTGTTGCTTTATCTTCTTCGATTGTAATAGATGGTATTCTCCATAACAGTAGAGTTACAGAATATAAAGAATCAAGATCTCCAAAAACAATGGAGTTCCAGAATACAAAAAATCAAAATCTCCAAAACAATGGAGTTCCCATGTTTCAGAAAAATAATGATTACATTTGATTTTATGCCTTCTTAAATCAGAGTTCACAATCTAAGAATTATATAAAAAACACAATCACATAACAAACATTCATGTGACCATAATAACCAGGCAGAACGCAAAACAGAGGTTAGCATATATCCACATTCTACCCTAAGCATGCATGAAACCAATTTTCGAAGAATATGGTAGGTATTATACGTATACAGTATCAACCACGGCTCTAATACCAATTGCTGGAGACTGCAAAATTTTTCACGACCTGGCTATAGTGCGTATGCATAATACCAAAAAAATCTAATCTGATTAGCATAGCCTAATCTACGTGATTAGAATCATACCTTCAAGATCTCTTTGGTTTGATCCCGAATAACAAGTACAAATCAATTGCTCGAACTCAACTTTCGGACTTTTGTTGTGTTCCTCGTACACGCCTCACTCTAGAGAGAGTGGGCACGCAGCTGCTAGGGTTTCTCTTCCTCATAAAAATGTATATCTCTCAATTATGAGTAAGTGTAACCCTAACTGCTCTTAGAGTACGTATATACAAAGGTTATAGCAGGAACCATAGGATTAGTATAACTAGGGCTTCCTACACAAATAAGGATTCCTAATCCAACCAGGATTAATGCCTATTTACGTAAATTATAATTTGTACCACTAATGAATTATAATTGCACTCCCTACCACACTATAGGAATTATATTTCGAGTTTCATATTATTAAATACTTATTTATCTCCCCACGTTAAAATTATAGATATATGTCTATTAAATTAAATTACTGACAATTAAATTTAATAGACTTATTTAATTCCTTGAGACATTCTACTTAACTTATTTGATATGTCAAATTCGTAATCCACCTGCAGGGTTTGACATAATCAAAACTTATAAGCTTCCTCAAGGGGGTATCATCAATCCTTATACCGAGATGTGGATTCCATCAATAATTAATATTCACCATACACATAATGTTATTGTCCAACTCATTGAGTTTATTGACCCACAAAGAATCTCACTCTTCTGTGAATCAAAACAACAATCACCACATGCACATATCTATTTATTATATCGGATTAAGAGCATAAGCACTCATAATAATCATGAGGTATTAATTGTTTACATAGTCAATATAAAAACAATTAGCTCAACATGGTCTTGTTCAATACACACAAACTGTATTAATGCAAGGAGTTAGAACTATACCGTTTCTCATAATTAAGACAAACCTATTAAAACCTTGTGCTACAGTCCTACTGATGGTGTGTCCAGTTCTATCTAAAACTGTGAACAATAAACTTATATTCTATAAGAACTGATGATTTGATTTTCCATGTGTAAGCCTGCTCTATACACCAAATCATCTACTATATAGAATAAGAGACACACATGCATAATCATTAAATAATTAATGCAATGCAAACATTGCTCACACACATTCTCGTTAAAATGGAATAACTAATTTATTAATAAATACTAAAGTCATTACACAAAGTATGTCTTTTAGTATAAATCCCTAACATATTAGCTTTTTCTGATTGCTTGTTGGTAAGAGGTTGACAGTGTCACATGGTTTCGCTCATTCTATGTTCTTCATTGCTAGCATTCATTATTTATTCATTGTTAATATTTATTATTTAGAGTGGATGGTTGATTGCATGAGGAACCATGACATATTCATGAGATTCAATCTTTAATTTTTGAATAGTTAGAGTGTTGCATGGTTTATATTCAAAGTAAGATGAGCATTTCACTTTGTGATTTCGATGTTCGGTGGGATACTATCTTTAGTATACATTAAGTGATGGGATTACACTCATTGAACACAAATCATGGATGTAGCTTTATTGTATTAGTATGTGCATTTGTAGCCTTACTTGAGTGAAGATTTTCACCTTGTGAGCTTTAGGGTTTTATAACTTCTTTGAAGAGAGATTACTATCACTCGAAGAGATTTCTTGCTTCTTATCATTTCAATGGCTTCATCACAGTTGCATTTGACTTATTTGCTTTATATTGACTCATATTGTTGACACTCACATTCACTCAAGATCTATTTCTTATATCCTTTGGGAAATAATTTTAGGCCATCTTTCATGCTGTTCAGCCATAGAGTTTGTTTTGTTTTTATTACCCTTGAAACCACATCTTTTGACCCTTTTTGGTGTGTGATCTTATATGGGATATGATTAGTAATTGGATATTGTTCCTCGTGAGTTGAAAAGGTATAAACCGTTATTTTATTAAAGCTCCCAAAAAAAAAGTAAAAAGGAGAGATGTTTAGTAAATAGAAGTGAAAGAAAGAAAGAAAGAAAAAGACAATGGGATTGAAAAAAAATCAAAAGAAAGGAAAACAAAGAAATAAAACAAGAACAGAAAGAAGGGATGAAGCCATAAATAGGCAAGGAAATATGCTAGAAAGTAAGAGGGAGAAAGAAAGAGAAGAATTACTTCATTGACATTACACGCCTGATTCCACTCTAAAAGTGTAATCTTTGTCCCCTAATTAAGTGTTTGTTAGCCTCTATATGGGTATTAGTATAGATTTTTAGCAATAAACTGATCTAAAGTGCTTTTTTATATGTATTGTAGGTTTTTGGTGATAAAATGGTGGAAAAAAGGCTTAAAGGGGAAGAAGTCCGTCCGGACGGACCGTTCGAACGGTTATACCGTTCGAATGGTGCGTTCGGACGGACAAATTACCGTTCGGACGCCTATACCGTTCGGACGCCCCGTTCAGACGGGCGAATTACCGTTCGACCAGTGCGATGGAGATTGCAGTTCCAGAGTCTATATTTCCCTTCCAAAGCCGTTCCAAAGTCGATTTTTCCCGTCCAATGCCGTTCTAGAGTCGTCTTTTTCCGTTCGAAGAAATATAGAGCCGAGTTTGCTTGTCCAAAGACCGTCCGAATGGTGAAATAATCGTCCGAACAGTTATGGCACCGTCCGGACGCATATCGGACGTACTTAGGATGCACTTCGGACGGTGAGCGCAGATTTGCCATACAACCCAACAGTCGAAGAAAAAAAGGTGATAAGTTAGATTTTAGGGTTTTTGCTGCGGGTAGAGAGGGAGAATAGGGAAAAATGATGTATTTTGCTTATATTTACTTTACTTTGTTGTATTTATAGCTTTGGGAAGTAGTTAGATAGATTTCTTGGGTGGATTTAGTGTAATCTTTCACATTTTCTACATTTCAATATATATTCACTTTTGATTTAAAGTCAAGATGTTGTCTCTACACTTTGGAAAGCTCTCAATCATGGATTCTTCAAGCTAAACTCATTGTTTGGGAGCAAATGTGAAGATCTACCAAGGAATGCATGGAAAATGAAAGGGGAGTTCTTGAATCTTGTTAAATATCTATCTTGCTTATTTTTCTCTAATTATATTGGAATTAATTGTTGTAGAAATCTTAGATCTATAATCATAGTTAATAACATGTGATTTATTTCTAAAGAACCCATAAATTATGATAAAATTTAATTCCAAAATAATTAGAGATCCATAAAATTTCAAAACTAAACTTTTCGAATCAAGGGCCTTTGGACGGTTCTTGATTTGAGTTAACCCAAACTCCCCCTTTCAAATTCCGTGCTAGAATTGGTAGATTGGAACATTTGAACCCAAACCCCCCTTTTTTAATCAAGTTACATCTCTACTTGTGCTCATTTGGAATTCCGGTTAAATTAAGAGTTAATTTAGTTATAATTGTGGTTATTGTAGTAGCATGTTCATAATTGTCAATTTACTTTAGCTAAAATCAATTTGTAGGTTTCAATTTAATTTCAATTGTTCGCCTAGTCGCTAGTAAACCAAACCCTCAAACATAAAAAGATTTTCGGTCAATTTTAGCTAATATAGCAATCGATTTCCCTCTTGGTTTGCAGTTGCAATTTGAATACATTTCTAAACTCTACTCGTTTCTATTGCTAAATTGGCACAGGTCTCTTGGGAAAACACGATAGTGGGAGTATCCCCACTTAAACTACAAGCACCTCCATCGCAGTGAGCGTGGAAAGGACGAGTCAATGTCATGATCACGTATATAGTGTATTCTCCTACCTTTTCTTTTCCTCTTATACCTTACCTTGATACCCTATTGGCCTTCCCTTACAGAGTCCTTTATGATCCAAAAGCATGCACTTCATGTGAGATCTTGTTTGAATTTGAGCTCTTATTTGTCATCGTGATTAGTTGATATTTAAGCTATAAGTATTTTTTCATGAAGTCATGTCAAGATTGATACACTTTCATTATTGCGGTTTTTGACATTTGGAGTGCTCTCTTGCATTTTTCATGGCATTTACTCTTTTTGCGAGCATTCTATTAAGAGAAACCTTGTGCTTAGTTGTTTGAGAGTGTATGTTCGGTGAAGATTTGGATCAAAGCTCCAAGGCTATGTATGTGTGAGCAGATACTTTTAAACTACATTGCATGACTCTAGCACACACACACACATGAAGCTCATTTTTGTGTTCTTCTCGATATAATCCTTCTTATATTAACATGAGAGGTGATATGTTAAGCTTGCTCGAATACATTCATGCATCATTCTCATATTGTTCTAAATCTTAGATTGATGATTATGAATCAATGTTTGTGAGTATCATTACTGTAATCCCTCACGAGATACCACTCGTCCACTAGTGCTAACCTAGGGGTTCAAAGGCTTGATGCATAGGCTAAATGCATCCGGAACTCCCACGAAAGTGGAGATTAACATTCATACATATTTGCTTTAGTTTTACTATTTTGCTAGGGACTAGCAAAAGCTAGGTGGGAGTGGTGATTACACCTCAAAAGTGTAATCCAAAGTTCCTAAATAGCCTTTGTTAATCCATTTAATGATATATATACCTTATGTTAGTATCATATTGTCTCTAATAAGTTTTGATGTTTGATTTGCAAGTTACGAGCTAAAAAAATGGACAAAGCTAGGCAAAAGGGCTATGATCGTACGTACGGTACTACAACCAAACATACGGTGAACAGTACTGTATGTACGCCTGTAATATTTTTCTAACTTCAGAGAGGCTCATTCAGCGTATAGGCCACTGCACGAAGACTGTACGTACGATGGACCAACCGTACGTACGGTCCCGGCTACCCTGTTTTTTCTCTCACTGTTATACAGGTTTGTACGAGGATTTGGGGATCGATCACATTTTCTGGAGTCTAGGATGTTTTTCTAAAGGGAGATAATACTTTCCTACCATTGTAATAGTTAGATTACTTAGAATCTCTTGCTATATTCCTTATAATTGAATTGAAGAGTTGATTTCAATAGAAATTTTCAATCTCTTTCGAGTTCAAATTCAAATTGTTCATCATCAAATCGAATCAATTGTGGAGTTCTTCCTTAAAGATGAGTAGCCAATTTTTGAAATTGGGTTCAATTGTGAAGAACATTCGAGAAATTCAAAGCTTCATTGAAGCTATCCCATGATTTCATTGTCCTATCAGTTTGGATTAATGTTCTTCTTTGATTGAGTGTTGGATTTCTTAGAACACCTATGTTATTGACTAAGTTTGGGAATTTCAAATCATGGTTTTGTAAGCACTCCATTTTTGCCCGTTCGACAGTCTCCAGTCCATCCAAACTTGTACTCAAGTCAATATGGATGTATTCCAATCGAAATCAACTTTCCCAAATCTAATCCCGTCAATCCATCGCTTCGCGGGCCCGCCGGGCCCAAATAGAGGCAAAATGACCAAAATGCCTTTGGGGGTAATATTTGGTCCAATTCCTATAGGCACGTCTTTCTGAAGACGGTAAGTCCCCTTTTTAATTCCCTTTCCAATTCCATTTCTAATTCCAATTCCAATTAAATTCGGCACACCTTTTGAGAAAGTTGATTCCTCAAGGTGGTAGGACCCTCCAATCCGGCACGTTTCCAAGTGAACTCTTTGGAACGGTAAGTCCCTTCAAACCCGTCGACCGAGACGAGACCCCAAGTCCTCTAGATGGTAGAACAGTCCACCTTTGGTGCCTGCTAGCCCGTCAATGCAGAAATGTCCATTTCGGCACACCTTTTGAGAAAGTTGATACCTCAAGCGTTAAGTCCATTTAGCAGCTTCCCGAGATCAAGCAGTCTCGGAAATGATCGCGAACCGTCAAAGTAGCAGAAGTACTCGTAAACATCGCAACTGTCAGAGTAGCGGAAGTACTCGCAAACAGGTCGATATAGGGAATTGCCAACAAACCCTTGTATCATGGAACCACTGTTAGAGTGGCGGAAACACTCAAAACCCAGGTCAACACCAGTGCCTGCTAGCCCACTTCGGTGAAAAATAACCAAACTGCCCCTAGGGTCATTTCTAGCACGTTTCTCGAGAAAGTACCAAAGTCCTCAGAACAGTAAGTCCACCCTTCCAAGATTATCCTAGAGGCGATCTGGCATGATTAGGTGCCTTCTAATTAGTTTCGGGCCAATTCCGAGACTCTTCGGTCAAGATGACCATTTTGCCGCTAGGCATCCGAGCGCCCCGGGGACCACACCGGCTCTGGATATCAAACCGGTAATCTCCCGAGAATGCTTCTTATAGTATTCTTGACCTTCCTTTATCTTTTCGGATCATTCCAAGTCAGTTCTGGCAAACCTGGTGTAAAATGACCATTTTACCCCTAGTAGGCCAGTCGCCTTTTTCGACCACACCGACTCTGGGTATCAAACGGGTAGCCTTAAATCTCGAGTCTTCTTCCGGGACATTTTGAGTCCGTCCGGGTAGCTTTCCAGCCCGATTGACCGTTTTGCCCCTAATGGCCCGGTCAACCCTTTTGATAAATCTTGTCATTCTTTTTCAAGTCCATTACCCCCCCCCCCGGGACCCTATTCTAAGGGTTCCTGTCCCTTTTTGGCTTTCTAGGCCATTCCCGGTCCCTTAAATCCTTCCCGGACCTTCTGGAGCCACTCCTAATGAAGTCAAACTAAAAATTGCATGCTAGTCACTAGTACAGGCGCCCAAATCTTCTGAAGATACGTTGCTTACCGACCTTAAAACTTTCCTAAGTGGCTGGCACCACTACAAGCCAAAATTTGGCCTGGAGTGGCGCCAAAAGGTTTTTTTGGCCTAGCGCCATTGCAACAAGCACCAGGTTATTCCTCTATCTATAAATACAGAGTCTTTTCCAGCGTGAAAGAGGTCCACAAACTTAGTTTAAAAACCCTACTCTTCGATATACAGAGCTCGTAGTCTCCCTAAACCATAGTTTTCTTTAGGTTCTCCAAACCCTAACCCCCATACACAAACCGTAGCTCTCATACACTCACATATACTTATACACACTCATACACTAGCCTCCAAAGCCTCCATTGAAGACTTGAAGTGCTGCAACCCAAAGCACTCGAAGATTAAGACAAGTTCCAGAAGATCAAGACGAAAACTGAAGCGAAGACCGAAGCAAAGCAAGAGAAACAAAACGCGCAAAGCAAATCAAAATAAACAATACACAAAGTAGGCTTTCTATTTAAGTTTACGCATCTTCCTCCTCTCTTCTCTCTCTGAACCCACTTGGGTTTTCTTCTATTTTAATCCCCGATCTTCTCCCTTCCCATTCTTGCATGCATGAAACAAGGGATTTCCCAGTCCATGTGTAGGATTAGGCTAATAGAGGTTATCATGTCGGGGGCTTTCTTTTAGTCTAACCGGAAACCACGTGGGTTCGGCCCTCTTGATTACGTGGTGAAACCTTTAACCTTGTATGTTCACAACCCCAACTTGCATTATGCATATCATGATCTTGTATTATTCCAAAATTCGTTTTCAAACCCATTTTCAAAAACTTGCATCAAAATTGTTTTCAAAACTTGCATTAAATCTTTTTCTTCAAAACTTGTTTTCAAAACCACAATCCTAAGGTGGTTCTAGCCTTTCCATGGCTAGGGTTGCTTTAGGAAAGTGTTACATTTAAAGTGACCAGTATGATCTATATTTTCAAATCCTTGTTGTTTTCAAAACCACTATCTTAAAGTGGTTCTAATCTTCTTATGGTTAGGATCGCTTTGGGAAAGTGAGATATATTATATACTTTCTAAAAACTCTCTTTTCAAATCTCTTCCTCTAGAAATCTCTTTTCTAACATACTTTCTAAAAACTCTCTCCAATATCCTTTCCAAAATTATTTTCAAAAACTCCCTCCAAAAATCTATTTTTCAAAAACTCCTTTTCAAACTCCTTTTCAAAACACTCTCCTCAAAGTTCACTTTCTAAAAACATTCCTTAAGTTTCCTTCCTAAACAACTCTTTCTAAAAATCTCTTTCCTAAAATCTCTTTCCAAAAACTTTCTCAAAGTTTTACTTTCCAAAAACTCTCTCTTCAAAACTCACTTTCTAAAAACTCCTCTTTAGGATTGCCTTCCAAAAATCTCCGTTTCTAAAAATTCTACGTTCCAAAAATCTCTTTCCTTAGAGTCTAAGTCAAGCCCTAGAGCTAACGATTAGGAAACCCTAATTTTCTTTCTCAAAAACATGATTTTCAATCTTGCCTTAAAACCTATGTTTCCAAAATCTCTTTTTTTACACATAAACCATAAGTTTTCAAAACCCCTTTTCTACGTCAAAACTATAGTCTTCCAAATCTAGGGTTTCTAAAACTTCCCTTTCCAAATCCATGCCAAATCCAATCTTCCCCTTTTAGAAACCAAATCCAATCTTCCCGTTTAGGAAACTAGATACAATCCTCCGTTTTTTAAAACAAAATCAAATTACCTCTTTAGAAACAAAATTCAATCCCTTGTTTTAGGAAATAGGAATCTCAATCCTTCCTAATCTAGTACCTTCCTAAACTATAAGTTTCCCAAAACTTTCAAATATTTCCTTAAACTTTAAGTTTCCAAAATCTTCCTTAATTCCACCCTTTCCTAATTCCATACCTTTCCAAATTTCAACTTTCCAAATCTAAGTTTTCAAATTTTTCTTAAAATCAAACCTTTCCTAATTTCAAGAATTTCGAAAACTCAAACTTTGAATCCTTCTAAAATTCTAAACTTCAAATCTTTCCAAATCTAAAACTTTCTAAACTCAAAACTTTCTTACTTCCAAAACTTTCCTATTTCAAAACATTCCAAATTCAAAACTTTCTTAAAACAAAACTTTTCCTATTTCAAAACCTTTCTTAAAATAAACTTTCTAAATCCAAAACTTTCCTAAATTGAAACTTTCTTAATTCGAAACACTTCCTAAACCAAAACTTTCCTAAGATGACACTTTCCTAAAACAGAACTTTCCTAAAATGAAACTTTCCTAAAACGGAACCTTTCCTAATCTCAAGTCTTTCCTAAATCCAATCTTTCCTAAATCTTCCAAGTCTAATATTCGAGTCAAATCCTTTCTCAAAACTTTTCCGAGTCAAGTCAAATCTTTCTTAATCTCAAATCCTTCCTAAATCCTATCTTTCTAAGTCTAGGTTTTTCAAAATTCTATCTTTTCAAATCTAGTCCAAGTTCTCTTCCAATGGTTAAATCCTCTTTCAAATTCAATTCTAGCGCTAAGTTCAATCCTGATTTCCTAATCTTCCAATTCGAATTCTAAATCAAAACTTCTTTCTTCCAATCAAAATCTTATATTTTCTATCGAATTCTTGTCCAAACTATGACTGACCTAATTCCTCAAAAATGATACGTAGGCAACCCCATGGGTGCAGTCATAACTTCTTTCAAATCTCTAATTCCATAATCTATTTCCAAATTTCCAATTCCAAAAATCCGTTTTCAAATCTTCAATTTCAATTTCCAAAACTTTCTTTCCAATTTCAAATTTCAATATTTCTTTTCAAATCTATTTCCAAACTCTCTTTTCTTGCACTTGCATATCATACATCATGATAGTTTCTTTCTAAAAATTCTTTTCTAAAATGGATAGTTTTGGACATTTGTTAGTTGTAGACTCTCATAGGTGAATTTAAGTTAAATAGACATTTAGGTATCGCATGGGCGGGGTAGGGTGATGGCTTAGTGCGTATTCCCTACACGTAACCAACCTCTGAACCTAGGATCACTGTTTTGAAAGACCAAAATGGAGTTTTTTTTTTCAAAAAAGGGCTTAAATATTTTTCAAAAATTGCCAAACAACTTGTTTTCCTAAAAACCCTCTATTGAGGAAGTATTTTCAAAAATCATTTTCAAAAACCCTAAATGTAGTTTTCGAATTATGCTTAGTTTTTAGGTGATATAACTCACCTTAATCAAGCTAGGTGGTGACTCTAAACTTTTTCTAAAAGTCCTTTATTCAAATCAATTTTCAATTCAAACCTAGTCGCACTCATTCTTCTAAGAGGATGAGTTCTAACGAGAGAGTACAGTATTTTTCCCGCTTATGTGTGTATTCCTCAAGTACGAAAAATCTGGGCGCAACAGGTTTCACAATTATGAGGTGGAATTGACCAAATCGGTGGTATTAGCATAGAATCATTAGATTGATTACATATCTAACTTCAATTGGAGTTGAATTGCCCAATCTTCAAAGCTAAATCTTCCAAATTGCTACCTTTGATTGTGGTTTAGCAATTTAAATCATAAACTTTCAATGGCAACTTAGAATTCTGCTAGTGTTTGGATCACTTGAACTCAATCATTTGTCCAAATTACTTAGCATTTTTCTTTGATTGTCAATTGCTCTTTTGTAATAGATTATAGTTTTAATTAGATAAGTAAATCATAATTACAACTCCAAACTCAAAGAATTTTCGGTTTCATTTTGTTTGTTCTTTTCATTAATTGTAATTGCATTTGAGTAAGTCAAAGTTGGACTACGTGATTGGTCTATATTAGACCCGAAATCCCGAGCTTAAAATGATACTCAAAGTCATTTAGGTTAAATTACATCGAAACCATGCATTTGCGGAGACGAATCAGCGAGGGCCCCTGGTGCTTGAGCCTAAAGGAGACAATCGTCGTACTATCCTTGGTTAGTGAGGCTTGACCCTTGAGGGGAGCGACTAGAGCACACTTGGCAGAGATTTTTCCATAGTCAAGCCAAAAAGTGTTGAGCATCGTCATAGAAGATGCACTCTAGCAGAGATCTCCTCAACCATGCTGAGTGGGTGCCGCGAGTTTACCCATGGGCGAGGGCTTGATCCAATGCTTTTCGTGCTATCCTTGGCTAGCAAAGCTCGACCCCTGAGGGGAGGAATGTGGACTAAGAGGAGAGTATTCTTGGCGGAGATGTTCTATGGTAGAGCCTGGCCATTACGAGTAAGAGGTGTGCTTGAGTGGAAATGTCCTCGACTGTTCTAAGGAGGTGCCTCAAGCTCATCCATGTGGAGATGTCCAATTGGTCCACTTGTCTCCTGATCAGGCTGACAAATGGACCAGGTATGTGGAGGTGGAGATAATGTGGAAAGAATTGATTGAACAAGTTTAAAGGGTTGCATGATAAGTTAGCTTTCGTTTCTATATTAGACATTGCGATTATTGCTGTTATATATGATTATTAGGGGTAGGAATGAAAACAAAAGGTAGAATAATAACACAAAAATCAATTTCTGTTGTAATGTTAGGTAATGAAATTGTTTTTATTATCAATACTAGTTTAAATAATAGGCACTAATACAGATGGAGGTAGATGACTTACATATTCTCTCTGTTTTATCTTAGACAATCCATTTTTGTCTTCGGCAATCACATAGTGGTGGTATTGAATACTTATCAGTCAGCAAAGGTTTCTTTTGGCCAACCTTATACAACTTTATATGTGCAGTGAAGCTATTATGCTTACAAAAAAGAAAGTTAAAAACAAAAAAGCTAGATGTTATTGTTTTTACTGCAACACTTGCTAGACTTGAACTCAAAATTCAAAACCACGGGATGGAGAAAAAAAAAAACTGCATTGCTGGGTTGGGGTTCGCTTGTGCTTCTTTCAAGGGAAGCATTTCGCTCCACTTCCGCTTGAGTACCGTACCTCTTCCTATTTTATGGTCAGATCAAGCATTTCCTAAATCTATCTGTGCTCCCCTAGAGTATGGCCAAGTTGTAAGGCATCGGTTTTTGGTACTTGCATGCAAAGGTTCATAATATAGAGTAATAATGAAATTTATATTCTGTTTACTGAATCACATGAAATTTTCCATGAAAGTTTCCCATAAATGCCATTGAGTGAATGGCATTAGAGTTCGATGCCCCGGAGAAGGAAAAAAAATAAAACCTACTACGATTGATTTGATCACATGGTTGGATTATGCTATCTGATACGAGGAAGAGAAAGGGAAAACTCGAGAAGAAGTCAGTTCTCTCATATTCTGTGTAGGATTCAAAATGTGGTCTTTCAGACTCCTAGATCAGACTTCTAATTGATTCTGCCTTTTCTATCGTCTTTATTTTATATAACGACCTAGTTAATGGGCTCTATGGTGTGGTCAAGATGATAATTGACTGGGTCTAATCACTCGGTCTGAAGTGTAAAACCCTAACGTGACTGATATATGCATAATATTAGTAGCCGTTTAAAACCCTAACACGACTGATATATGCATAAGATGCCTGTCTCCATTGTGTACTAACTACTATTTTGGGGGGGGGGGGGGGGGGGGGGGGGGGGGGGGGGTTGGGGCGCAGGGCGCGGGGCGAGTTGGTTTTTTTTAGCTCAAACTTGCGTGTGAATACCTAGTATTTATATGATTTGAGGCTTTGGTACAAATTGATTATTTGTGAAAATTTGGGTAAGGCTCATGTAGTTGAATATGTATTGTCATGGCACAGGCAGTGTGTTTTCTAGCCGGGTGAAGTTTTGAGGGAACCACTATGTATGATTTCCAGCTTTGTTGTCATTGCAACCTTTGTATATATATTTTTTTATGTCGGGACCTCTGATTTATGTACTTGGATAGCTATTTATGCATTAATTTCTAGGCTATACACTTCCTAAGTTTGCTCAACTCACTGGGACATCATATTATGCTGCCTCAAGTGCTTCGCATTATGGTGTGTCATTGACTCATTGCTTACCAGACACATTGAAGGGTCCTACACTTCCCATGCCCAGCGAGAAAGCCTCAGATGATCAATTGCAGCTGCAAGCATCAGAATTCTACTTTGTATTGCTCTCACCACTTATGCAATCAACCATACGTCTACCTGGCCTTAGCTGCCGCATACAATTTATGGAGGTTTAGGTCCATTTTCTCCCAAATTTTTTTGCAGTACCTCTTCCATTTACAGTTATGAAATTATATATATATATATATATACATATATCGATATTTGCTAAATATGCATGTCTCCATTGTGTTCTAGCTAGGCCAGATCTCTAGGATATGAACTCATTTGAATTTGAATTCATATATCTTGTAAATCATTAAATAATCCCGAAAATCGCTTGTATCTTTTGTGAGTAAATTTAGTGGATGCAACTTCAACAATATTTCTTATGTCATGCACAAGGAATTCCACGAAAAGGCTGCAGGTCTATTGGAGTAATAGTCATGCATTTTTCATCTAAAAAGCTAGCTCTACATATTGTGGCTACAAAACTCAGTTTAAAAGACAGGCCTGTTGAATTTTGTTCTCCACTCTTTAATTATTTGAAGTCATCGAAAATTATTAGACGAGTTGATGATCGATATGTTGGAGAAGACAATGCTGAAGTCTAATGGGAGCAGCTTTCTAAGATAATCTAAAATGTGTGTGTGTAAGAGAGAGAGAGAGAGAGAGAGATTGGTTTCATCTTGAATTGAGAAAACCATATCTACTTCTGTTATAGGACAAACCATGCATTTGAGATTAGAGCAAACTTCATGTCCAAAAACAAAAGAAGTCAATATTGTGGGTGTACCCAAAGTAGAAAAGGGACATCAAGATTGCAGATAGACAAAAACGAGATGTACTATATATACACACCTGTGGCTGTGGATTTCTTTGGCTTGAGGAAGAATATGGATAATGTCTATCTTATGCTAAACCTTACTGTTGATCCCTTGATTGATTTATCCCATTGTTTTTGCTGAACATTACTAAGGTACAATGGTTGCCCATATAATTGTTTTAAGGATAATTGACCCACCAACTCTTTGGAATTTGAATCTCTTTCATTCACATATTCATAGGCAGTGTTATCAGAACCGAACCGGACCAGCCGGTTCGGTTTTTTATTTTACCGGTAATGTCATGGAACCGGGAAAAACCGGATGAACTGGACGATTTTTTCAAAAAAAACCATTAAACCGGTGGTTTTATTAGAACCGGCCGAATTTTTAGAAATTCAAAATTTCTCTCTCTCTCTCTCTCTCTCTCTACAAAGATGATTAGGGCTTTTTTAAATATTGAATCACACAACAGCTTCGTCTTCCACCGTTATCATTGCGAAACCCACCTTTGTCGGCGTCCACCGCTGCCTCTACTTCAGCCATCTCAGCCACTCGCTTACAGAGATGAATTAGGGCTTTTTTTATTCTTGAAACACACAGCAACTTTGTCTTCCACCGTCACCAATGCAAAACCCACCTTCACCGGCGTCCACCGCTGCTTCTACCTCAGCCATCTCATCCACCCGCCACCTCCACAGTTGCCGATCTTTCTCTCATCTACATTCATTTACCCTTTGCGTCTATGTATATACATAAGACATGTATAAATTTAAAAAAAAAAAAGAAAAATTGTCTGGGTTTGTGTTTTTATATTGAGACTAGTCAAAAGAGTACGAGGGATTGGGGTTTCATATAATAAAATAAGATATCCATGGACTCTGCTAACCCATTATTTGGATTGTAGAAGTCTCGTGGCTGCCTGATTTATGTGAAGTTGTATTTGTGTGTGCTCTGTGGGTCTTCGAGTTCGATTTGTGTTTGAAGGAGAGTTCAACAACATATGCAGAAAGAAATTTATGTATACGAATATAGCCCCTTCAATTGTTGTGCAATATTTGCCCCTGCTTCCCTCAATAATTTAGATGATTGACGATTTGATAGTTTGCGAATTGAAACTCGATGAGATTAAGTTCATTCACGTTGGTGAATTGGGTAATTTATTCAAAAGTCAAATTAAGAAGAAATATAACAGAAACGTAAATTGAACCTTAGTTCTATAATTGTTTTATATATAATATATAATTATAGAATAATGCTATACATAATCTCTTTCTTAATTGTTTTTTTTTCCTTACTTGTGCCTAGGAGTGAGAAAGAGGATTGAGAAAATGAATTATGTACAATATTCTTCATATTCATATAGGTATTCGATTCATATTTATATTTTTTGCAGCCAATCATTATTCATACAATGCATAACATTTACATAATAATCCCACAAGAGCTTTAGGAAATAATCCCTCAAAAGTCTAGATACGCAATAGTAAAAAAAATTAAAACATAAAAGGGTTGCATTATTTCGTTACACTAAGTGTGGGGTCATACTTTTTCATAGAGGCAGCCAAAGAGAACCTTGGGACATGCTCAAGTTTTAGTGGCATTAATGGCCAAATGCTAACTTACTCCTCCCGCCCGCCACTATCACCCATAGGACCTTGCTAGTTTTCTTTTGAATCACTTTGCACGTATAGCGCACACTAGCATTGGGCCACTGTTCAAACTGTCAACATAGTTTACAAGCTTTATGGGGGTGTGGGCCGATGTTTCTTAAATTCCACTGGTCTCCCCGTCTCCACACATCCAAACCCCCCCCCCCCCCCCCCCCCCCCCCCCCCCCCCCCCCCCCCCCTCTCTCTCTCTCTCTCTCTCTCTCTCTCTCTCGCTCGCGGCTGTGGTCCTAATGATAATGTGTGTACTCTTTATACGTCTTTATTATGCCCCCCCCCCCCCCCCCCCCTCTCTCCTTTTATCAACTTTTGGTATCAGTCAGATCACACACAACCCACATAATGCATTTACTTGTGGTCCCCCTAGATAGTTGGGGGATGGTTTCACCGTGGACAGTCATTTGGGAATCCTATATTTGTCCCTCAAAATATAGGGCACCCCCTTTTGATTTGTGCACAATCTCTTGTCAAAATTGCCCTATGAATAGGAAATTCTACCATATTGAGTGGTTTTCAAAATACCGGTATTTAACAGTAAAAAAAAGACAGTGGTAGTTGTCACTCTCAGTAGTAATCAAGATCAGTGTTAGTAGTAAGTAATTTTTTTAGCCGTTGCAAAACCATTTGCTGGAATTGAAATAAAAAGGTTACTTACAATTGCAACTAATTTTATTTGCCGTGAACTTTTTTGATTGTTTTGCAAAACTATTTGCTAGAATTGAAATAAAAAAGTTACTTGCTACCATAGTTTTCCTACCATAGATGGACGTGAAGGAGCTATTTAATGTGGGTAAATTGTCTTTTCACAAGGGGTTAGCCTGTATATAAGAATTTTGGGGAATGCCCAAATCACTCAAAGCTGAAAAAATAGTTACAGTGTTCAATTGATTAGTTACAATGTCCAATTATATACAAGTATTTATTGTATGGAAACAGCTTACAACAGGTTCTGAAAACTCAAGAAGTACCATTCATCAGTGTTTGTCCCACGGCTCCATCAATGCTTTTATCCTTATTATTGCCCTTTGGATGCTGTCAATCACTCACAGTGAACAATTCACCTCATTAAGGGTGGCTACTTTAACCTAATGTGTATATATATATGTATATATATGTACCTCACACTTCTGAGGTTTGCAGTTTAAGTATTAAAGACCCTTTTCAATAGGTCTATTGTCCCATTACAAGTACTGTATTGTGGTTTGGCAAATATATCCCTAGCCTTATCAAAATTAAGTCTAGTACCTAACCTGCCTACCCAATTAGACAATGGAAAGTGGGGGCGGTCTTGGCAATTCACAAGTACTTTAGGTTTAAATATTTGTCTTATTTATGTACAATGGCCACAAGGTACCTAGAAAATTAATACAGGTTGCATGAAGTGTTATAAGAGATATAATTCAAGTATAATCTTTTAAGAGGGGAGTTTCTTAATTTGGTTTGAAAACAAAACCTCCACCTACCTGATAATGAACTCAAACTGCATGTTTAGATAAATTGAAGTGACTTGTGGAACATATCTTGTTTTATTATTATTTTTTTTTTTTGTGGGATCTTTAAAGGATCGATCCATTTAATCACATTACTCTCGACAAATTCCTAGGGTTAGCACGAACGGCATGGGAATATTTCGGGATTGTATTTGGCCTTGCATGACATTTTTTGTTGTTCTTAATGAACAATTTGTTTAATTTGTTGTTGGTTATTAATTACGAGAGGTTATGTCAGTAAGTGGCTAATTGTTTATAGTGCAAGTAATACTGTGTTTTCTTTGCTAGTATAATAAAAATGGACCCTCACACTTCATTTTTGAAATAATGTTATTCTAAGAATATCAAGAATGTTAATTAACCTTAAAAACATATAACGTTTGGTGAATGAGTACTCGATGGAATAATGCTTAGGATTTTGATATTATTGAACTTTGTTTTGATTTTGAGCCTATTCAATTGATAATAAACCAATAGCATGGGTGTCTCTATGAGACAAAAAAAACTAGGATGTGTTTGGAAGCAGCATTAAAAAAAAAAATGTCTTGGAGCATTAACCAACTATTTATATTTAGGAGAGAAACCTTCAAGTTTGATTAACTATGAAGTCTATGATGTAGTCAACTAGGTATATATTTACCAGCTATTATGCATGTTTTTAAGAATTCCTTACCAAGCTCCTCAAATTTTGCAAGATCCTGGATTATATAGTTAGCTTATGGCATCATTATCATTGCTAGCTAGTAGTTGTGACCAGCTAAATAAATCCAATTTCGCCTTTTTGCTCAGTTTAGATATATAGTTCTTTAAAATTAAAAACCACTATCTGTTCTGATGAGTATGTTTGAATAACTTTGCAGAAATATTTCTTTAGAAAATATCATGTATTACATTCAATGTTTTTTATTGGCACATTTTACATATTAAACGTGGACTAGAATATTGTAATTGCTATTTGTCTTGTTCTCTGTCTCTCTCTCTCTCTTGTTTTTTTTTTTTTTTTCTAATCCAACAAAGAATGGAAGTAATCCTAATTGCCCAAGGTCATATTTCTTAAATTTCTTGATATTTGGGAGCTCCCTTTCCATGTTTATTTAAACCACATTTCATTGGATGTTTCCCACATCAAGAGTGACAAAGCTAGTTGATTTTGATCAGTTTTAACTTCTAACCTTTCGAGTTGAACATTCTCTCTCTCAATATTGCATTAAGTTCCCAAGATTCAAAAACTATATTACTGTTGGCCAACTTGTCAAGTTCAATTTCTCATCTTCAACCATGGAACACATGAAATTAGAACAAATTGTAGAACTAATAGTTCAACAATTTCCTCCCACAATACATATAAATGAATAAATAAAAAGAAAAAAAAAAGGTAAATAAAATTAAAATACAAAAACCATACATGCAGAGGCACAGAGCATGCAATTGAAGAACACACTGTTATAGCAGTAATATATTATTGATCACTGCTTCTTCTGACCTCTATAGTGTGTAAGGTAATTCATTGGATGATATTCATTATCACCTAAGTTACCTTGTCAGTTTTTTTGCTGCCACAAGAACAGAAATATTAGAGAGAAGATGGCCATATGCATCAGTACTAACTTCTGAATTTTGCAAGAAATCTTCACCTTCTTCCCTTGAGAAGAATTTGAAAATTCCAAGTTCTTCTATTGAACTCATTTTTAACCTAACCCCTTACATATCTCTCTCTCTCTCATCTCTCTCTCTCTCTCTCTCTCTCTCTCTCTCTCTCTCTCTCTCTCTCTCTCTCTCTCTCTCTCTCTCTCTCTCTCTCTCTCTCTCTCTCTCTCTTACGGACGGACGGACAGACATAAAAGCTGAGGTACAAAAGAAGAGGAAATAAAGATGGGCAGTCTAACTACCATGTTCATATGTTCCTTCAACCCTCAGGAGGACACTTCTCTTTTTCTGAGGGTAGGTTTTGGCCATTTTAAAGCCATGAAAGCTTTTAGCTAGTACTGCCTTTTACTAATGAAAAATGGGTCCAAAACTGGCACAAGAAGTGACCTATGCCTTCTATGTCCTAGCTACACCTTCACCAACAAAGTAACTCCTCTCCATGATTTTCATGTTTTCAAACATCACAGCCACATGATTTTGACTCTGATTGATGCTCAAGATTGAAATCGGATGGAATGGATTTGTTGTGATTATTGCTCCTTTCATCACGATTCATTCTGATTAGTGGCCTTAAATCTTCCACCTTATTTTGTTCTTTCAGCCTCATGATTCATGACTTTAATACACATCATTTAATGTATGATTGGTACTTATGCAATCATAAAAAAATCTATTATCTCTCTCCCTCTCTCCGAAGAGTAAAATGGAATGTTCATTTGAATTTGGCAAGCTGTTCTATCTACAACTGCCATGGATATCTGAGGTTTTTCAGCTTTCAAGCAGACAATTAAACCCTTATTATCAGCTGATCTTTCTCTTTCTCTTTTCTGTTGCATTGAATCGAAACCCACCTTACTCATGATCCTCTCTGTCTATAGATTCTACACAATATAGGTTTTCTATAACTCTACACGTGAGTCTCAGCAGTTTCATAGATTATACCCATTTTGATAGTAATGCCAATTTCAGTCTATTCCTCTCACGTGTTTAAGATTTTTGGAGGAAGAGATATAAATTGGTCCATTGCTCCTATATGAGTGGCCAATATTTGATGGAACTTGAATGAAATTCACTTTTTCCAACAAAAAATAATGATAATTGTTCATGTCATAAAATTAAACCATGCGTTGCGCATTCAAGGAGTTTAATAAATAAAAAAATAATTCTATTCTTTCAAAATTTTTATAAAAAAAAAAAAAATACGACAATGATATTAAATCATTTCATTTACATGTTAAATCATGCTAATTAGAAGTACCATGTTCTTATGTAAGAAACAGAAATGATTTTGCGCTTAAGAGTCACCTCATTTTTCATAGCAAAAGATGGCCTCCATGAGAGAATTATATAGATTTTTTTGTTTCTTCAAAACATCATCAAACTCTTACAGATGAAGATCCAAACTCACATGATCTTGCACGCTCGATTTCACTTCGTACACGTGCCGGCTCTGAGAGCTAGAGCCACCCATCATCGGCGGTGGCTTCAAGTCATCGTTAGCCAACAATGGCAACGGGTGGTGCATCGAACGGTCACGGTTAAAAGTAGGAGAGTTTTGGGCGGCCGGGATTCGCCACAAGGCGAGAGGGCTACCATTAATGGGCGGGTGAGAGTAAGAACCATGACCTCCATAGAACCTAGGAGTAGAAGAATAAGAACTGTTACTATTACTGTTCCATGAATCGTAAGTCATGGCCGGCGGCGTCGGGGCGGAGCCGAGGCGGTAGTTCATGAGGCCGTAGACGTGTCCGTCGGAGAGGCTGCCGTGAACCATGACGGACTGGAGGTGGGCCCTCTTGGCGTGCTGACGCTCCCTCTTGTGTGCATTTTGATGGCCTCCTAGGGCTTGAGAGGTAGGGAAGGTTCTGCAGCAGTAATGGCATTCGAATTTTCGGCAGCTCTCTCCGTTATCGCTTTCCTTCACTTCCTCACATACGTTGGTCGTCTCGGCGGATTCTGATTCGTCGGTGATAGGGGTGTCGCCGCCGAATTCTATGCCGAAGAGGCGAATGCCCTTTTCTTTAACCGGTGCAGAGCGAATAAAAGGCAGCTGGGAGAAGGATTCCACGTTCATGAAGTCATGAGTCTCTCTCTCTGCCTTCTCCATCGGTGGTAGCGGTGGCTCGAGGTGTCGGTCGGTGGAAAAAGGGAGGGGAATATTGGAAGGTGGGAGCACTTCACCACCTTGGAGGGGAGGAAAAGGGGTGGAGAAGGAGAGGAGGGGATGGAGAAGGAGAATGTGAAAGGGAAGGTGGGTTGTATGTAGAGTGGTGAGAGAGCTATAGAGAGAGAGAGAGAGTGGTGAGAGAACTATAGAGAGAGAGTGGTGAGAGAGGGTGTGGTGGGACCTATAAAGGGGCTGGTTTGTTACATGGACAATAGGGGCTGAGTCACCTTAGGGTGAAGCCTAACAAGGCTCTTGGATTTGGACTTTTTCAAAAAATTTTATTATTATGTGTTTAATTTTTATAAGACAAAAAAAATTTATAAGAGCGGCTTGACTTCTAATGATCCTCCCTCTTGCTTCTGCTTCCTTTCTCTAATTTTTGCCTTTTTTTTCTTTTTTTGGAGACTTTTGTACACCTCCCAGCAATTTAAATGTAGATATTGATAATATTTGCACCCACCTAAATGTGAGTTGAGATTTTTTAGTACCATTTGGCATCTTCTATAAATGCATTCAAACAAGTTAGTAATTTAGCGATGTCTCTATATAAATCGAACGAACCCTACTGAGTCCTACTCCTACCTCACAATCTTCTAGAGGACCCTAAATTGCTAAAGGAGAAAATAAGAAATTAGCGGGTTGTTTAAGGTTATGTGTGAATAAGCTTAACGGGCAAAAAAAAAAAAAAAAAAAGAAAAGAAAATGAGAAATCATAGGATCAAATTTATAGTCATAACTTACTAACATATAACACAAAAAGTAACTTAATTAAATAGTATTCTGAAATATAGGAGACATTTTGATAGGAATTATATCTAGAAAAAGATTATAGCAGAAACAAAAATTTTATTCTTACAAAATTATGTAAAAATTTTTACTAGAATGATATGAATGTGGTTTTAATTGTGTTATTTTTGTAACTAAAAGTCATTATTTTAAAGAGTACTTTATTTTAGATGTTGAGTCTCAATTCATTTGTGTCATTCTTTACACTTATTATGTTTGTATAACATCACTCTAGTAGAAATAGTGCCTAGCTAATTCAGGATGCGTACATGATCAGATGCATATCTATAGAAGAACATTCTTCTATCTAATGTGATACAATTGCAATGATACGTTAAGTATTAATATTCATATCAGAGAATATTGATTGCATACTAATTTACTAGTATCAGAACCGAAGTTTGTTTAATTGTGCATAACATGGAATGGAGGTTAGGTTCTTTTAACATGCATCTAAGGGCTTCTTAGAAGCAATAAAAAGTAAGTTATATATATATGTATATATATTGTAAGAGTTAAACTCACAGACTAAGCAACAGGATATGTTTAGGTCATAATCATTCAAGAGGAACTGCACCATATTAGAATTCAGAAGTCAAAATGGTAGATTATTATACTATGATTGAGTCCAATGATCCGAGTGTAATGAGGTCACGTTTGTTTCACAAATTAAGGGGTCGGGATAGGAAAATGCATGTATTATTCTCTTATCCAATTTTTTTTTTTTTTTAGTTGGCTAATGGTGGCCAAGATAAGTAATAATCCGGACTGGAGCTTTTATCTCATATATACTGGATTAAATAAATGTGTAATTATGAATCCAAAATAACAATAGTAATTGATAATATGACAAGTACAGCTAGTCTGCCCCTCAATGGACAGACCAGAAAAGCTCGGACTACATCTCCAGACCCGGACCCTTGAACTCCCTTTCAGACCAGGTCTGTCAACAAACCTGAAAGGGCAAAGCTCCAGCAGTATATCAGGCGCCACCATTAAGGCACCCCGAGATCCCAGCCTGAATATCAGCCCCCCCAATCTCATGATTAGGACTGTTACATCCACGACTGGGGGCATGGTTCATAAAGCCCAACGTGGGGGCATAGCACTCCCCCATGATCCCTGGTGCGCAATTTAAGGGCACGATTAGCTCTCCCATTACTGTGCTTGCAATCCGATCCACACTCCCTGCCAACATTCCTATAAAAAGGGCAGTCATCCTCTCCAAAAAGGTACAAGACACATCAACCCTTGAGTATTGTTATTCTGCCCATTTACATCTAGCCTAACTTTGGCATTGGAGTGTCTTTGGCAGACACCACACTGGTGTCCCAAACAAGAAGATTCATCTCCTCAACCGTTCACATCAAAGGTCAGGAAGGATGTATAAATTCACTACATTATCAGTTGGCGCCGTCTGTGGGAACGACACTTTAGTTGTTTCATGGTCTTGACCCGATCCTGTGCTGCATTAATTAGGCTAGACAAAGCAATGGAGGAACAAAGTACCGCAGGATCGCTGCCTTGGAGCAGAAAATTATCAAAATGATAGCATCCATGAACCAGCTCCAGGCCCAAAATCAGGAGTTGGAGAGGAGATTGCCCCCACCATCGGTGGCACCGGCAGTGGTGGATCCTCCACTACTGGAGGACCCACCGATGCCTGCAAATCAGCCGACGGCAAAGAACCGAGAAAGCAACTCCGGCGAGGGAACGGAGGACCCAATGTTTTCTTAGGAAAACCCTCCCCCGAGAGGGGCCGAAACCCACGCCAACGAAGCCCAGAGCCACATTGCCCAGTCTAAGGCAGCGACAGTGGTGCTTCCAGAGCACACTGGCAAAACTCGCCCAGCGTGGGATAAGCAGTTGAAGGAGATGCAGGCTAAATTGGCTGGAGTGATTACCGCGGTGAAAAAAAAAGGCCCTAGCACAGTAAAAGAGCTGGTGAACAGGACAGACACGCCTTTCACGCCAGGAGTAATGAGGATGCCCTTACCCCCGAAATTCACGATGCTCACGTTGGAGTCCTTTGATGGCACAAAGGACCCCCTGGACCACCTTAAGACGTATAAAGCCCTAATGGACCTCCAGGGGGTCCCTGACGAAATTATGTGCAGGGCATTTCCTACCACCCTTAAGGGCCCAGCCCGGATTTGGTTCCACAGGCTTTCCCTTGGAACGATCGACAAATTTGTGGACTTGAGCAGGTCGTTCGTCAGCCACTATATCGGAGGGCAGAGGCAAAGGAGGCCCTCCACTTCCTTGTTCAACACCAAGCAACGTGAGAAAGAGACTCTGCACGAGTTTGTCACCCGCTTTAACCAGGAGACTCTCTACGTGGATGACCTAGATCAGAAGGTGGCAGTAGCAGTTTTCATTATAGGCGCCAGAACCCCCAAGTTCCTATTCTCCCTAGCCAAGGAAGTGCCCAAGACCATGGCTGCGCTAATGCTCCGAGCGCAAAAATACATGAACGCAGAGGACGCCCTCAAAGCCAGGGAAGACCCGGAGAGCGTCATTCCCAACCTGGACAAAAAGAAGACAGCTGAGGAGAAGAAAGATGATAGGGCAGCGAAAGCCCCCAGACTGGCTGAGCAGAAGTCCAAAGTAAAGAGTGATAGGGCCAAGTAGCTAGATACAACTAGCATTTACCCCCTAAATACTCCTCTAGATCAAGTGCTCTACAAGATCAAGGGGGATCCAGCGTTGAGATGGCTAGGACGGATGAGGTTCCCCCCAGAAAAGGGGCCAACCAACAAATGGTGCCAATTCCACCAGGACCATGGCCACAATACGGAGGACTGTTACGACCTTAAGCAGCAGGTTGAGAACTTGATCAAGCAAGGGAGATTAGGCAGATACATAGCAGGGGGTAGACGCGACGAGAGGCAAGACCAGCCCCCAAGGCAGGCCGAACGAAGAAGTCCTAAGAAGGAAAGACAAAATCAGCAGCCCATAGGAGAAATAAGGGTCATCTCTGGAGGGTTCGCAGGTGGAGGAGCGTCTTCGTCTTCAAGGAAAAGGACACTAGGGAGGCCCGGAGCCAGAGGGAAGTCATGTCAATAGATCGATCAGCCAAAAAATCTAGGACAGAGCATGACCCCATCACATTCATTGATGAAGAGGCTGAGGCTATATGTCAACCTTATGACAACCCCTTGGTCATATCAGCAGTAGTGTCCAACTTCTTGATTCGAAGGGTCCTTGTGGACAGTGGCAGCTCGGCAGACATTCTCTTCCTAAAGGCCTTCGAGCAGTTAAAGGTCGGCAGGGAAAAGTTACAACCGGTCAATTCCCACTTGGTCGGCTTCACTGGAGACAGAGTTACACCTTTGGGCTCCATAGCCCTACCAGTAACACTAGGGACCGCACCCCAATAAGCTACCAAGATGGTGACATTCTTAGTAATGGATTGCCCTTTAGCCTACAACATTATATTGGGTAGAACAGCCCTCAACAAGTTCAAAGCTATACCTTCCACCTACCGCTTGAAGGTTAAATTCCCCACATCCCAAAGAGTTGGGGAGGCCAGGGGTGACCAATAGACCGCGAGAGAATGTATATGGCATCCCTCAGAGGGGAGACCAAAGAGGCCATGCTGATTGAGGAGCTGGAGGTTCGAGACGAGGAGAAGATCAGAAGGGGAGAACCAGTAGAAGAACTCAAGGAGGTCGTGGTCGGAGAGCAAGACCAAACTAGATTAGTAAAGATCGGGACAACAGCCCTGGAGGAATTTAAGGAGGAATTGAGGTCTTTCCTCAAGTAAAATGCCGATGTCTTTGCTTGGTCTCATGTGGATATGCTGGGCATCGATACCCAGATTATTGTCCATCATCTGAACATAGACCCAATGGTAAAATCAATCAGGCAAAAAATGAGGACCTTCACCCCATAGCACAACGAGGTAGTAGCTGACGAAGTTGAGAAATTGACCAGAGCTAACTTCATAAAGGAGGCCCAGTACCCCACCTGACTGTCCAATGTGGTGATGGTCAAGAATGCGAATGGGAAGTGGAGGATGTGCGTGGACTTCACAGATCTGAACATAACATGTCCCAAGGATAGTTTCCCCTTACCCATAATAGATTAACCAGTGGATTCAACAATAGGGTATAAGATGCTAACCTTCATGGATGCTTTCTCAAGTTACAACCAGATAAAGATGGCAGAGCATGATCAGGAGCACACGGCGTTTGTGATTGACAGAAGTCTATACTGCTATAGAGTAATGTCATTTAACCTGAAGAACACCGGAGCAACCTACCAGAGGCTTGTTAACTGCACGTTCAGCGCTCAGATTGGAAGAAACATGAATGTGTACGTCGATGAAATGTTGGTAAAAAGCAAACAAGCCACCAACCACCTGACAGATCTAGAAGAGACGTTCAAGAACCTATGAACCTATAAGATGAAGCTGAACCCTGCCAAATGTACCTTTGGAGTAGTATCTGGAAAGTTGCTAGGGTTTATGATTTCCAACCGGGGGATAGAGGCAAACCCCGAAAAAGTCAAAGCAGTACTAGACATGCAGTCCCCAACATCCACCGAGGAAGTCCAAAGGCTGGCTGGCAGAGTGGCAGCACTGAACAGATTCATCTCCAAATCAACAGATAAATGCCTTTCTTTCTTTAAAATTTTACGTAAAGCTTTCAAATGGACCGCTAAATGTGAATAGGTTTTCCAGCAACTCAAAGGATACCTAAGTTCAGTACCATTGCTGAGCCGAACCATGGAATGTGAAGAACTCTATCTTTACCTCACCGTGTCGAACACAGCAGTGAGCTCAGCCTTGGTCAGGCAAGAGGAAGGAGTCCAGAAGCCTGTCTATTACACAAGTAGAGCCCTGAGGGGCGCCGAGGAGCGATACCCCAAAATGGAGCTGTTGGCTATCGCCCTCGTAACTTCAGCACGGAGGTTGAGGCTATACTTCCAAGCGCACACCATAGTTGTTCTAACAGACCAATCGTTGAAGAAGATCCTCCATAAGCCAAAGACCTCATGCAGACTTGTCAAATGGTCCATAGAACTCAGTCAATTCGACATTTAGTACAGACCAAGACTGGTGATTAAAGGGCAGGCTGTAGCAGACATTATCGCCGAATTCACCCACCCAACAACCCACCCTGTTAACAACTCCCTAGAGCCCCAATGGGTCCTCAATGTTGACGGCTCCTCCACTGACAAAGCAAGTGGGGCCGGGGTCATCCTTGTCACACCTACAGGGCACAAACTCGAATACGCTATCAGGTTCAAGTTCCCCGCCTCCAACAACGAAGCTGAATATGAAGCCTTGATAGTTGGCCTCAGAATGGCTCAGCGAATGGGGGCAGAACATATCTTGGTACGCAGCGACTCTCAACTTGTGGTAGAATAGGTCCAAGGCGAATATGAGGCTAGGAGAGAGAAGATGCAAGAGTATTGCGAGATGGCCAAGAGCCTGGCCAAAAATTTCTCCAAAATACTATTAGAAAAAGTGCTAAGACTGCAGAATGAGGAGTCAGATCGACTAGCCAGGATAGCCTCATCTCAGGAGGATGACCCAGGAGTCCCCATGGAGGTGCTAAATTCGCCAAGCATTCAGAGCCTAGAAATACACCAGGTAGAACAAGAAGTAGAGTGGGCAACGCCAATCAGAAACTACTTGGAGCAAGGATCCTTATAAGAGGACAACGTTGAGGCTAGAAGGATTCAATACAGAGCCAGCAGGTACACCCTTATCAATGGCATTTTGTACAAAAGGGGACACACCCTGCCCTGACTAAGGTGTGCAGAAAATGGAGATGCTGATTATATCATGTGAGAGGTGCACGAAGGGGTCTGCAGCAACCACTCAGGAAGGAGAGCTTTAGCCAATAAGATTTTCAGAGCAGCCTCCTACTAGCCCACAATGGAGAAGGATGCCCAAGACTTCATAAGGAAGTGTGACAAGTGCCAAAGATTTTCTAACATCCCAAGACAACGACCCCAAGAGCTGATGCCCATCCAGAGCCCTTGGCCTTTCGCCCAATGGGGGATTGACATAGAGGGGGCTTTGTCTTTAGGAAAAGGCCAAACCAAGTTTGTGGTGACTGTAAAATACTTCACCAAGTGGGCCGAGGCTGAAGTGGTCACCACAATCACTGAGCAAAAAATGAAGAATTTCATATGGAAGAACATCATATGTAGGTTCGGGATCCCCAAGGTAATCATCACAGATAATAGGAAACAGTTCAAAGGCGGTCAATTCAGTCAGATGTGCTCAGACCTCCAGATCAACCATTACTTCTATTCTCCAGAGCATCCCCAAGCCAACGGCCAGGTCGAAGTCACTAACCGAACCCTGTTCAACATTATCAAGGCGAAGCTGGAGAAGGCAAAGGACTTATGGGCTGAGGAGCTTCCCAACATTTTGTGGGCTTACCGAACTACAGAGAGGGCGGCAACAGGGCACACCCCTTTTTCCCTAACGTTCGGGTCCGAAGCAGTCATTTCGGTGGAGATAGGTCTGCGTAACCTCAGGGTCGAACAATTTGAACCGGAGGCCAACAACGAAGCCCTGGAGGTAAGCCTAGATTTACTTGAAGGGAGAAGGTTGCAAGCAGCCATAGAAGTAACTGCCTATCAACAAAGGATGCGCAGATATCATGACGCCAAAGTAAAACCTAGGGCATTTAAAGTAGGAGATCTGATCCTCAAGAGAGTCAATCAGTCTACCAAGAAGCTTAGTGATGGCAAACTCAGGCCAAATTGGGAAGGGCCATAGAAAGTTAAGGGGTTCTCCAGAAAAGGGACCTACTAGCTAACTGGAATGGACGGCAAAGACCTCCCCAACCCTTAGCATGCTGAGCACCTGAGAAAGTACTATGTTTGATGTAACCAGTATTAATTAATAAAATTTTTGCTCTTCAAGGCCCCAAAATGATCATTTACCAGCATGACTCATGAAGCACAAGGCTACTAAGCCCAACTGGTCAATCCCCAAGACTGACCAGATAAGCCAAAAGGCCACAAGGCTAACAAGTCCAACTGGTCAGTCCCCAAGACTGACCAGACAAGCCCAAAGGCCACCAGGCTACTAGGCCCAACTGGTCAGTCCCCAAGACTGACCAGATAAGCCGAAAGGCTATAAGGCTACTAAGCCCAACTGGTCAGTCCCCAAGACTGACCAAACAATCTCAAAGGCCACAAGGCTAATAAGCCCAACTGGTCAGTCTCAAGACTGACTAGATAAGTCGAAAGGCCACAAGGCTACGAAGCTCAACCTGTCAGTCCCCAAGACTGACCAAACTAGCCGAAAGGCCACAAGGCTAACCAACCCAACCAATCAGTCTCAAAAACTAACAAGGTAAGCTGAAAGGCTAGAATACTAACAAGTTCACCTACTCAGTTCGTGAGACTAATTGGAACGGCAAAATGATCGTTAGGCCAATAAGCCCACTTGGTCATTCCCATGGGCATACAGGTCAAAAAAAAAATGAAGCAATCACAGGCATTCGAATAAAAGAACACAGAGCACGGATGAGGCAAAAAGGCATTCTTATTAAATAGAGGGTGATTACAAAGGTAGTCAAAAAAAAAAAAAAAGAGTTCCTACTACAAGGGCTTGGGCCTTTTGAAGAGCTCAGGATTGAGCGTCATCCTCTTCTTCTGCTGCAGGGGTCTGGTCTTCCCCACCAAGCACCTAGGAAGTGTTGTCATCAGACGACTTCAGGGCAGAGAAGTCTAGGTTTGGGAAGAGCTTCTTTGCTGCAACCTTAGTGTCAACGAAACCCTCCATGTAAGCCTCGCCGACCTCATCCTGGAAGGCTGGCCCAGCTTTAAACTCCTCCACAGCCCTCTCCTGAGCAGTTTTGAGCTACCCCTCCAGCTCAGCTAACCTCTAGGCCAAAGAATTTTTGACGGCTTCAAAGGCCTAAGCATCAAAGGTCAACGCCTTAACCTTCTTATTAAGCTCCACCGATTAGTCTAAAATGGCATATTTTTCTGCCTCGGCGGCTGCCTTGGATTCCTTGGCATCTTTGACCTTCTTCTCCAAACCGTTGATGGTCTCGATCAAGGTCTCAATGACTTGACCTTTCTTGGACATACAGCTGCAGAAGGTTGGACGGATCAATACCAATAAGTCAGAGCAGCCAGATGAAAAAGAAAGGTTAACTAGAAGCATCACCTTGAGAGCATCATGGTTCATGCTCTTTGTCAGTTGGGCGTTATTGCAGTTGGCAAAGGGGGCCACGTCCTCCAAACTGATGAACTTTTGTATTCTCTCCCACGTAGCCTGGATGTCCTTCACAATGAGGGGCTCATCTTGCTGAACTAGAGGCGATTGGCCCGTAGGTGTTGCTGTAGCAGGTGGGGCCATGGCAGGTGCCTGGGCAGCAAAACGAGCCTTGGCTCCCTTAGGTGGCCCATCCATTACAGGACCCTTGTCAGGAGAAGGGTCACCAATCTTGCCCCCTGAACTGTGTCAAGGGCGCTTGCTGGGTCTCTCTCTAGCAATTTTTGCCCTCTCCATCTCCTCGAATTTCTTCGTGGCAGAGGACCCCATACTCCTCTTATCAAAACCCATGCTAGATTTTAGTCCTGCAAAACACACAAGGCAGCGATCAATGCACTTGCACTAGAAAGCAGCTACAACAGACATACCAAACTCACTCCGTTTAGCGTGAAGGGCTTCGATGGAAGGGTCTGGATCTAAGAGGTAGGCGGCCAAACTCTCACCAGCTACAAGGGGCGCCCAGTTCTTGAGTGGGTGCTCCCTCACCCTCGCTGCCCGGTCTTTTCTCAACTTGTCCTCCAGCACAGGTAGGCGTGCTAAGCAAAAAAAGAACGGATAATGGTCAGACCACTACCTTAAGAAGGGATCAAGCATGAAAGCACAAAAAGCGCTTACCCTTCCTACCTGGTCTACCCCATTGCCTGGGTATGTGAGGGGTCTGGTCAGTCACATCCTCTTAGTGGGCAATCTCCATACTCTCACCGTAAACAGTGAAGTATTTCTCTTTCCTACGCTTGTGGGAGACTGGGAGACCAGTTATCATTGCTGCCTGACTCTCCCGAGCCGAGAAATAATACCAGCCTAAGCTCTCACTCTCAGTTATTTTGTAACAGAAAAAGAAGTCCTCAGGGGTCAAGATTTCCTCCTTGTTGGTAGCGGCCTGCCACAAGGCTGCATAGCCCACAAGTATGCGTCATGAGTTGGGCATGAGCTACCCAAGAGCTAGCCTGGCCCTGCTCAAGACTCCCCTAATGGGAGGAGCAATAGGAAACCTCAGCCCCCCGGTCAGTGCCCTCTCGTACACCGCGATCTCCCCAGGGCGAAGGAGGCACGCTTTGTCCTTGCTCCCAAGAACTCTATAGCTCATGGAGGCCGGGAACTAGTAGATAAACCAGAACTTTCTCACTTTTGCCCCGTCTAGGATGGAGGCTATGTGCCTCGCCTCCTGCCTACAGTCTGGGGCAGAGGGCGATCTAACTCTAACCTCGGCCACAGCCACAGGGGTACTTTCAAAGGCGTCCACGATGGCCACAGGGCTCCTTGCCCTCCTTGGCCTTACCTCTTGGGTAACATCCTCAATGTCTACCCCAAAGTAATTTGCGGAGGCACTTGAAGTCTCGTCTGGCCTAAGCTTAACCAAATCCATTAAAGCAGTACGCTCAGAACCGGATGATAGGGTGATTAGGTGGGGTTAATGATCCTAGGGTCTTCTATTTCACGTAAGGTTGCGAAAGTGGACCTGGAGGCCTCTAAAATGCTCCAATACACAGACTCAATAAAGGATAGGTTGCCTATAAACCCTAAAGGGTACGAGGCCCTGACTCTCCACTTGTAGTACTAGATGGCTTTCTGTAGAAGCCAAAATATAAACACACACACAAAGTACCTTAACAAGTATAAAGGTAGGAGGGAAGGTTTGAAGCTACTTCGAACAGCCAACAATGGTAGAAGAAAGGCGTAAGAAGGTAAAGAGGACCACTCGCTATATAGCTCAAAGGAAATGTGCAAAATGGGGAGGCCCTTTGGTGAACCGACAAGGTTTTATAAGCCCTCTCTTTTCAAAATCAATGGCGTAGATCTGCCTAGGGTTCTTAGATCGAACGTCCAACCTCGCAAAGCCACATGGCACAAACACCAAGGGTCGCGTCGATTCGGCAGGCATAGTAATCATGACGGTTTTACAGCGCCATAAATGCACCTCAAGGGCGACGCCCCACGATTCTTTGGAATTCCCACTGGCCAACCCGGGCTACTAAGGGAATTGGGGGCATCTGATAATACGACAAGTATAGCTGGTCTGTCCCCCCCCCCCCCCCCCCCCCCCCCCCAATGGACAGACCAGATAAGCTCGAGCTACGTCTCCAGACCTGGACCCTCGAACTCCCTTCCAGACCAGGTCTGCCAACAAACCTGGAAGGGCAGAGCTCCAGCAGCACACGAGGCGCCGCCATTAAGGCACCTTGAGATCCTCACCTAAATATCAGCCCCCACAATCCTATGATTAAGATGGCTACGTCCATGACTAGGGGCATGGTTCATAAAGCCCAACGTGGGGGCATGGCACTTCCCCACGATCCCTGGTGCACAATTCAATGGCATGATTAGCTCTCTCATTACTGTGCCTGCAATCCGATCCACACTCCCTGCCAACATTCCTATAAAAAGGGCAGTCATCCTCTCCAAAAAAGTACGAGACACATCAATTCTTGAGCATTGTTATTCTGCCCATTTATCTCTAACCTAACTTTGGCATCAGAGTGTTCCTGGCAGGCACCACACCAGTGTTCCAAGCAGGAGGATTCATCTCCTCAACCATTCGCATCAGAGGTCGGAAAGGACGTATAAATTCATTGCATCATTAGTAATAGTTTTCCTTTTTTTTTTAATTTGTAAGGTAAATGCATGACAACATTCTGATTCAAGAAACCTAAATCCTAGTTGCTACAAATTAACACAAGTTATGTGATTTTCATTTGCATGATGAATCTAAACTATATGTGTGTTATATCAAATTTATATTCCTTTATTAGGATTGTGTACTTCAGAGTGAGCAGAACAATGGAGTTGCAACCTTTTATCTCCACACACTTCTCTCTTCTTCTAAATCCAATTGCATCATTTGCATGGGTGTGATTGTGTTTTCATCAGTCAATTACACAGGTAGTAAGTTTAAAGAGTGAGAGAACCAACTTTGGTGGTGGGTCTCTCTCTCTCTCTCTCTCTCTTCGGGGACCAGGTACCAGTAGTTGGTGTTGGTTCTTTATAGCTGTTGGCTGTTTTATATCTGTTGCAGGCTTCGTGCAAAGTGGTCCTGAAAATGTTAACCAGTTTACTCTAATGTGGAAGGAAAATAATCGTCCCCATCCATCCTCTGGGCAACAAAGTACACCACCCCTCTCTCTCTCTCTCTCTCTCTCTCTCTCTCTCTCTCTCTCTCTCTCTCTCTCTCTCTCTCTCTCTCTCTCTCTCTCTCTCTCTCTCTCTGTGATTGTGATTACATGATGCCGGCCCTTCAATTTCCATCTTTGTATTTGCATTTTTATTCTTTTCTAAAATGCTTCTATTTTATTCGTCTCTTCTTTTTAACCTTTCATTTTTCTATCTTTGGAAACACAAAATATTCTCTTGGTATAGAAGGAGGTTGATTTGTTCCCAAAGAGAGATTCTTCTTATCATGTCTGCCTTGGGTAACACTTAATCATGCTACTGTATTTGGCAATATCCATTCATAGCTAGCTATTGAGAAAGACATGTGCACTCGTAAGAATTCCTATTTGAATCTTCATTATTTTGATTCCCTTCGATTACTTCAAGAATTCAGATAACGTAAAGCATTCCAAACTGTACAATTAATTTAACAACTCTTCCGAGAGTTGTGATAATGTTTGAATCCACCATAAAGATCACAATCAGGAGAGAGGTTAGCGTACTAGCGCCCTACCCATGCATGAAGTCTCGATTTGACTCCCCCGAGTCTTTAGCACTCCCATATATTAAAAAAAGAAAAAAAGTTTCAAGTATACGTTTTAAATGCTATTGTAGCCAGATGTCTCCATTCATATGAAGATGGTAATGTGTCGGTTCAATAAGCTTTGCCGATAATCAAGGTAATCACAATTTGCAAGTACAGAAGGCATATGCTTGACTTCATGGCATGTCTTCATTTATGGGATTAGATGGGTAAATAGGAATAGGTCACAAATAATTAACAATCTGATAAGGATTGAAAAGACTAAGAGATCGGTGCTCTTAATAATTGGAAAGTGTACATGTAAAGAATAAAATCTGATCATCTGAATTACACATTGTGGAAAATTTCGTCCATCAGATGTAGTGAACAGAGATAATGACAACCAGAATGAATCATCAAACTCTTGGGATATATGTTCTCAACTTTATGTGAAGGAAAATGCTATTTTTTCATAAAATTTTATCAGAATGATGTGGTAGTTAAATTTTTATAATTAGGAGTCATCAAGATGAGTGTTTTGTTTTAAAGTAAATGGCTATCATTTAATCACATTATTCTAACGATAAATTCGGAATGAATTTTTTAATTGTATAGTATTATTAAATATTTACGTGAATATAGGTTGCATGCTTGCATGACTGTGATAGTTACTGCACAAACAAAAGTAAAAAATAATAATAATAATAACATAGACAATATTGGAGATCTACCATCTGAACAGTTCAATGGCTAAATGAGTTTTAACCATTTAATTCACACTTAGTTTTTGCCTTTTGCTTCATGGATAGAACCAAAAGGGTTTCTTATCTTCGCATCAATGCATTTATTGAGAATACTTGCAAAACTCATCAGTCTTCTAATTATTGAAAAGAAAATTTTATAATTGTCCTATTCACAATTTAGGGGGCATATCTTTTAACCCACCCTTTCCTTCTTTCACTACTTTCAAGGACTACTCAAGCCAACCTTGTTTACCATTTGATTGCTTAAAAGCCTTTTCTTTCTACTTATGAGAGAGAGAGAGAGAGAGAGAGAGAGAGAGAGTTTTGGGGAGGTGATAATTGGTTGTTATAAAAGGTTATGGTGAGTTCTGAGCATCTCTGGATTCGAGTGAGTATTATCTGAAATAGAAATTTAATGATAACGTATATTTTTTTAGTCTCTCTGCAATAACAGTCTGCTTTAATCGTGCATGCTTGACCCATTGCAATTATTCCTAGCACCAACTGCTCACAACTTCATAATTCTACCTTTCTTTGCCATTCCAAGACAAGTCACTATCCTCTCTCTTTTCTCTCCATGGTTTTGTAGTAGCTAGCTAGAGAGAGATGAGTTAACTCATTTTAATGGAAGTACCCTATGATGGATTGCACCATCTCTCGTGAGTGGACCCCAACCAAACAAGCCCTTGAAAGCCCACATCGATCTCCTTATAACCCTAACAACAACAACAACCCTTCATTCATGCAAACTCTCTTTGCCATTAAAGCCCCAGTCGCAGAGGTTTTTGTGAGGGGACCATGTTATTGTTTGGAGTAGTAGCAGTACTTCAATTCAACTGCAACTTGTGCCCCCTCTCATGATAGAAGTGGAAAAATAATCTGATGTGAACCTTTGGCTCTGCTTTTCTCCCTTTGCCAATTGATATGGCAACATCCTAGGCTACGAAGTTTCATGGTTCCAGATAACACTTTTCATTTATTAATTGGACATATGCATGGCCCTACTAACTTAATTTAATTGGTTAAGTATTGCTTATTAGCTTTCAATTATGGCTTTAAATATACTATACAACCCATTCTAAGAGCATTTCACAGCTGGTAGCTGTGGAGTTATTAATTAGCACCTGATCAAGTTAGTACAAATTACCTGATAGTTATGAAATCATAATTTAAATGTTCTTAACAGATTGTCAAAAAAAAATGATCTTCTTTCAGAAAATTAAATTTGTACAGAAAATCTCTTTAGAATAATTTGGTCGTGAGTCTTTTGTAATTAAGAGCTATCATGAAGGAAGTTTGGTTTTAAAGTGAACGATTCTTATTCACCTACATTACTCTGGTCATAATTTTTATATAATTTTTTTTCGTCATATAACATATATTACCAGTTAGAAACCATGGTCCTTACAACAAGAGAGAGAGAGAGAGAGAGAGAGAGAGAGAGAGAGAGAGGTGTTTATATCCTATTGGAACTTGAGGGAAGGAAGGGAAAGGTCGGAAAATAAATAAATTTTTCTTCCTTTCCTTGTTTGGTTTAAAATTTAGGAGAGAATAGATAGAAATGAAGAAAAACATGAGAAGAAATTTATTTTTCCTCTCACTTTTTTTGTTTATTTTTTATTTCTCTTCCTCTTTCCTTTTGAATAGTTAACATATTTTTTTTTTCTTCCCCTTTCTTTTGAATTTTAAACAAGGGAAACAGATATTTCTTTCACTTTTTTTGGTTCATTTTCTTTGCAAAATAAAACAAAGGAAAGAAATTATTTTTTTTGTAATTTCTCTCTCATTTCATTTGTCTTCCTTCTCTTTCCCTTGCATAGTTCCAAATAGGCTCTTAATGTTAGCCCAAGATAGAAACACAAGAGGGGAGTGAATTGAATTTTTAAAACTTTATAGCAATAATCATAGATTAATAATGAACAATCAAAATGAGCAATAACACAATGCAAGATATATATATATATATATGCAAGCAGATTATGATGATGAAGTGAATGAAAAACATAACAAGAAGGAACAAACAGAGACACAAGATTTTACATACGTCCTCTCTTTCTCGATTCTCTCGAAGGTATTCTTCACTATATAAAGTCCCTTACATAGTTTGCTAGTTACTCAAGTGTCAGCTTACTTCTTTATAAGAGTTCTTTCCAAACTCTCAAGCCCAAGTGATTTTGTCCAACATCACTCAATCTTATAAGTGTTTTTTCCAAACTATACTCAAACTCACAAGGTTTATAATATTATCCAAATATTATACAATGATTTGATACAAATGGATCACTCTCTCAAGTGTGTATAAGCAAGTTACAGCTCAAATGAAAACTCCAGGTAAGACAAAAATAGAGTATAAGGTGTAATCAATGAATCTTTACTTTTAGCACTTGATCTTGTATTTTTCATTCACCTAAATGTGTTGGAGATCTTCTATATATAGCCATCCTTCAATTTTAGCCAATTCTAGTCGTTGAAAATAATTTTGGTATATTATAATGCAAAATCGGTCTGTCAAGTCATTCAAAAAATATAACCATTGCGCCCAAAATTTACTGTTTGGAGGCAAGGTGTCAACACATTTACTGAAAGTGCCAACACTATTAATTTCTGATGTAGCATTGGTTTAAAGGTGTTGAGACAAGTTTTAGCACTTTCTTCAAAACTTTGAAATCTGACTTCTAAAGGTATCAACCATATATTAAGGTGTCAACTATTCCAGGAGCTATTTTACTTCATTAGCTCACTATCTTCAATGTGTTGACAAGAGCCATTCAAGATGTCAACAAGAGCCATTCAAGGTGTCAACAAGAACTTTAGTACAAATTGTGAAGATAAGACCTTTCTAATATGTCAATCACATCCAAAGGTGTTGACAATAACTCTGAGCATGACCTGAGCAAGTTTAGCCTTGAGCAAGGCGTTAACCATATTTGTAAGGTTTTGACAATAGCTGTAGACTTTCTTCTTTTGAGGATCGAGGGCCTTTAGTAAAGGTGTTGACCATATATGCATGGTGTTAGCAATAGCTTCCACTATCTCTTTAGAATCTTCAATAATGTGTCAGCCATCTTAAAGATATGTTAACAATAGCTTCTAGTGCTTCAAAAAGTCTTCAACAGGGATAGTCAAGGTATCGACCATATTTGTATGTGATCGCTCCAAAAATGTGCAATAAATAACCGACAGTATACGATTGCAATGTAGTAGTAATTACTCGATAAAATCTGAGGTCAATCCACAAGAAAGAAAGTTAGCATATTCAGAAAAACTCACCTTAATTCAGAAGTCCCAGAGAAACACTCCAATAAAATAAAAAGAAAATAGTTTGGAAAGGTTGATTTATTTAATCTAAACTATGAAGATGGTTTGAAACTAATAAAAGAAAGTCTCGAAATCAATTGTTCCAATCAATTGCTTTACCTAGAATTTCAATGAAGGTTTCTGATTACTCAAATCACAAACTGCGTCATGAGTCTTTGATTTGAAAGATTTAGAGATAAAAATAGTTATTCTTTAAGAATCAAACCTAGAATAACTCAGGTTTAGAATTATAGATGCATATCATCGACTTATGTAGTAAATATATCAAACTAGGGCTCGTACATAAATATTACCAAGTATAATTAAAAATCTAAGTTTTCATAAATATTTAGGATTTGATCCCAAAGAATTAAAAGGTAAAAGATAAAAATATTGAAAACCTAATTACCTCAATTGTTCATCTAAGATCTTCAATCGAACTTCACAATTGATCCCAATATGGAATTTAGCTACTCAAAGTCACGATAGATACACAAATATATATATATATATATATGTAAATTTATTGAAAGACTAATAATCTGATTGTAGGGATTGAAAAAATATGAAAAATTGTTGAATCTGATTACAGAAATTGAAAAACTATGAAAATTTTGTGAAGTTTTACTCTAATCTACTCCTAAAGCTCTAAAAGGAACCTTAAAACTCGTAAAAACTAACTACTCTCCAAAACAGGCCTTAATTCTGGCTTTCATAGGAAGAGAAATTTGCAAATTTTCGTAAATTGTTCGAACGGATCAGCTTGTGTCCGAACAAGCGTTAAACTAGATAACTGAATAGGTCTTAAAAAGTTACATAAAATCGATACATTATGGACCCTGGTAGCCCTTCTGGTTTGAGAGATATCGCCGTTCAAAGTTTTAACTCTGCATGCTTCAACAGCTTGTACCACAGCTTCAGCAGCTTGTACTCTGACAGTATCCTCCTGAAACATTTGCCCGAAATGCATCTAAAGCCCTCTAATTTAAGCTCAAAACCTATAAAAAATAAAAATAAACTTAATGAATACTAAAATATAACTATAAAGGTATATAAAATCCTAAATTAAGAATAACAAACCACAAATTAAGGTCTTATAATTGCACTTTTGAAGAATAATCACACTCCCAACTAGCTTTTTGCTAGTCCCTACCAAAATACTAAAAATAAAAAAGATAATCTCCACTTTCATAGGAGTCATGGATGCATTTAGCTTATGCATCAAGTTTTTAAACCCCTAGATTACCCATAGTAGACGAGTGGTGTCTCGTGAGGGTTTGCAGTGATGATACCCACAAACATCTATTCATGTCATATAATCGAAGATAAAAAAAAAAAGTAATTAAAGCATACATAAACTCACTCAAGATAATTCTCAACTTACCTTAAATTGTGACTCATGCAAAAAACATCTAAGAAAGAATCACATAAAAGTGTACTAACAATGACATATAACTCGAATGCCTCAAATTTATGCTATTATATACTTTATGCTTTGATTCAAATACTTACCGGGAATATACTTACAAAAACATAACATATATGGGTCTCTCAATGAAAAGCTCTTTATAAGAGTGACTGTACATGAAACACAAGGTAGGACAATCCAATAACAAAAACCATAAAGATGTAAGTGTATCAACTTGACATAGCTCCATGAAAGAATATTCAAAGTTAAAGCACTAACTAGAGAATTGACATGTAATGGCCTATACTCAAAAGAATTTTCAACTCATGTATATTCCGAATAAGCTAAGGCCATGTAAAAGAAGAGTCGTGAATAAAGAAAAAAAAAGGGTAGAAAGACTCAAAACATATATTATACACTACATGTGATGATTAATAAGCAAATACTTTCAATTTCTCAACTTTTTACGCATCTACTTTTTCTTCTTCTCCTTCAATTTCTATTTTTTTCATCTTAAATATCAAACTTCTTTTGTCCTTATTCTCTCCACAAATATATATATGTTTCTTTTTCTTTCTTTTTTTTCAACCTGATTGCGCACCAAAAGTGTAATTATAAGACTTTAACTTGTGTTTTGTTACCCTTAGTTTAGTATTGTAGATATCTCTTTAGTTATATTAAAGTACTAATTAAGTCTATTTTGATTTCTATAGGAAATGGAGCTGAAAAGGATGCTGAAAGCATAGGTCACTGTTGTAGTCGTTCGAACGTCATTTGGACATTAATTGCAGCAGAGAGAGTAGCTTGCAAAAGTTGACAACTGAAGCCTCCATCCAGCCGCCATTCGGATGATGATTGGAGATTTGGAGAGTTGTTTCAGACCTACACCAGGCGTCTAAACGTCGTTCGGATGCTGAATGCTTGTCATTCAGATGTCGTTCAGATGACCAACGAAGATTTTTCAAGGGTTTCAGATCTCATCGTTTGGACATTGAATATTATACTAAAATGGTCATTCGAACGATCACCCAGCCCAATTTCGAACTTTGTTGTTTTCTTTTTGGTTTAGGACTCTAGATTAGCATATCAATACTTGTAATTATCCCCAGAGGAGGAGATTTCGTTTTTGGAGTACTTTGAAGAAGATTGTGAAGGTTCTTGAAAGCTTGTAAAAGTTTTCTTTCAATCTTTATGAATTTATCAACAATTCCAACCTTGAATTTAATCATGTTCTTCATAGTGATGTGTCATTAAACCTAACCTTGAGTTCAATTGTGATGGATGCTTGATGTAACCTTGGTGAATCATTAATATTCTATAGTTTTTAATATTTAAATCTTTTGTTAAATTGAAAGTTATTGATTCTCTATAATCTTGATCTATTGAAAACAAGAGGTTTTTTACTATGTTCTTAAGTTGTAATACACAAACTAGGATTTGGGATTATAGTTACTTGAATCCATGGTATGAATCTTGGACGCAAGATATTGTGAAATAAGGTTCAAGAATCAAGGCCTTAGGGTTTAAAGCTTCATCTTTCGAATCAAAGGCTATGACAAAGCCAATGGTTTGACATCTGGGTCAATTGCCTCCAAATTTTTCATTCATTAATCACAAATTCAATTTTAATTACTATTTTATACAATATTCATCTTTTAACTCATCAATTTTTGGTTTACTTTTACTTTACTTTGGTAGGTTTATTAATTTTCTTGCAAAAGAATCGTTATTTTTGCCTATTTGGTTTACTCAACTCAGTCCCTGTGAATCAATCTCGGACTTCACCTAGTTATTACTGCATCACAACAACACACTAGCGGATTTCAATCGCACTATTTTGGAGTGATCACAACCACATACAACTTTTCATAAGCTTTCATAAGCAATGATATCAAATTCTCCATTATGAAAAATATTTCAATAATGATATGCTTTTTCAAATATTATGTACGTATGAAGATCAAAAAAAAAAAAAAAAAACTGGACATGAATAGCTCAAAAGAAACAAGATGGCCTAGCATGATATCCAAAATATATCAAGTTTGAAATATATCATGCATTGCATAACTTTAGTTGGAGAGGGAGAGAAATAGTGGTAGTTTTCTTTGTTTTATTTTGTTTTGCTTTGTTTTGATATTTTCTTTAAAAAAAAATTAGCTTATTGCATATATTTCTTGTGTTATACTTCAAACCTTATCGTGTTTTATGGATCAGTTTCAAGTGTTGCTCTATATTTCTTATCTTTTAGACACTTGAGTTAATCGGTAAAGGTTTGAGGATCTTATGGTTTTAAGTATCATAGTTGGTATCTTTAGCACATTTGTCCATATTTTCATTGATTTTTATTATTATGATGGATGTGTTGAGAAGGATTTTGTGAGAACTATAGCTTTATGCATGTCATTGCAATCTTACATTGAGAATGTTTTGACTCAAGTATTGGACTAAACTTGAGCTTAATTGTTGATTCACCTTTCTATTGTCATACATTACAAGTTTTTATTATAAAATCATGATAACAGGGAGATTACATTATTGTGCGTTATCATGCTATATGACATTTTATGTTGATTCTTTGTGCATACGTATCCTTAAAGGGTTAGATATATTAGCTTGTGAGTTTTAAAGCCAATTTATCTTCTTTGTTTTGGGAGTGGATATACATTTACTCAAGGATAACTTATTGATCTTCCATTCTTTCAATAGTTTCATTATACTTGATTTTAATTCATATGTTGGTTAATATTTAGAGTTATTGTCACAACCCAGGATCCACGAGGTACAACATTGTTTGCTTTCGGCCTCGGCCTGCAAGGTTTTAAAATGCGTTATACCAAGGAGATACAAGTGCCTACATATATAGTGTCACGCCCCAATTTTTTTGCACTCGAGAATGGTGGAAAAATGCACAATAGTCTCTCGTTAGAACTCATCCTCCTAGAATGATAAATGCGCCTAGGTTTGATCTTGAAATTAATTTGAACAAAGGTTTTTGAAAAGAGTTTAGAATCGCCACCTAACATAGTTAAAGATGTGTTAGGTCACCTAAAACCAAGTATAATCCGAAGACTAAAATTAGGTTTTTTGAAATCATTTGGAAAATGTCCTTCTTAAGAAGGTTTTTGGAAAACATGTTTTTAGCAACCTTTCGAAATGTTTTAAAGCCCTTTTGAAAACATGACTCCAGGTTGGTCTTTGAAACTAAAAATCTATGGCCCAGGGGTTGGTTACGTACAGGAAAGATATCCTAAGATCATCACCCTACCCCGCCTTTTCAATACCTACATGTTTAATCACCCTTCATTCACTCACTTGAATAACCGGTTACTGATATACACTTAATATCCACTTTAGAGTTTTGAAAAATGGGCTTGGTCATCACTTTTTCGGATAAATGATGCATGATGTATATTTTAAAAAAGAAGTTTGAAAATATGAAAGTTTTGAAGGGATTTGAGATAGAAATCTTGAATTAAGCAAAACTTTTTAAAAGGAAATTTGAATTGAAATAAAGGTTATGACCACACCATTTTAGGTTACTTATATATCTCGTTTGGCGATAATCAAGTCATTCATAGTTCGGATAAGGGCTCGATAGAAAAGAGGCACATTGGGGCCCTTGGAATACTTTGAAGACACATTGAGATCTTTGGAAAGGTTTTGAAGATGCTTTGAGATCTTTGGAAAAAGAGAACTTGAGAGTTTAGAAAAAATGCCTTTGAAATAGGACTTGGACTGTTTGAAGTGTTTTTGAAATCGAGTTTGAAGATGATTTTAATAGTTTTTGAAAATTAACTCAAGAGAGTTTTGAAATGTTTTGAAACAATTCAAGGGAGTTTTGGAAGTGTTTTGAAACAACTCAAAGGAGTTTTGAAAATGTTTTGAGATCTTGTTTTGAAAACTTTGGAGGTAGAGTTTGGGTTGGAAATGCTCTTGTGAGCTTATCTTCGAGAAGCTTTAAATATTAGTCTTTTGGATACCTTATGAAAGGCATGTTTAATGTTTCATAACCTTTAAGAGGTTAGTCATTGAAGGACTAAACTCCTTTTGGGCTATGAGTTTTGAAAACATATTTGAAAAGGGGGCTAGAGACTTCCCTTTCGATTTTTTTAAAACTTTAGGATTATAGAACCCTCCTTGAATATCTCATTTGTACTTGAACAATCCTATCCATGAAAGAATTAGGGTTGCTTTAAGAATGTGATGTTTGAAAATCATTTTTGAAATTAGCTTTTGAAAACACTTAAAGTTTTAGAGCCCTAATATGGACAACCTTGAAGGTTGTATTTAATGTATCACCTTCCCTTGGAATCCTTATCTATAAAAGGTTAGAGACACTTTAGGGTTGTGAGTTTTTTAAAACAATTTAAAAATGGTTTTTGAAAAATATTAAGTGTCTAGTCATTTTATTCGAGACAAGTTTAAGAGAACTTCTTTGAAGCATTTTTGAAGATAGAGTAAGAAAGTATTTGAAAAGATTTTAGAGTTGATTTTTGAAATCTCAAAAAGTAGGATATTCTTGAAAGTATGTTATGACATTGGTTTTGAATTGAAAGATCATTTGAAAATGGGCCTTTGAATTGGATCCTTGAAGCTTACGGTTAACTAACTATGGTTAGGTTAACCTAGAGTTAAGGGGACCTAGGGTTAACTTAACTAAGGTTATGTTAACATAAGGTTTGGTTGACCTAAGATTAACTAGTTTGGATTAGGTTAACTTAAGGTTGGACAACTAGGGTTAAGTTAACCTCTGGTTGAAAGGTGGTTTTGAACTAGGGTTCTGACATAGTGGTTTTGGAAACGTGGTTTTGAACTAGAGTTTCAACATAGTGGTTTTGGGAAGGTGGTTTTATGCATGCACTTTGAAAATGGGATTTGAAAACCATGGTGTAAATGTAGAGAACTTGAAAAACAAATTCAAGGAATTATGCAAATTTAAAGAAGATCATTTTTATAAAAATTGGCTCTAGTAAGTGTAGGGTTCATATGGTCAAGAGTAGGGAGTCATTCCAAGGAAGGCTTCATGAGGACCATTCCAACCTCTAACTTAAGAGAGTGAAAATTTTGAAAACCAATATGGAAATGATGATTTTTGAAAACCATTTTTATGTAAAATGTAGACAATGAATTTTTAAAAATCTTACTTGAAAAGAGTGTTTTAGAAACTATTTTTTGGGTGTAAACAACACAACCTAATAAGCTAGGGTTTCCACGGCCAAGATGATAGGAAGACCACTCAAGAGAGGGCTTCACAGGGGCCATTCTAACCTCACAACTCAAAAGAGCTAAGTCTTAAGAATTCACATGGAAAAAGAGAGCTCGAAAACCATTTTAACAATAATGGAAACAAACATCCTTTTGAAAACATCTCTTGAAGACAGTTGTTTTAAAAACGACCATTAGGGTGAAAAAGACCAACCCTAATGAAATAGGATTCAGATGGTCAAGATAATGGGAAAATCACTTAAGAGAGGGTTCTAATGGGCCATTTCAACCACAAAACTCAAGAAAGTAAATCCTTAAAAATCAATATAGAAGAGAGGGGTTTGGAAGCCATTTTAATGCAACTTGAAAGGTAGTGAATGCAAAATGAGACTAAGGGTGAAAAGGAAGCTTCCTAAGGCATGAAAGTCTAGGGTTTAACCTTAAGTTTCAATAAACCAAATTTTAGAACCATTTTAAGGGAAATACTTGAATATGGGGTTTAAGAAAGACATAGAAATGGAAATAGTGAAAGTTTTTGAAAAACAATGATGAACATGAAAATGGAGCCAAGCATGCAAAACATGAACATTGTAACCATATGCAAAGGGGGTCATGAAGTCATACAAGGCTAAAAGGCCACACCACCTTGTAAGGTGCTTCAATGCCATACCATCTCAAAGTAGGCTTGTGAGAGATCTCCCTACACGATGGCTCCCATAGGGTTTCCTCTAAGCATGACCTAGGGGCTCTCTTGTTTCAAGCATGCAAGAAATGGGAGTAGAAGATGGGGGTTAAAAGAAAATAATAGTCCAAGTGGATTAGGAGGGAGAGGGGAGAAGTGGGAGAGACATAATTGAAAAGGGAATACCACCTTTGTCTTCAAACCACTTTTAAGCTTCTATGGATGACTTGTCTTGAATTTGAATAGCCTTGGAGAGGTTTAAGGGGACTAGAAATGGCTCATTTATGGTATTGAAGGCTTTGTAGATGAGGTGTATAGGCTAGAGAGAGGTTGAATCTAACTTAGATGCTTGGAGGGTGAGGCGTATAGGATATTTCAGAGTTCTGAAGCTATTTTTATAGAGCTTCGCTCCTATTTTTGATCTTGGAATACACAGAAGTCGAGGCCTGTATTTATAGGCAAAGCCTTTGGGCGCTGGCGCATGTGCTACATGCGCCTAGGCAATTTTTGCCCTGCGCATGTATCACATGCGCCACTACTGTTCTAATGATTGGATGCCATATGACACCCTCTATACTGACTCAACTTAAGGAGAAAGCAAAGTTTTGATTAATCTGATCATAATCTGGGCACATGTAGCATACACTCTGCCGCTGGGAACTTTCATGTTAACTTTGCCTTAATACTTGTACAATCCGAGAAAGATTAGGGAAAATCGGTCACGTCTATGATATTCTTCTATTATTTCTCAAGAATCAAGAACTTTCAAGGAGCTTTAAAGGAGTTCAAAAGAGTGAGATATCACCTCGGGAAGCGTGTATAAAAACACACTTTTGTGGAGCGTCTGTGATACGCTCCACAGATGTTCAAAAGTAGCAGTTTTCGGGCCACATGATCAGGGCCTTCGGAGGATGATATTTCCAATCGGATCGTCCTGATGGATAATGCTCTGGAAATACTTTTGAGAATTTTTTAATTTATGCATTTCTCAAGTCGTTTGATGCTACGTTATAATTAAGGAATTAGAAGAAAAGATAACCCTAGCGGAGTGTTTGTGAGATGCTCCAGGGGATTCTGAAAGTGGCAACTTTCGAGCCATGTGATCGAGGGCTTCAGAAAGCGATCTATTTAATTGAGCCATATCGATGAAAATACCTATGGACAGGCTTCCGAAAATTCTCTAATTTACACATTTCTTAATTTGTTTGATTGTGCGTTACAATCAGCAAATTGGGGAAAAAAACAATCCTAGCGGAGCGTCTATGAGACACTCCAGGGGTACTTTCTTTGACTTGAAAATATTTGGAGTCACAGAACTCACCTTAGATTGGACATAGGAGTAGAATAGGGTATACCGGTTTGGTATCCAGAGCCAGTGTGATTTCGGAGTGCACTCGAGCCATCAGGGATAAAATGGTTATTTTGAACGAAATTGGTTGAAAAGGGTCAGGATGGATTGAAGTGACATATTAAGCATGTTAGACTGTTTTGGGACATTCTTGGAAGGTATACTCACTTGTCTATAGGGACTTGTGTTGTGCTGGTGTGTCTAGGGGCAAAAAGGTCATTTTAACAGGACCAGAATTGGTCAGGATAGCATATTTAGTATACCTAATTGTCTAAGGATATTTTGAAAAGGTGGACTTACTGTCTTGAGGGATTTTAAACTTTATCATAGACGTGCCTAGAGGACCAAGGGGCAGGTCTGGTCATTTTTCACCAAGTCGGACTAGTAGGCGCCGATGTCAACCTATGTGTTAGTTCCCGAGACCGCCCGGCCTCGAAAAGCTACTCTTGTGGTGTTGGTCCCCGAGACCTCTCGGTCTCAAAAAACTACCTGTAGGGTGGTGTTGGTCCCCGAGATTGCCTGGTCTCGAAAAGAAACCGGATAACGAACATTCTATATTGGCAGGCTAGTAGGCGTCAAAAATGAACCGTCTGGAATTTGATAAGGTATTGGTCCTCAAGATCACCCGATCTCAAGAAACTACCTGGATGGCATTGGTTCTCGAGACCTCTCAGTCTTAGAAAGTTGCCTGGCGCGCCTATAGGCAATATGGTCCTTTAGTTTCAATTGGGCCTTGTGGGTCTGGGAAGCAACCAGTTGACTGGATTGGAGTTTAAAAGAGTCAGCTTAGGTTTGAACGTGTTATGATGTTTGAAACTGGATCAGGTCGGGCCAAAGATTGTTAAGCAGGTAAAAATGGGGTGCTTACATATAGCACTTTCTCTCTCCTTCCCCAAGCGATGTGGGATCGTAGCAAACAACTTTAGAGCCAGCCTGCCACTGCCGTAGCCTGCCAGGATCTTGTCCCCGCCCAAGTCTCACAATTCACTCCCTAAACAGGCAACGCATCCTCGTGTTGGGCTCGATCTTGGGTCATTACAGAATGGTATTAGAGCCAATCTAAACTCGAAGTGTGCAGATTGAGTCCAACGCGAGGACGCGTTACCCGTTCGGGGGGTGGATTGTGAGACCCGGGCAGCTGCATATGAGGGGGGATGAGTTCCTAACAGGCTACGGCAGTGGCAAGCTAACTCCAATGTTATGTGTTGTAATTTCACATTGCTTGAGGAATGAGAAGGGAAGTGCTATATATGTAGGCACTTGTATATCCTTAGTACAACGAGCTTTAAAGTTGTGCAGGTCAAGGCCCAAAGCGGACAATATTGTACCATGTGGATCTTGGGTCGCGTTGTACCAAAGAGATACAAGTATCTACATATATAGCATTTTCCTTCTCCTTCTCCAAGTAATGTAGGATCATAGCACATAACCTTAGAACCAGCTTGCCACTGTCGTAGCCTACCAGGATCTCGTCCTAACCCACTTGCAACCGCCCTGGTCTCATAATTCACCCCCTTAAATAGGCAATGGGTCCTTACGTTGGGCTCGAGCCACACACTTCCTTTTGGGATTGGCTATACTATCATTCTATTATAACCTAGGATCTATATGGGACAATATTGTATCATGTGAATCTTGGGTCGTGACAAGTTCAAACAGGCATAAGAACAAACAATTCTTTCATCTTCATTGAACTTAAAAATATAATCATCAAGCCCACAAGAATCAAAAGGATCATAGAATGTAGAGAAAGTAAATTGATGGAGCACAAAAATGCCAAATAAGCTCATGTCATGAACACATTTAGTGTTCCCTATTTGTTTATCAACATTAAAAACATTCAAAAGAGGAATTATATCCATAACAAAAAGGTCACTATCTTTAAAATTCTCAATTTTCTCTTCTTCCTCCTCACTTTTTTCTTGCTTGGAGTCCTCGATCGTGGGCTCCTCTGTCTTGGGTTCTTTTTTCTCACCCTCCTTTTTTCCTTTCGCTCTCACCTCTTCTTTAGATACTACTTCCCTTAGTTTAGACATCTTGGAAATGATGGTTTTTTCCTTTTTTACCTCATCTTCATCCTCATCCACCCTAGGGGGTTTTCTCTTTTTTAACCTCATCTTCATCCTCATCCACCCTAGGAACTTCTTTCCTTAGTTTAGACACCTTGGAAAGGATAATTTCTTTTATGGTTATCTCACTCCTAAGGGTGATGATTGATAGGTTGTGATCATTGAGGTAAGAAGGGTTTAAGCTAATCTCAGCCTCTTGTTCGTGATATTCAAAGTTGGGTTGTGGTTGGGCCAAACACTCATCATCCTTTTGAACACCTAAGAGTTGTATTAAAATAGCCATGTCCCTCTTTATTTCAGTAAAGACTCTCTTCAATTGTTCTATATCGTGCCCATATTTTTCTCGAGCTCTCTCCTCTTCTTCTCAAGCTCTCTCCCATTGTTCTTGATCTCTTTCCCATTGTTTTTGAGTTTCATCGAACCTAGAGTACATACTTGTTTGATATTGCACAAATTGTGAAAATATGTCCTCTTGGCTCTCTACTAAAGGTGTATTGGGTGTGTAATTATAAGATGAAGGAGGTGGTGTGTAGGATGTATAAGGTGTATAGGGTGTGTATTATGAAGGAGGAGGTGGTGTTTGGTAATATTATGATTGTAGTTCATAGTATTAGGATGGATCTTGACAAGACCACCCCAGATTGTAGGTAAGTGAATAAGGGTTATTGGAATTAGCGGCATTTATGTAGTCTCTCATTGATATATGAGGGTGCATCCCTCATACCATGCATGCTCATATAATTATCCATAAATAAGCCTAATTCAACCTCCAAATCTCCATGTGACAAACCACTAATTTGACAAATAACAACACTCCATCCCAACAAAAAAAATAATACAATAAAATTAAAATTAAAATAATTGCTCAAAAATAAGGATGGAGCGAAGTTACCCAAACGGGCTATTGAGTCTCCTTGTAATCGTAGAATGATGGTGAAGTGCTTCTGTTAGAATTAAATCTCCAAGGTTCGTTCTCCAACGCCAATCGCCAATGTTTTTCCAGCAACGACGCCAAAAATTGATCACTCCAAAAACGTACAATAAATAACCGCCAGTGTATGGCCGCAATATAATAATAATTACTCAGTGAAATCCGAAGTCAATCCATAAGGAAAAGAGTTAGCGCATTCAGAGAAACTCACCTTGGTTTAGAAGTCACAGAGAAACTCTCCAATAAAATAAAAAGAAAATAATTTTGAAGAGGGTGATTTATCTAATCTAAACTATGAAGATGGTTTGAAACTAATAAAAGAAAGCCTCGAGATCAATTGTTCCAATCAGTTGCTTTACCCGAAATTTCAATTGAGGTTTCTGATAAATCAAATCATTGACTGCATCGTGAGTCTTTGATTTGAAAGATTTAGCAATGAAAATAGTTATTATTTAACAATCAAACTTAGAATAAATCAAGTTTGAGAATCATAGATGTATACCATCGACTTGTGCAGTAAATATACCGAACTAGGGTTTTGTGTATAAAAATTAGCAACAATAATCAAACATCTAAATTTTAATAAATATCTAGAGTTCGATCCCAAAGAATTCAAAAAAATAAAAACATTGAAAACCTAATTAGCTCGATTGTTCATCCGAAATCTTTAATCAATCTTGACAATTAACTCCAAGATGGAATTTAGCTATTCAAATTCATGATATATACACAAATATATATATATATATATGTAAATTTATTGAAAGACTAAGAATCTGATTGCAGGGATTAAAAAAATATAAAAAGCTATTGAATTTGATTATAGGAATTGAAAAACTATGCAAACTTTGTAAAGTTGTAATCTAATCTACTCCTAAAGCTCTCAAACGAACCCTAAAAACTCATAAAAACTAACTACTCTCTAAAACAGGAAAACTAACTACTCTCCAAAACAAGCCTTAGTCCCGGATTTTATAGAAAGAAAAATTTGCAGATTTTCGTAAACCATTCGGACAGATCAGCTTGGGTCCGAATGGGCATTCAAACCAGATAACTAAATAGGTCTTGAAAAGTTACATGAAATCGATACATTATGGATCTCGGTAGCCCTTCTGGTTTGAGAGATATGACCTTTCAAAATTTTAACTCTGCATGCTTTAACAACTTGTACCACAACTTTAACAGCTTGTACTCTGACAGCATCCTCTTGAAACCTTTGCCCGAAAAACATCTAAAGTCCTCCAATTTAAGCTCCAAACCTACAAAAAATAAAATAACCTTAATTAATACTAAAATATAATTAAAAAGGTATATAAAATCCTAAACTAAGGATAACAAACCACAAGTTAAAAGTCTTATAATTGTACTTTTGGAGCGCAATCTGTGTGGTGTTAGCACTTCTGTCTTTAAATTTGCTTGAAATTCTTTGTTGTGTCAGCACTTCTGTTTGTATATCAATCTTCAATAATTGATTCCAAGTTATTTTGAATCCCTTCAAATAATCTTCCTTAAGTGCTTAAATCTCAAAACAAGTTCTTGAATCCTTTTAAGACATTCAGTCTCTTCAAAATAAAATTAATCCATAATCTTCAATCTACCAAGATATACTTCCAAAGCTTGCATCCTTTACTTTAATTATTGTGATTTTCTTTAGCATCTTCAATCTCTTTGAAAATGAGATTACCTTAGTAGTCTTCTCATTAAATACTCAACCAATCAACTCAATCATGTTGTCAATGACTCATAATATAATCTGCACACTTGATTGAAATCATTAGATAATAATCACATGATTTTGTTATTATCAAAATTAACATAGGACCAACCTTGAGTTAACACTTAATGTGTTTCACATAAGTACGTTCATGCAATCATTCAGTGTGTGACTAGCTTTAGTCAATTTAGATACAAGTTTAGGAGATCAATGACTGGCTTTTTTGGTCTTCAAGCACACACAAGATGTATTCTCAAAGCACATATGTATAATTAGCATGCTTTCCTTCATGCTATCTTTCAAAGAAAACTTTATCTAGATTGACCTATGTTGTACCTACTACAAATCTTTAGAGTGACATAAGCTCTCAAAATTCAATTACTAAAAGTATTGATAATGTTTGGTTCAAGTCACTTATTTTCTTGTTTTTGAATTTTAAATTGTCATTTGAGTGCTCCATAAAAGTCTCACACAAGGTCTTACCAAATAGTATACATAGAACGACCAAGGTAGTAGATAAGTTGGCTTCAACAACTAAGTATAGAACTATGCTCTTCTTTTAACGGTCACATGTTTGAATCCGCTTGCGGTAATACTTGTATAAACCAGATGCTGTTAAGAAAGGGATGAATGTCGATTGCACTTTAGTGAGGCTACAGTGATGGGCTCTCCCTTTTCTAGGTTAGTAATTATGACTCAAACCGAACATTCTATAGTGGGTGGGAATCTCTATGGTCACGGCTAAAGGGGATTGCTACACTAGTCACCCCTTTTCACTTTTTTACTCAGCCAAAAAAATATATATATAGTGCACATAGATATCAAAATGTCTAGGTTCATACTCACCACTGGAAGCTAGGATTACCATGATCTAAAAAATTCTAATTCTCTTTACGTAGTAAATGAATTTTTGCATTCTCTCTCTCTCTCCCCCCACGTAGTGTGTTTTGAGAGACGGAGAGGTCACTGTCTTCTGGTTCCTCAACTCTCTTCCCTATTAGGTGGCTTGAGAATGACATTGCCTCTGATTAAATCTCCAATCTTTGTTTCTACTGCAACGAGTGTTTCTCATACGTGGACGAAATGGTGTAGATCTCTAGTGTTCATATCCTCTTGAGCTTGTTTGGATGTGGACTATAATAATTACAGCTTCATAATTCAAGTTGTCAGGTAACATGTGTTAACTATGGTTTTCAAAAATCGAGTGACTAATATTTGGACGTACCCTAATCAAATTGTAACAAAAATTGGCCCCATAAGAAGAGAATAAAATTGTTCATTCATTTTCTACCAAATATTCTATTTATTTAAGAAGTGGAGCAGATCTAGCATTGAGTTTGAAGTTAACTTCTTTCTAATTGATTATAAGATTTAGGATAGAGCATTGAAGATGACAGTTTGTTTTGGAACTTTTTTTTTTTTTTTTTTTGCTTTAATGGTTAAAGAATTCATATAAATAATTCCAAAAAATTGCTTAGAAAAGATTAATTAGGAATGACACAAAAAATAAATTTGTTGGTATGAGTTCGAAGATGACCAAAGCACCCATGGTGACAACATATGCTTATTATCATGAAAATTGCTCCAAGAAGAAAATCAAGATTTCTAGGTTTTTTTTATTCCTAGGTTCAGCTAACTTTGGGGAGGATAGCTTCATGTAAGGCTTTCTCTTTCTTTTTTTTTTCTTTTTTTTTTTTTTAAATGAGGTGCATGCTGATTGATCAATAGTACTCTAGAACTCAGAAGTTGAACTCCAGAGGATTTGAGCTCAGATTATGAATATAAAAAGAAAAAAAATCGAAAAAGGGTTTCCAGACATTCCTGTTGGCCCTTTCATCACATGTGACTCCTGACTCGTATGCATCTAAGCTAATTTAATGCTTGGAATAGACATTTTCAGCAGATGAGAACAGAAGGTAAGAATGTGGATGCAAGAAAAACCTGTGCATGCAAGTGGAGATGAGAAGCTGAGAGCCCACCACCATTTTTTTTTTTTTTTGTCTCTCAATATATATATATATGTGTGTGTGTGTATTCAAGGATAAAAACTAGCAACATTACAGCACATGTCAACTTGCATTTGGGGCTAAACTCATGAACATGATGGACTCTGAACATTTAAACCCCCTTAACTGTCAATATAAGGATAGCTCTTTGAACTATTCAAGAGCTTGATGGCTATATGGTCATTGTTGTCTGGAACTGAGGTTTGGACCACCAAAGCCTTCTTTTCAGATGTTGCATTAACACAGAGAGGGGGGCATCTTCAAACTTAGTGATATCCTTGGTTCTTTTCTTGTTTTCATATTACCATCTCATACATATATATATATATATATAAATGTTGGGTGTGGGTCTTGTATTCTATAAGTCCTGGGTTGTACATGTATTTGGGCTAGACTAGGGGATTCAATATGTGTAGAGTTTCTAAAGTTTGCTTATGAATAGGAAACTTATAGAATTCTAGGTTAGAGATCAAAGAGACGAAGAGGCTTCCTTTAACGGAGGAATTTTGCTCTCTCGCTTGTGCACGTATGTAAATTTATTGTTCTAGCAAATCACATTAATTCTTTGTGTTTTTCTCTTTAACTTGTGCGTGTGATTGTTTTGCTTCCGTTTGCGTGTGAGTTGAATCCCAACAAGTATAGTTGCAATACAGTGAGCTGGGCTTTTGTAAGTATGAGCGAATAATATTCTATTATTAATTCTTCAAATTACATTTCAAAAAAGTTTGCATGGAAAATAATATGAATGTAACAAAGGGAAAAATTCTAATGTTGTACATTTGTATATCTTGAAAAAATGCTAGTGACCGTCATGCCTGGCTGTCAGGCGCTAGCAAATGGTCACTAGCTGTCCTCATATATTTTTTATTCAAATATCGAAAAAATAAATAAATAAATAAATAAAAATATAGAAGTATCTCTTTGTAGGCCATGGTTACACACGTCCGGTTAGTTTGTGAACTTGATTCATTTAATTTCCCACAGAAGTCGGTGAGGTATCAATGTCACACTATTTCCAAATTTTGAAAAGCTTAATCTTGAATGTTTCTTTTCTTCTGTTATATATATATATATATATATATATGTCATCAGTGTGTGGTAGCCATCCCAATATTGCGCGCCTACATGGTTGGAATGTTGAGGAAGAGAGAACGCTAAAAAAGTATAGTCCTTGGCATTTCTACAAATTCGTATCGTAAAACCATCTTTCTATTTCCGATCCTCTTGCATTGCTTTACCATAACGAAAATTACAAAATTCAATAAAAATCAGAGGTTATTGATTATTTGTTAAGATGACTGTACGAGTTATTTGAGTCTCAACAATTAGTTTTCATCAAGCAAAACATGGCAAAAAAATTCCCTCAAAGGTCAAAAAATAGATCTGTTTAAAGTATATTACAATATAATTATAATTTATAACCAAAATGGTCCATTTTAAACAAAGGAGTAAGGACCATGGTTTATTGATTTCCCAAAAATGTTAGTGACTTGTCATTTTTTATGATTCTTTAGTTTGTAAGTCATTTTCCATCTTTAAAAGTTTCATCCTACGTGTGCTCAATTCGTTTCCTTCCTTTTTTTCTTTTATAATCCAATATGTAATGGCCATTGTGTTTGGTTACTTTCATGAGACAGAATAATGTGTGAATCACAGAGAGAGAGAGAGAGAGAGAGATTCATCTTTCTATGTTCTTTGAGGTTGACAATTAAAGCACTATGGCCATGGTATCTGAATTTGGTAGTTGTAAGTGAACGACGTTCACATGAATAATGTTTCACCATTTACTTCAATCACTGCCATATGGTCCACTCTTTGATTTTAGATGTTGACATGAGATCTAGACCATACTATATATTTGATCTAACTTTCATATATTTACCATGAGTACCATACACGGGTATAAAGATTTTAAAAATAAAATTATATATAACATTGTGTCCACATAATGAACTGTCTGCATGAAAAAATCATACACAATAATTGATTAGTCATCAGTAAATTATGCTGTCAACTGAACTTTTGGATCAACCTGGTAAGATTTGTTTTTTAAAACACTTCTTTAACCTATAAAACATTATTAAGTCAAAAAAAAAAAAAAGTGCCCTCTCAGAAACAGCTATATTTGTGAAGTTCTCCTAACCATTTTACCCTCTCAGAAACAGTCCCTTTTAACAGCCCAAGTCTCTGGCAATTACTTCTTCATCTCCTTGGCCATGTAGCATAAGTGACTAGACATTCTGCATCATGGAAATTTGCAGTTGTTACTCTAGTACTTGCTTGCTTGTACAGCCCTACATGCATGAGAGAGAGAGATAGAGAGAGAGAGAGAGAGAGAGAGGTGTTAAGTCTATGCACTCGGTGGGTCATGTTACTTATACCTTTGATAATTAACCAGTGCTCTTTGGCATCATCAACTGGTCCCAAACAAGTACTACTCTCTAGCTCATATGTCTGTGTTTTTATCTTCTTTTGCACTACATCCTCCACATATAAACTTCTTGACTTTTTTCTTCTAATAAGTAGAAGATAGGCCCCTTGATGGGCACTGACTAATTGAAAGCATTGCCACTTCCAAAGGATAATACACACATAATTTAAACTTGTCAATATAAACAAGTGCAGAAATATAACAGGTTATATTAACCGTAGAGAAATATAATTTAGTTTCTTCATGAAAACATTTATAGTGTTAAGAGAATTTTTTTTTTCTTTTTTTTTCATCTCTCTGTCAATTTTTGGCAAGTTGGGTGTATTTGCAGCGAAACTGTCCTTTATCAATGGCCGTACGATCGTTTGTCACAAGTCAAGGGAGGATGATGGGGCCCTTGATGTATTTTGGTTGAGCCATTCCATCATTATTAAGAGCTTTGGAAGATAATCTATATTAAGCCCTTGATTGGAAATGTTAACCTAATCATAACCATAATTGCAATTTTATGCAGGTCCACAAGCAATTTCTTATTGTCGGTAGTGAAAATGGGGGAGAAGTAATTGGATTGGTCTTGATTATTCTAGGAGAGGATATATATATATATATATATAGGGCAATAACTATATTAGACAACAAATAAACTTGTATTCCAGCTGCTTGTAAAATTAGAGAGTTGATTGCTCAAGTACTTAACGTGAATCGATATATGGATCAGCTTTTTTACCCTTTTTTTCTAATTAATTTTTCTGATTTCTTAGAAAACTAATTAAAAATTTAGAAAAATAAGCTTACCACAGCAAATTAATAAAAAAATTATGTTAAGATGAGATTTAATTTTAGCCAAACTAAGGGGAATTTCATATTTTTAAAAACAAAAGTACAAAAGGATGAGAGCCTTCGGCCCATACCTGTATTATTGACTCTGCCCAGTCAAAATAGTTTAGGGCCTTAGCTTCAGATTTGTTGGATCTTGACAGTTAGGCCCAAGCAGCCCATTGATGTTCTTATAATGACGGCTGGGCCCGTCATCAATGAACTCTAATTCAGAATGGAATCGGAAGTGGAGACCCCCAAAACTGGCTCATGCATGTTCTAGAGCTTCGGCATAAAAACACTAATTAGCCAGTCATTTTGTAATTTAATTTTAATGAAAAATGTCGTAGAATGATCATCAAATGTGCATCTGGTGTCCGTTTTGTTTTTCTTGTCATGTGGTTTCTTTTCATTTTGTCCTCTAAACGGTTGTACTATGTTTGGCGGTTGTACTATGTTTGGATTTTTTATTTGTAAACGAAAAATAAAAGGAAATGTAGTGAAAGAAGCTAAAAAAAATTCTTTTATATATATTTTTTGTTTAATTACTCATAAAAAATAAATATGCAGAAGTAATTTCATTTGCTTTTCTTTTAAAAAATTCAAGATCTAAGTATAGCATAAAAACAAATTGTAAAACTACTCAAGCTTTCCGTATCGGTCCCCTTTAGAAAGAGAGTTTCTTCCTTACACACGACTTAATGAAAATAGGTAAAGAAAATGTAGTGAAAGAAGTTAAAAAAATTCTTTTATATATTTTTTTCGTTTGATTACCCATAAAAAATAAATATGTACAAGTAATTTGATTTGCCTTTCTTTTGAAAAATTCAAAATCCAAACGTAACATAAAAACAAATTGTAAAACCTTAGGGTACTAAAGCTTTTCTATTCCGTCCCCTTTAGAAATAGAGTTTCTTCTTTACCCTCGACTTAATGAAACTAGCATGCATCTTACTCCTGAGACTTCAAAAGGAGAAAAACAAAATTAGAGAAAGAGAGAAAGACCAAAGGCAATTTGCCTAAAGAAAATGCTAGCATCAGTCACAAATATCGGTCACTTAGCGATAGATGCTAGCACCTGACTCCTGGTAATTGAAGGACTGTCTATGCAAAATGCTTAAGAAATTGGGCTCCGTATGGCTTTAGGTAGAACCATACAATGTAAGTTTGGGGCTAAAAATCATTTGAGGAATTTCACAATTATTTTGGCAATGAGCCCGAAAAAAATTCTTTAGCTTCAATTCTTCAACTCGTAATTCAACAACGAGACCCTATAATTTCTTCATTATCACATAACCCAGATTTGTATATGATTATTAATGTTACCGTGTGTCCTAACCATGAAAATTAAAAACTTATACTTTATATTCATTATTATCAAATTATAGATAAATATGTATTATATTAAAATAACTATTTTAAATATTATCTTATATTCATTATTATTAAATTTTCCATAAATATGTATTATTAGAGCTAGAGCCAAACATACACAATATATTTTTAAAGTCAAAAGAAAATTTGTAAAAACACAGTCAAACAAATTGACAAATGTTTTTTTAGATCAAATACTACATTTTTGGACTTTTTTTTGTTTTGTTTTGATTATGCGGCTCAGGATCTTTGAGTAATCCCTTTTTAGTTTAATTATAGATAAATTATCCATGTCAAAACTAAAAAATTCACCAGAAATAGCCCCAGTTTCAAACGACATTTATTAGATATATAGCTTGTCTGTCTCTTCTAAGCTACCCCTCGTTTTTTATTTTTTTTATCCCTCAACTTCTCTCAGTGCATGCGCTGATCGTTTATCCGTTGCAGGTTGGTCTCTCTCTCCCTCTTAGTGTTAGTGTTTTTTGTTCCTCTGTCATTCAAGAAGCAAGAAGAGTGTAACTGCAATAGCAATTTTTTGAGCGCAGCACCTTCTTCTGGAAAACAAATGTTGGATAGTTTTCTTTGTTTTTTTTTCTCTTTATTATTGCCTCGTTTGGTGTTCTATGATGAGGTCGGCCTTTGATTCTGGTTTTGTTGACTGTTTTTGGGGCAAGAATGGTGGAGATTTGGGCAATTAGAAGCTAGGGTTTTGTGGGTTTTGTAATACAAAATTACAAAACTTCTTTTCTTTCTTTCTGCCTAAATGTTCATTTTGTTCTGTTTTAATAATTCATCTGTTCGTTCCGTGCAGAAAAATCACAATTTTTTTTCTTTCTCCACTTGATCGTTGATATGTTGTGTGTGATTATTTGTACTACTGATCTTACAAGCCCAACGTTTTCGCAGGTTCTGATTTAATAGTAGATCGTATAAGTCAGCAGGAAACTCATCAATTTTGTATTCTTTGTTGTCTCTACTATGAATCTGAAAGTCTGGACTCCGGACCATTTACAGTCCTTTGAGAATTAATCTGTTGCTTTGGTTAATTTGTTTTCTGATCTCTCCCACATCCAGTTGGCAGGCTATATGTATCTATGTATGCTTAAGTATATAGGATAGTGATGAAGAGAGAGGTGGTGGTGAAATCATGTTTCCTGTGGTTGATCATGGTGGTTCATCCTCATGAGGTCCATTTATGCAAATATGGAAGGTGTGCATATGTTCATTCTTTGATTTTCAGTTGTACAAAAACCCCCCCCCCCCCCCCCCCCCCCCCCCCCCACCCCCCCACTTTTCAGTTATGTAAAGTCAACTTTTTATTTGTTGGAAAGAGAATATTATGTAATCAAATTTCTCTTCCTTTAGGCATTGACTAATGCCTATTGTTGAACTATTTTAAAATGGTAAATTCAATGATTGTGGTTGTTGATCTTTATCTAGTGCACTATATTCTTTAGTGTAAATGAGGCGGGGCGGGGCGGGGCGGGGGCGGGGACAGGGACGGGGTGGGGGTCTTTAGTGTTAATGGGGACGTGGTTTTGGGGCATGGTGGGATTCCCCATTATGGAGTTGTGCTAAACCTGCCCTGAAACTGCCTGTTGCCATCCCTGTTGATGGGTATGTATCAATGTCAAACAGTATGGGTTCTACTTGTAACTTCAACACTATGACATTACTCATCTATTTGTTTCTAGTTCAAGGTAGTAAACTGATAACATAGATTATGGATTATTCCTTGATTTGCACTAATTGCATGTTAGCTAGCATTTTGTGTTACTAATTGTCATTCTAAGAAATTAGCTTATAAATATTACTACTACTCTTTCTTAGAAATTGGATTTGAAGTGAAGTTTATCAAATAGTGGAATTGTTTTGTCCACCCCTTCCTCTCAAAAGGGAATCTAATAAAGTTAAAATCACTCCCAATTCACAAGTACCACTCCAATTAGCCCTTATCAATAATTCCTCGCACAATCTTCACCTATTCTCCTTCTCCTGAGAACTGTAGACACATGAGGAACTCCATTGGAACCCGTCCTCCACCATTCTAAGAAGACAAGAAGCGGAGAACATCCCGATCTTCACCTCTATGGAATACAAAACTTTCGAATCCCACATTATTAAAATATTACTTGCCGTCCTTTCCGCATACCCCGCATAAACTAGAAACCACCTTCCTAGAAATAACATTGATTTTGGTCTCTTGCAACATTGCCTCAGCAAGTTTTTAACCACCGCCCTCTTAGCTAGGCCATTAAGACCCCACACATTCCATGATATTATTCGAAGCTTCATAGGGATAACAAAGGAATGACACCCGTCTTCACCCTTCCTCTAACATAATTGCTTTCTCCCTATCATAACTAACGTCACAATGCAACTGCTTTAATTCTCTTTCCTTCCTACAACTTGACCTTGCAGGCTTCTTCCTCTCTTCTGATTTGTTTCTCAATCTCCAGCTCTCCTTCCCACAGGCAATTTCTCCTAATTTCTTTTTTATTTTTCTTTTTGGGCCCATATAGACTTTACATAGGATGTCCGATGTGTTAAATACATTGCTAACTATAAATTTTATACAATTTAACTCTTCTTTTCAGAATATTAAGATGAGTCTCTTGAATTTTTGTTTAGTTTACTCTCATAAAAATGTGCCCAAAAAGTATATGAGTTCTTATAGTTTAGAAATCAACTGTTGATTCTCTAAAACATAAATTAAATGGTCTTTTTCTTCTTTTTTCTTTCCTCTCTTATTGCTGGTTTTAGATCTCTTTAACTAATGTTTTGTTGATTGAGTTGAGCGTTTGGGAGAATATGTTAGCTAGCATAGTGAGGAGATGGTATAAGATTTGAGTGTCTGTGTAAAATGAGAAGGCATGGGGAAAGAGAGCAGTGGGAGACGAATGAGAGAGGGAAAGAAGGGGGAGAAAGGCTACAAATCAACTAATTTTTCTGCACATTATATTTAGTTTATATAAAAAAAATTACAGAATAGGTTTTCAAAGATTGGATCCAAAATTCTTGGCTGCTGGTCTGTCGTTTGTCGATAAAGGCTGCTGGTTTGTAAAAAATTGTGGCTAGCCAACCTAAGCTACATCAGTTGCCATCCCTATTATGTATATGTATCAATTTCATACAAATATGGTTCTACTTGTTATTTTAACACTATGACAATACTCATCTATTTGTTTCCAGTTCAAGGTAGTAAATTGATCACAAATATTGTGGATTATTGCTTGATTTGCACTAGCATGTTAGCTAACATTGCATGTTACTAATTGTCTTTAAGTATTACTTATTCTCTTTCTAAAAAATTTGATTAGAAATGAAGTTTACCAAATAGCGGAATAGTTTTGCATAATGAGCCTTTATATCATGGAATCATAAAAAGTATGGTAGGAAATAGAAATTGTATTATGCTTGCAGAAGTAAATGGCCAATTGACTTTGGACAAGCATATTGCTTTTGCTTTTGTTTTTGACAAATCTTGCTAATCATATTTTGGGCTGTGTCAACTGTGAAGTCAACCACCAGAAATCCCAAGCAAAAATGTATTAAAAAAGTTGCGTATTGAAATCACTCAAAGCTTCTTTCTTCTTTGGTCTCATACTAACTTCTTCACTCTTTTTTTGAACTCCACATAATCCAATAGTTGAGGTGGTGTTTGGTAATTTTTTTTTTTTTTGGGTTTTCTTGGTGTGTTTATTTGCAAAATTTTTGAAAGCTTAAAATAAAACATATTACATAAAATAAACCACAAATCAAAAGCCCACGCGCGCCTCCCTCGGTTGAAGGCCACGTGCCTCTTTCATCCCCAAAAGAGCTTGAATCCTCTGCAACCCAAACCTCCATGCCCACAACACAACTTTAAATACAACTTCTAAATTTGAGCTCAAGTTTTCAAAACATGACTTCACTTAAAACTTTTTGAGTGAGGAACAAAGGTGAGGTCATTTGCACAAGTGTATTTTGTTCCCCCATTGCTCATGACCTTGACTTTGCCTCTGATCTATCTTTTACTCTAAAGAGCCCTAAACAGCTAAACCAATCACTGTCAAGCAGAACTTGGGAGCAATTGAGAGAGAGGAAGGGTACGGAGATTCTGATTGATGAATTTTCGGAAATTAAAAGGAAACCTTATGGACCCTAACCTGTTTTTAATAGAGTTCCACATTTGATTTCTTTTTCTTGCAATTCTCGGGAACTAACCGGGATGGTTTCTTAATTGCTCGCTGAAACTTTGGGTATTTGATTGGATCAGGGGGCAGTCAATTGATTGGAGTTGGAGATGTCAAGCAATTTGGATGCGGTGGGGGACCCTATCCCGACTTCAGCCGTGCTGATGGCGTCAGTGAAGCACATAGCGACAAAATGCAGAGCTGAAAATGTTGCCTTCCTCAAATGCAAGAAAGACGACCCTAACCCTGAGAAATGCCTCAACAAAGGCCAGCAAGTCACTCGCTGTGTCATTAGCCTGTAAGCATGTACCTATACATTATCATTTACACATAGATATTCATATATTTCTCTCTGTGTATGAATGTGTGCGCCTGCGCGCACATGCCTTTATATGTACCTATACTCATCTTATGTAGTGTCCATCTCACCGTTGTTTGCTTTTTGTGAAAGCTAGATCCAATGTTGATCAAACATTCATCTCATGTATAACTGGTTTGGGGCTGAGGTATCGCTCAATTTAATTTTGATTTGAAGAGAGACTAGATATTTGTCTGTAGAAGGAAGTGGTGAATTGACTTGGTTTTATGAGATTGGTCTTTCTGCATGTGTTACGTTAAAATGATGAATTTCTGGGTCTAACAACAGAAGCTGACTGGATATATAGGTTAACTTCTTTCATTTAGTTTAACACGAAAAAGACGATATTGGAATGTTGAAGGATTGTCCATCTTATTATATCTCTTTATTGATTAATTATTATCTCTTTATTGATTAATTATGTATCAGTTGTAGAAGGTGAAGATCTGAGCTTATCATAACATTAAAAAGTGCCTAGGTTTTTGTTCTTAAACTACTTCATCTAAGCCGCACAATGTTTGTTCACTTGGACTTAATGACAAAAAGCTCAACATTTTCTAAGTACCCTTTGCCATTTTGGAGGTAACTAACTTGCTTTTGAGAGCAAAAAGTAAAGAAAATATTGCTCCCAAAACAACATAAGTTCTTTGGAAAGACTATTGATTTGGGATGTTTTCAAATTCCAGTTCTAAATTGACTACTTTTTATAAGTGAAAGAAATAATTGAAATGAATCCACTTTTATTACTGTAGAAATATCATGTTCAGCTCAAGAATGTTTGAGCTTGACTTGTTCCCTTCCCCTCCCCTCCCCTCCCCTCTCCTCCCTTTCCCTCGTCCTTCAAATCTGATTGTGATTCTTTGAAATATTGAATGACATCAAAATGATGTTGCCGTTGAACTGAAGTGAAACTACATTTATATCAAGATTCTATGAATGAACTTTTGAATTGACTTTTATGATTATGTGAAGAACTTAGCAGATCTATACGTTTAAGATCCTACAAAACTCATGTAGAACTTAGAAATATTCCTAATTTATATGATTATTGGCCGGCAGGTTGAAAGAACTTCATCAGAGGTGCACAAAGGAGATGGATGCTTATGCTGGTTGTATGTATTATCATACAAATGAGTTTGACTTATGTCGCAAAGAGCAGAAAGAGTTCGAGAAAGCATGTCCTTTGGAGTGACTGGCAGATGACATCCACACAGAATCCAATGCTCATAATGATTTAGTCCAAACTGCAATGCGAAAATTTTACACCCCCCCCCCCCCCCCCTTCCCCTTTTTTTTTATACATGCAATTTTGACAGAACTGTACCTGGGTGTGGGATGCCACCCGCCTGTATGGTGTAGATCTTGTTCTTGTGAAATGCTTCCAAAACAACATTATTTTTTTTTTTTTCCATCCATAAGCATCAGCAAATGCGGTATTCATCGGTGGAATAATTGATGTTTTTGTTCTCATTTTCAACTCCAGATGCATTTTGAAGATATTGTGCGTGATGAGGATTACACAGGAGCTAAGACATGAGGCACCAGAATTATGTTATGGTTATGGTATTGCACGTGTTCCTTTTTTTTTTTTTTTTTATATATAAATCGAAGTTGGTTGTTCCCCACTGGTGAGTATGAGTTTGCTCCTTTGTGAGTAGAATTTAAGGGAACCCACCAAGATATTGTCCCCATTACTGTCTTCAATAGAGCTATTTAGTTCAGTTTTGATGAAGAAGACGAACACATAGCAACAGGTTATATATATTTATTTTTTTCTTTTTTCAAGTTGAGAATATGAATTTTAGCTTTAATATTTTATAATCGTAATTAGGTACCATAATGTGCAAATAACAATTACCACTGTGAAGAAAACTTGGGTTGTTTCTTGAGTTTTGTTATATTAAAAAAAGGGGGAGTGCTTGATCGAGCTGCCGTCGTGGGTTCAGATCCGTGATGGCACAGCCAGACTCTGGGTGGCATCTTTTGTAGCACAAAGGCAAATCATAATCCTTTCCCTTTGAAGCTTCTTGTTAACTTCCAAAGGCAAGCACCACTGAAGCTTCAAAAGCTGGAAGAAAGTGAAAACACAGTTTGACCACTTCTATAACAACTTGGTAAGCATATAATTTGGCCTATTTCCATGCTCATCTTCAGACTGTTAATTGTAAGCTCTCTCTATGATGCCCTATACAATACAAAAGAGAATGGCATTATTTGCACCATGCAATTAGCAACCACATAGGAGGTACAATCACAAATGAGAAAGACATAATTAAAAATGAACAAACTAGATAACTTGATTTATAATAAAAACTTCTATATTATCCCAAAGAGTACCCCAAAACTTAGTCATATACATATTAGTTATATAAATATATAAAGGTGCTCAAAGTATAGATAAGTATAACCCATCATAGACACGGTGGATACAACACTTAATACATAGCTAGACTAGGCTCTTCGGCTATGTTTAGTACAATAGAATGGAATGGTTATTTCTATTTTTATTTTTATTTCTTTGGTACCTCTATATAAAGTTGAAATGATAATTCTCATGAAACAACAATTTCTATATTTTGTTAAAATGACGATTCCCTATTTTAAGAGTAAAAATGATCATTCCATTCCTACATGATATAAGAACATAAAACAAAACTTATTGAGATTTTGTTGTCAAATTTTTTTAAAATAAATAAATAAAACATATTTGGTAATTATTTCTTTAACTAAAATTTTAAAAAAATTAAAAAATTAAAAATTCTCACTATCACTACTGTCACTAACCACCACCATCGTTAAACACCACCACCATCTACCGTCAACCACAACCACGCATCATCCACTGCCACCGCTACCACTCATCGCCGCTACCCACCGCCCTACCACCATCCACTGCCGACCACAACCATCCGTCATTCACTGCCACCATTGCCACCCACTCTTGCCGCCCGCCACCACCACCATCACAACCGCTATCACCACCACCATTACAAATACTCATAATATTTAATAAATAACATATAATACTTATAATATTATGCATGTAACATAATATTGAATTTTTATATTATACACTAAAATTTTATTCAATTTTATTTTAACATTATTTATTAGTCTTATCAAACAAAGAACTACAAATGACCATTCCATTTTTATTTTCATTACATTCTTTCTATTTTTTTGTATCAAACGTAGTAGTGTTAGCCGTTTTGCCTTTCACCCTTAGAATCACCACCAGTTTTACATTACAGTTCACCCGCGGGATGTACTTCCGAGACTGTAGCTTTGTCTGGATCCTCCTGGGATTCTTCCTCTACACATACAAGAATCAGCCCCAGCAGCGGAAACAAGCCCGATGAACATTGAAGCAGTCTTCTTCTTCTTCTTTTTCGTGCCCATTTCCTAATTTGAATAAGAACAGGCCAATCAAATGAGCAAGAACAGATACTCATAGCAAAGACATAATCATGGAATAACTGAATATTTTACCACTGGTCTAAAAATATTTTTAAACGAAAATCCAAGTAGAGTTGTCACCAGATTATTTCCAAGAGTTGTTTTTGCAAAGTCAAATACCGCATGGCTAATGGAGAAAAAAAATAAAAACTTAATTAGAATAGCCTTCATTTCGATGGAGGGTTCATGCATAAGGTTGACAATATAAGGCATACATTTTAAGTAGAGGCTTTTCCTTAAAATCTCTATATAATAAAGCAGCTAGTTTTTTTTAGGGATAATTATACTTTATCCCCTTATGTTTTAAATTAAAATTAGATAACTCTTTATTGTTAAAAGTGAACACATGACCTCCTGTGATTTGAACTTATCTGTAAAATAGATAAAAATCGTTAGATTTAACGAAAATTTTATCACACGATATTTTTATAATTTTATCTCTCCAAATTAAAGTATAAAAAAACAATTTGATAAAATAATAATAAAAAACCCTTGATAGAAAAGTATTTTTTTGGCATAAAAGTTTCAAATCACTTTTTTAATATTCTAATTTAGAGAGATAAAATGACAAAATAATTTTCGTTAAATTTAATGATTTTTATTCATTTTGCAGATAAGTCCAAACTACAAAAATTATATATTCATTTTTAAACCACAAAAGAATTATTTAATTTTACCTCAAATCACGATAGAATAAAGTGTAAATACTCATTTTTTAAAATGTCTTAAAAGACACAATTAGGTCCAACGGTGGAGAACAATGTTCTGCCTCTCATTCACGGCTCAGATTAATTTCAACTACTCTTATCTCCTTCAACATACCGGCTAAAAATGTCGACATCATTGTTTTCACAGCTCTCAAAAAGGGACGTTGTACTCTGCATAGGCAGAGTCAGTTGTCTATCTCTCTTCTTTGAGCGAGATGTTAGTTGTAAGATCTGGAGCCAAACCAAATATCTTTCTTCTTCTTGCCACAGGCCATCATGGCCAGAGAGCCTCTCCCTTTCTCCCACCATGGCCGGTCAAAGCTCAAGACCACAACCAAAGATGGACACCACAGGTACACCCCTGTGAATCACCTTGCTCCCATCTCCATCACAAAATCAACTAATTCAAACCACCATGACCAAAACCTTGCTATCATTTGCTTCCTTACCTTGACCAGAACCATCATGGCTGCAACCTGGCCAATCTCTCTCCCTTTCTTATCCACGGCCATGGTGAAGACTCACTGAACCGAATCACCACCTCCACCACGATTTCTGGTGGTGGAAGCACCCAAACCCAAGAGACTTACCTGTCCCTGATTCTAGAACTGGTATGGTCACTAAACTTTCCTTTTTTGGTCTCATATATAATCTTTATTAGTGGTTTCTGATTATAAGTGTAATTTTGCAGTGAAAGTCCAGAAGAACGAGCCTTTGATGAGCGAGTCAGGTGTGATCTCTATCCCAAATCAGCCACATTAAAGTTTCTTTTTCTTTTTTTTTTGTTGTTCTTCTTCCCCATTTTGGAGCTATTTTCTCTTTCAATTTATTATGGGTTGGGTGTCGGGAATTTGAATTTTCTCCATTTCAATTCATGGAATGAAAATTTCTATTTCATTGATTGAGGTATTGACACGTCAGCTAACATAAAAATAAAAAAATTTAGATGAGTTGACTTAAATTTTATTTAAAAATAAATGATTTTATAGTTATATATAAGAAAATAAATTTTAAAACAAAACGACGTAATTTTAATAAGATATGTAATAAGATTACATCTAGATCATTGATTATGGAATGGAGATCTCCATTTCAATTCCTGAAATGGAGAGAATCCAAATCTAGGTGCCAATAAGTTCCTTTTTTTTTTTTTTGGTTCATTTTTCAGTTAGTGCATAGTTCTTAGTTTGTACATATCTCACATTGGTTAAACACTACTTCTCTTTCTTTCTCTTGTATTACAAATATAGGCTACTTATGTATATCAAACTCACTTGATGTAATATATTCTCTTTTACATCTCTCTCTCTCCTTTCTAAATAGTATTAGAGTCAAGAGAAAATATGCTCTGTGATTGTCATTCGAGTGATCTTATCTCTTCCTCCTCTCCGGCCATCCTTCGGCCACTTTTTAGCCAACTTTTAATCGACTTTACAACGTCCCTCCAGCATCTTTTCAGCCATCCTTTGACCATTTCTATTCGAGTCTTGACTAATTTAGGCCGTCTAAATCTGATTATGGCCTCTATTTTTATTAGTTCTGCTTTGTTTTTGCTATTTCTCTTACTTTAGAAGCTTTTTTACTGTTATTCTCTATTGTTGGGTTCCTTTTGTTCCACGTCTCTCACATATGAAGCGTTCTGAGGTCTCTAGACCGATTCTTCTCGCTCTAGAGAGTCCTAATTATATTCTGTAATATCCAGTCATGCCTAGTTTTCTCAAGGAGAGAAAACTTTGGCGCTATGTCACTGGAGATATTTAGGCAACTGTTAAAGATGTAGCTGAAACGACTATGGAATTCACTGAACAACTTGAGGAATGGCACAGAAAGAATCATCAAATCGTCACCTGGTTTCGGAATACATCCATTCTCTTTATCAGTTTCTAATTTGGACGCTTTGACACAACTCACTCCATTTGGGCCTTCCTGGCTAATCGCTACACCACTATTGATCTTGCTCATAAGTACTAGTTTTTTATTTCTCTGCATCATTTGAAACAGGAATCTGGTCAGTCTATCAATGCCTTCTTATATCAGATATATACTCTTTGGAACTAGTTGACTTGGTCTGAGCGTACTTGGACATATTTTGCTGATACTACTCAGTTTGCCCTCTACCACAATCAGCAATGTGTCACGGCCCGCCAAATTGGAGCACCATGGAAGTCCATTCGAATATCAAAATGGCAGCACAATTTCGGGCATGGGCATCGTAGAAAATTCTGGAGAACACTATAAGATTCTAAAAGAATCTAGAAGCTTCCAGGATGTTCTAGAATAATCTAGAATATTCCAGAAAGGTCTAAAATATTCTAGAAGGGGGGGGAAGCTTCTAGAATATTGGGGAAGGTTCTAGAATGTTCTAGAATATTCTAAAATGTTATGGAATATTATAAGGTTCTAGAACCTTCCCTACAAAGAAGCCATACAAGTCTAGAATCTTCTAGGCTTCTCTTGGACCTTCTAATATATGGGTTTAATTAGAGACATTCTAGAGAGTTCTAAACAATTATAAATATTGGGAGAGTGTAAGAATTTTCTAGAATATGGTAGAGGCTTCTAGCCTTGTAAATATCTTGGATAGTTTTCTAGAATATTTTAGGATGTGGAGAGGTTTCCTAGAAGTTTGTAAATATCTAGATATTTAGGAAAAGAATTCTAGAACCATCCATTTGAGGAGATGGATGGCTATAAATAGGGGGATGCCCCTCATTTGTAAGAATCAAGTAAAAATCAAGTTGTGAATACATAAGTAAAGTATTCTCCAAGCTCTCTTCTCAAGTACTCTCTTATTCTTAACTCTTCTCTTTCGGTATTCTTAAGGCTTACTTAGCTTCTTCAAGGGTGAAGTTAGCTAAGGCCGCACGGGTTGACGGTATTGGAAATCTAGGCCCGTGACAAATGCATGATTATATTTCTTATGGCTCTCATTTATGTATTCGAGCCTGTTCGAGTCTCTGTTCTCCATCGTTGCCCTCTTCCTACCTTGGAATAGGCTATTTCTAAATTCTTATCTGAGGAAACTCATATTAGCCTCACTCGGCCACCACCTGTGGACACCATTCTTATCACATCTAGTTCTCGATTCTAAGGCTCTTCAGATGGTTCTCATGATTTTTCAACTCTTGGTGGTTCCAGCCATTCTATTCAGCCTTTTGGGACCTTTTTGGGTCATGTTTTCCAATTTGATGCCTGCACATTCTGTCATACCACTGACCATCACCTACTTACCTGTCCTACTCGGATTTGCAGGCACTGTCGTCAGCGTGGCCCTAATCACTTTCTCTCTAATTACCTTAAAAATTCTTCTTAAAGAGATTTTCACCTTCAGTCTGCTACTGTCACTACTAAGGATTCTGTTGTCCCCTTCTCCTCATCCTCCTCCTCTGTGATCAATGTCAGCGATCTTCCTACACTCTTTTAATAATTTATGTATGCCTCTAATAATCCCTCCTTTACTACCTTGTCTGCCACTTTAGGTATTTCTTCGTGGTTCTTTGATTCTGAGTGTAGCAATTATATGAGTTCTGACTTGATGATTTTTTTTTCAAATCTTCTGTGTCTTCTCTTCCTGTCATTTATATTGTTAATAGGTCCTCTATGTCTATCAATCATGTTGGTTATGTCTCCACTTCCATTCTTGCACTCTCTCATACTTATTACATTCCTAAACTCACACTCAATCTTATCTTTGTTGGCCAATTATGTGATATTGGTTTTACTGTTATTTTCTCTTTTACTAGCTGTGTTGTGCAGGATCCGCGGACGGGATAAACTCTTAGGATAGGCCGTAAACATGGTCTCTCGTTTCAGTTCATTCATTTTCACCTGTGTACTTTGACTACTGATACAACTTCTTTTTCTGTTGTTACTTACTTATCTCTTGGACTTTGGCACTCCCGTTTAGGTCATATTTCTTTATGTCGTTTACCTTTTTTTTATTTTTATTTAAAGGTGTTTTAGGTTATGTCCCTAATGAACACCTTGATTGTCAGTTCTATCAACTTGTCAAACAACCGGCTTTATCATTCAATAACAGTACTTTTTTTTCTTTGGCTCATTTTAACTTGATTCACTCTAATATTTGGGGGTCCTCTCCCACTTCTACTATGGGAGGCTCCTAGTATTTTGTCATATTTGTTAATGATTTCTTTAGATATACTTGACTTTATCTCTTATAAAATCGATATTAACTTCAACAAACGTATTATGATTTTGCTCGCATGATTAAAACACAATTTTCTCGTGATAACAAGGTTTTTCGGTCTGACAATGTTGCAAAATATTGTGATAAGATATTTCTTGCCTTTCTACATATGCATGGCATTGTTCCTTATCATTCTTATCCTAGTGCTTTACAACAAAATGGTCGTGCTAAATGAAAACATTGATATCTTCTTAATACTACCCGTGCTCTTCTTATCTTTGCATCCTGCCCTGAACGGTTTTAGGGTAAAATTGCTCTTACTTCTGCTTACACCATCAACCGTATACCTTCTGCTCCCCTTAGTAACCTCACTCTCTATGAGCATCTGTATGGTACTACCCCTGATTATCACTCTTTTTATGTGTTTTGGATGTGCTTATTTTGTCTTACTTCAACCTCATGAGTGTACCAAATTGGAGCCTCGAGCTTGTCTTTGTTGCTTCTTAGGAGCACAAAGGTTATCGATGTTGGGATCCTCTGCCTAAATGTCTTCGTGTTTCTCGCCATGTTATCTTTTGGAAATACAAGATGTTTTCCTACTTATCTTCCTTCCATCTATCCTCTCTTTCTGCTCCTCCTTACTTCACTAATCATACTCTTGAGCTTTTTCCTGAGGTTGTCACTGTCCCTAATGTTATCTCTCCTGATGATATTCATATCCCTGATACTATCACACTTGTTGTGCCTCCTATTAATGTCTGTCCTGTGAAATCCCTGTCAGTTAATCTTGCGCCTCTTGCTGGCTCTCCAATCTCTAATCCTTCTTAGCCTTTTTCTTTTAATGAGCCTCTTGTTCGACGTTCTACCCGGGTAAAGAATATTCTTTCTCACCTTCATAATTATTACTGTTTCTCTACTATTCTTACTCAATATGAGCCCCGCACTTATCGTGAGGGTAGTTCTAATGCTCTTTGGCAGCAAACAATGGATGATGAATTGTAGGCTCTTGTCAAAACTCACACTTGGAATTTGGTTGATCTTTCTCTTGGTAAATTTGTGATCGGGTGTCAATTGGGTCTACAAGATCAAGACCTGTTCTAATAGTTCTGTGAAATGTTATAAAGCCCCGTCTAGTTACCAAGGGCTTCACTCATGAGTATGGCATTGACTATGACGAGACTTTTGCTCATGTTACCCGTCTCACTTTTGTCTAGAGTCTTATTGCGGTGGCTGCTATCCGCCAATGGCCCTTATATTAGTTGGATGTCAAGATGTTTTTCTCAATGGTGATATCTCTGAGGAAGTTTATATGCAGCTCTCTCCTGGTTCTTCTCATTCTTCACATCAAGTCTGCAAACTTTATCATGCTCTCTATGGTCTTAAGCAAGGTCCTCTTGCCTGGTATGCTAAATTTAGTTCCACCATCAATGACCTTGGCTTCTCTTCTAGTGATAATGATTCTGCTCTCTTTGTTCGCAAATCTTCACACGGTACTGTTGTCCTCCTTCTTTATGTGAATGATATGATCCTCATTGGTGATGATGTTCATAACATTTCTGAGCTTAAGGTATTTCTTAGCAGCCATTTTAAGATAAAGATCTTGGTCATCTCAACTATTTTCTTGGCTTTGAGATCTCTTTTGACTCTACTAGTTATTCTCCTACTCAGACCAGTATGCCTCAGATCTTCTTACTCATGCTGGTCTTATGATAGTAAGACTACTTTCACACCTCTGGAAGCTAATGTTCGTCTTACTCTTCTGAATGGTGAGCTTCTATATAATGTTATTCTCTATCAACAGCTCGTTGGCAATCTTATATACTTCACTATTACTCGTCTTGACATTTCTCATACTGTTCATCTTATCAGTCAGTTATTGTCGTCACCTCACTCCACTCACTATGCTGCAGTTCTTTACATTCTTCGTTATGTTAAAAGAACTCTATTTCATGGTCTACACTATTCTCGTCATTCCTCGCCATAGCTTTATGACTATTCTGATGCTGATTGAGCTAGCGATCCTACTGATCGTCATTCTACCACTGGGTTCTGCTTTTTTTTTTTTGGCGATTCTCTCATTTCTTAGCGTAGTAAGAAGTAAACTCTTACTGCTCACTCTAGAATTGAGGCCGAGTATCGTGCCCTATCTGACACCACTCACGAACTTCTCTGTCTTCGACGGTTACTTCAAGACATGGGTGTCTCTCATTCTGGTGCTATTGTTCTTCATTGTAACAATCACGGTGCTATTATGATTGCTCACAATGATGTTTTTCATGATTGCACTAAACACATCAAGATTAATTGTCACTTCATTCGGCACCATGTTGTTCGTAGTACTATTTACCTTCTTTCTGTCATCTTTGCTGACCAGACTGCTGATATCATCACCAAATCTTATTCTCCCGGACGGTTTCATAATATGGTTTTCAAACTAAATCTGATTTTTGCTCAACCACCTTGAGTTTGAGGGGGGATCTTAGTGTATATATTAGCCTAATTCTTAGTTTGCACATATCCCACATTAGTTAAACACCACTTCTCTTCCTTTCTCTTGTATTATAAGATAGGTTACTTATGTACATCCAACTCACTCAATGTAATACATTTTCTTTTACATAACTCTCTCTCTTTTCTAACATTTTTATTGTTGGATGCACTAAATGAAAAAAATTTGTTCTATAATCAACCCATTTCGTTAGCAATTATCGAGTTTGGATTTTTTCATTGTGTTCGAGAATTTTTAACATAAAGTCCACCCTTTATTCTTCTAAACTTGTAGATAAAACTGCTGAGACTTGAATGCTGTTCTTTTTTTGAAAATAAAAAAAATACATTGACTAGAAGTTTCCCTTGCAAATATGCCCTCTTTGGATGCAAGTTTTGTGGGTGGGGGCTGGTTCATTATATAATTGAACAATGATTTTTGATGTTTATGGTAGGGAATCATACTTAAGGAATTTGAAAGAAAGATTCATAGATCCAGCTGTTAGTCAATAAAAAGGAGGGTCTGCTGAAAAAGGAAACCGAAACAAGCTTGGCCTCGCCATCATATCCATCGCCATCTTCGGTGATAGGGTACACCGTGCCATGGCCAACCAGGGCCGACTCCATAGTTAGGCGATCGAGGCAAGCAATCGCCTTCGGCCTCCAAAATTTTAGGGTTTCAATTTTTTAAAACATGTATATTATGCACATAATGTAAAATAATTATTGTATATATTTTTTTTTGTGAAAGTCTAGAAGAGGAGGGAAAAAAGGCCTAGAATAAAAAAATACATTAATTAACTTTAAAAATTGCCTAATAAAAACAAATTTTAAAATTTAATTTAATGAAATACTAAATACTTATCTGATTATCATTTTTTTCAAGATAAGGTAGATGAAAGGTCTCCATCCTAAATGGTTTTTTCTCTATGTAAAATAGTTTATGAGAAGTTGTAATCTTACCAAACTCTCTCTCTCTCTCAACCCTGAAAAATCAATTTCATACTCGTCTAGTACAATATTTATAGATTAGTATTGAGGTAATTTTTGTTTTACGTATTTTATTTCTTGTTTAGTATCTTTCTTTATTTTATTTCATTATTTTTATTAGCAAAAATGAACTAATCCAATTATAATTTATTGATTGTCTTCTTGTAAAAGTTATATCAAACTCAAGCTCTCGTCTTTATCTGAAATTTTTACTATCAACAATGATAAATCAGGTTTCATTACTCTGTACTTCCACTACTTTTAAATTATAATTTTTTTTTGTGATAAAGAGTTTGTTTTGTACTATAACTAGTAAATATTCAACTACAAAATATAAATTTGGATACACAAAACTTAAAAAAAAAAAAAAAGAGAATAGAAAATTTAATTCAATATGAAAAAGGAGCTTTGGATAGATTTGTTACTTACAATAATGAAAACATAACAAAAGATTTAGGTAAAAATTCCTTAAATGAACAGATAACTGATCCTAAAGAGTTAGAAGATAATGAAATTATTAACGTAAATAATAATAATAATAATAAAACATATATTGATGAAGAATGCAAAGAAAATTTAGATCAAAATATCAATGAAAATAAATTAAATAATGATCATATTTCTCCGAATATTTATGATCCAAGTCAATGGAATAATATTGATACAAAATTAAGAGATCTATTAATAGAAAAAGATCCAATCAGATATAATGATATAAATTTTTCTAAAGATGAACTATCTAGACATTTCTCTAATATATATTATACACAAAAATTACCAAATTGAGAGAAGTATGATAGAAAATGGCTTGTTTATCCAAAAGATTTGGATAAAGTATTTTGTTTTTGTTGCAAATTATTTTGCTCAAATTCTAGTACAAGTCAATTAGTTAACGAAGGAACCAAAGACTGAAAAAAATCTTAGTGTGAAACTTAAGAGTCAGGAAACAACTAATGAGCATATTACCAATATGAATAATTGGGTTGATTTAGAAATAAGATTGTTAAAAAATAAAATAATTGATGAAGATATCCAAGAACAAATTAATAGAGAAAAAGATCATTGGAAAAAAGTATTATTAAAGATTATTGTTGTAGTAAGGAATCTTGATAACAATAATTTGGCATTTCGAGGAACAAATGAAAAAATTTATCAAGAAAATAATGGAAACTTTTTAAGTTTAATTGAAATAATTGGAGAATTTGATCTAGTAATGCAAGAACATATTAGACGTATACAACATGATGGACTTTATAATCATTATCTTGGACATAATATACAAAATAAATTGATAAACTTATTATCAAACGAAATTAAAGGTAAAATTAAAAAAACAATTAAAGAAGTGAAATACTAGTCAATTATACTCGATTGTACTCCAGATACAAGTCATCAAGAACAAATGTTTCTTATACTACGATGCGTTAATGTTTCAACAAGTTCAATAAAAATAGAAGAATATTTTATATAGAATTTTTAAAAGTGAATGATAACACTAGGAATGGACTTTTTAATACAATTATAGATGCATTAAAAAATCTGGGACTTGATATTACTGATACACGTGGACAAGGATATGATAGTGGATCTAATATGAAAAGAAAACGCCAAAGAGTACAGAAAATAGTACTTGATATAAATCCTAAAGCATTTTACATACCATGTGGTTGTCATAATCTAAATCTAGTCCTTTGTGATATGATTAATTCTTGTCCTAAAGCTATATCTTTTTTTGGAGTGGTATAATGTATATATTCATTATTTTCTTCTTCTACAAAGCGTTGAAAAATTTTACAAGCTAATATCTCAAGTTTAACTCTTCAATCCTTATCCCAAACAAGTTGGGAGAGTCATGTTGAAAGTGTCAAAGCAATAAAATTTTAAACTCTACAAATAAGAGATGCTTTGTTACAGTTAGCCAAAACAAGTGATAATGCTAAAATAAAAAAGTGAAGCTAATTATTTGGCAACATATGAAATATAAAATTTTGAGTTCTTATTAGGTATGAATATTTGGTATGATATATTATTTGCTATAAACTTTGTTAGTAAATATTTACAATAAAAGATATGCGTATTGATGTTATAATAGACCAATTAAAAGGTCTTATTTCTTTTTTTAAGAAATATAGAGAAAATGGATTTATATATGTTATGATTTCATCAAAAGAAATTGCTACTGAAATGGAAATAGAACTTGTATTTCGGGAAAAACGTATTATTCGTAGGAAAAAACAATTTGACGAAAATATTAACGACGAAACAACACAATCTGTTGAAGAATCTTTTAGGATTGAATATTTTTTATACATAATAGATCAGGCGATTTCAAAAGTACGACAATATTTTGGGTTTTTTGTTTAATTTTAAAAATTTTAAATTACTAGAGGATGATAATTTGAAGAAATATTGTCTTAATCTTCAATGTAACCTAAAACATGACATTTTTTTCTGATATTGATGGTTTAAATTTATTTTCGGAATTGAAAGTTCTAAAAGAAATTTTACAAATAAAAGAAAGCACACCAATTGACGTATTAAATTATATAAAAAGATTATATTCCTTTTCAAATGCATGTATTGCTTATAGGATATTATTGACTATATCAGTAACAATTGTTTCTGCAGAAAGAAGTTTTTAAATGTTAAAATTAATAAAGTCCTATTTAAAATCGACCATGTCACAAGAAAAATTAACTAGATTAGTTGTATTATCAATTGAAAAGGACATGTTAATAAATCTCGAATATAAAAATTTAATTAATAAATTTACATTTCAAAAGACAAAAAATATAAATTTTAAATAATAATTTATTGATAATATTAAAAATATGAAAAGCCTCGTTCAAATGTTTTGCCTTAAACCTCAATGGTGTTGAGCCGGCCCAGTGGCCAACAACGGCCAGCAATGGAACCACCCACGGTGGGAGAAGCCACTTTCCTAGGCCGAAGGAAGCCTAAAAACTGTAAAAGGGTTGCAAAATCTAACCAAATCCCCCTACTCAAACGTCAAAAGCCGAAAGGATAGACAAGAACCTAAAACTCGAAAAAGAAGAAGAGAAGTGGTTGCCTTGGGATGTATTGTACGAACAACATTAAATGTTTACTGTTAATTGGTGACGGGACTGATATTTTTTTAATGAGGGTAGGGATACATTGAGATGCTAGGGGAACATCCCACTTTGGTTGTCATTCCAAGGTGTTTGTAAAGCCCAAATAGGTGAAAGAGTATGTTCCCATTCCAAAGTCCCCCCTATAATGTGGCCTACAAATGATTGTAAAGTCTGAATTCCAATAGTTTTAGTAGTGGGTTTGAATTGGTTTTCAGCCCTCTCTACTTTATTACCTATGTTATTAACTAATTACGAAATTAGTTTTCAGCTATTGATATTAGTTGGTACTAATGCACAAGGATAACGTGGTATAAGAGAAATTTCAGCTATGGGTTTAGAATTTAATAGCATTCATTGCAAATCATTCTTAAATATAAAAATACTCAACTTACAGTGAAGCCGTAATTTATTATTTGTGAATTGAAACGGTATTCACTACATGGTGAGATTTCTAAATTCTATCTTAGCGTGCCGTAAGCACGAATTATCCCTAGTAAGGTATACATTTTAAATAGAGATTTTCATTTATAAATACGAAAGCCTCCACTTGAAATGGAGACTTTATATTCTCGAAAGTAAGGGTAAGGCCTCGATTTACAATGGAGGTTTCATAATCACTCACAACAAAATCTATAGAAACAACCTATTGAGGGAAGAAGCTAGGTTTTTCATCTTTGGCTGGCCTAGAATATGTATAATATAAAATACAAATAATAATACAAGCTAGATTTAATATACTAAAATAAACAAATAATATTTATCTAGTCTTAATTAAGACGTCATATGTTTTTTTTCTAGAATTTTTTTTATAGATCTCAATTAATTGGGCATGAGCAAATATGGGCTTGGGCCACAAATAAAACATGTAACAGTCAAATGAGAAATACGGCCACATAGCAATTAAAAATGGGCCAAATATATTTTGCACAAAATATAACTATTTTATTATATAAAATTTTTTGGGCCTTGATGTGTACTACATATAATGGGGATTTGTTTTTTACATAAGGGAGGCATTTTAGTATGTTAGAGAGAGAGAGAGAGAGAGAGAGAGAGAGAGAGAGAGAGATTTACCATTGGACCTAAAACTTGACATCTATGATTTTTGTGACCCACAATTTGTAGGTTTGGGGTTTTTATCCTAAATTTGAGCTTAACCAATTCAAATACATATAAATTTGGGATAAATAATTTCAAATATCTATTGTAATATATAAAAGGAAGAATTCATTAGTGTCTTTGAAGTTAGGTTAACAACAGTTATCTTAATAACTGCTACAGTTACTTATAAATTTTAAACTGCAGTTATTTACAAATTATGAACTGTTTATCCAATTTACTTCCCGATATTGATATGATGATCTTTTATTCGATAATTCAATCCACTACGACGGTGATTCAATAATAATTATCATCTCCGATAATATCATCTCTAACAATGATCTAAAATTACACACACATTGTGTATGTCTACCCTCTAGTGTATTTAAGTGGACATTGATGGACAGTGAAATAGGGAAAGACTATCGTGCTAGGTCATTGATGGACGTCGGATAGATGTCCTTGTGTGACCCAGAATTCTTTGCTCCTAAATTCTTCATCGCTGGAATTGAAATTGGAGTGAGAGAGAGAGGGTAGGAGCGAGGAATTGACAACTGGGATAAGCGAGTGTCAAGGGAGAATATTTTAATAGATTCGTCATTTTTGTCAAACTCTTCGTTGTTGGAGTGGGAACTACTCTAACAGCCTCTTTGGAACTTATGGGAGGAAAGGAAAAAGAAGAGAAGAAAAAACATTTTCTTTCATTGTTTGGTTTTGTAAATAAAATGAAAAGAAAGTAAAAGAAAAGAACAGAAAATGAGAGAGTGGTTGTTATTTTCTTCATTTTTTTCTTTCTCTTTTCTTTCTAGGTAGAATCAAATAGGAAAAGAGAAAAATTTTAAAATTTTTTCTTTCCTTCCATTCTCTCCCTCAAATTCCAAACATGCTATAAAGAAAGTGGGAGAAAGGGATGTATGGAGCAGGAAGTGAGGAGAAGAGTGAGGCAGCGAGGAGAAATGTGGGAGGAATGCAAAACAGAAGTATTCCTCAAAAATTAAAAAAAGACGTCGCTTTTGTTTGCAGCATTCCTCAAAACAATACACACATTCCTTAATTTTATAAGAATTAGGTACGACGTGGGTTTTGTTTTGCATTCCTCCAAAAAGCAAAGAAAAATGTTGCTTTAGAACTTTTGTTCTCATAGCGTTTTAATAAACTTTGTTGTTTTGTTTTGCAATGTTTTGACAAACATTGTACTAGGGTTAAAAACAGTGTTGTATCGCTTTAGAACGAAGAACTTTGTTCTCATAGCATTTTAATAGACTCTTATCATTTTGGTTTGCAATGTTTTGAACTTTTGACAAACACTGTCTATTAACTCTTACTGACCAGCGTTAAGAACGGTGCCAAATCGAATTCTTTTAATTCCGTGCTTTAAAAAACATTGTGTAATGCATAGTTCTAGCAGAGTTTTTAAAAATGCCACTCTCCCCAAAAAAACCGAAAGAAAAGTTCAAAAAGCATGAAAAAAAAAATTAACATTTATGCTAGAAGACTTGTATAATCCAGTACTCCTCAAAACCCAGGGATGGAGGGAAAAGGAGTTATGAAAGGGAAATTATCAGGGTGACGGTGACACTACGTCGACAAGGGCCTTGCTGGATCCCATCATGGATCCAAGTCCATGTCCATTTAACGCTGATTGGACCAATGGTGCATGAGAAAGGGTGAACCCATTTTGCACCACATTTTTTAGTCCCGACCCACTAAGGCGTGCTTGTACGTTCACTGACGTTTGTTGCCAAACAATCATCTTGGAAGCTAAGCCTACCACACAACGGTATTGATTTGTGTCACAGGCCAGACGCTTGTCATTCGATTTAAAAAATTAAACTATTAGATGGTACTATCTACCTCTCTTATATGGCTCAAGATTTTCCTCCTCCTATTCGACGTAAGATTGTGATATACTTCTTTACCGAAATCCGTGATAAGTCAAATCACTCTGCCTACTCTACTTGAGCGCCCTACTCCACTTGAGGGTTTAGAATAAAATCAGATCAGGAATTCGACTGTTCTGATATCACTTGTCACAGGTCGGGTGCTTGCCATCTTATCCAAAAACTTAAGCTATTAGTTTATGATACTTATTCTCCTTATATGACCCAAGACCTCCATCCTTTTATTTGATGTGGGATCGTGACACTTTGGTAGACACGTATGATGGGTCTCTCTCCTTGCATCGACTCAAACGGAGGAGCATTTTGATGACCACCCAAGGCGTGACCAGAGTTGAAGGTTTTTGAACAGAAGATGCATCTATACTCTTATTTTCCACAACTAGCAGAAGTGGTTGTGGTTTCGATAGAAGTTTCGCTTTGCACAGTGATGTTACAAGGTATAAAAGAATATGGGGATATCACAAAGGGTAAAAAGAAGATAAAATAATAATAAACAACTACTGAACTGAGTTAAATTAAGTTTAAGAGAAAGGAAAAAATAATTTATAACCACAAACACACGAACCCCCACACACAAAAAAGAGAGATACGGGATCGCATAAGAGGTGGAGAAGAGAAGTAATGCAAGTGAATGCTGTGAATTAAAGATGTAAAGGTTAAGTTCACTTAAGAACATATTGTTTTAATAAATGAATGGTTTTTAATGTTTACCATTATTAATTTATTACAGAGTGCATCAACCAATTACACACCCAAGAAAATAATTAATTAATTAGAGGTGATGGGTATGGTATAATTTTTACTTTTTCTACCCTGTGTAGTTGCATTACTTAAGCGTACTTTATGTTGATAATTGCCAATTGCACCACCTGCTTTGAACTTATGTACAAAATTTATGTGGAAATTACAAGCCTTGTATGAAAATAACCATCTAACAAATGAAACTATAGTGAAAAAAATAACAAACTAAAGGAGCAACTACTAAATTTACTATTCAAGATTGTACTTCGGAGTCAAGGTTATTGAACCCTTTTTCATGCAATAAAGGGTAATTTTATTTCCTAGGTATACCATTTAATTAACAACTATACTTGAAATAAATGCTCGAAATACCAAAGGCACCGTCCACATTTTTGTGAGTTGGTTTGCATGAACGCAGGATGTCAGAGAGGGGAGTGAGAAAATTTGAAGAATAGTGCATATTCCATTATTAAGTTAATAACAGTCTCCCAAAGACACTTCCACAATATCAAGCAGAAGTGCAAGACAAGTGCAAGACATGTGGGGAAGGGAGACATCACGTAGATTATTACAAACATACAATGTTTTACTCTAAAGGGGACGCATAGGGTTAGGTGGGTAAGATATTAATCAAGGGTTACAAAACTTTACTGCTGAGAATGCAAACTAGAGTTAACCCGTCATTACATCAAATAAGCGACAATGGACTCATTTTAGTCAATGACTTGTCCTGGATGACAACAAGTACAATGTGTTAGTATCAAAACATTAGTATTGGTGAATTCCAATAACGGTGGAAATAAAAGGCTGATGACGGTGAGAAGAACCACGTTATTTTTTTGGATGCTAAACCTCCTATTTATAAGTGCCTTAACACCTATTGGCCAACGCACCCACTCTTTTATCAAAGGTTGGGCCTATTATATTCAAATTCAAACTTTTGGTTTGGATCTATATAAACTCAAACTTCCATGTGAGCAGAGAAGAAAATTTCTATTTATTTTTATGAAAATTGTCGAAATGGTTCTGTTTTCTAAGAGACCGATATGAAATTCTACTAAGAATAAAACAAATTTCGTATTCCATTGAAACACCCAAGAATATAGTGAAATGCACAAAATATAGCGTAAAAAACAAAATTATTAATGTTAATAATACCAGTAGAATAATAAAATTTTAGTATTTTCATCGAAATGGCTGAAACGTCAAACATGAACTTTTTAACTCTATTAATAAAAATTATTAGTGATATAGAAATATTAATATTATTATTGTCTAAGTAAAATTTTAAATCTCATTTTGTTGGGATCTTAGGCACTTTTAATTAATGAGATAGTGGACTAATTGTCACAAAATATATTAACGTGTCTGCTAGCAGGTAAATCTTTTTTCAAACTATAATAAATAAATAATAATACAACATTACATACTTTTTTTGCTACATGCTATATATTCTCCTTCCAATATGCATTGCACAACACCATTCTATTTCTAAATCTCTTAATTCTCTTTGAGAGAAACAATCTTTATATCTAATGTGCACTTCCAAATCCAACTTTGTAACGATGGAATAAAAATCATTACTAAATCAAATTATTGATAGAGAGGAATATGTATCCACGAAGTATATTGCATGCTGCTGACTAAACCCTTTTGCCACCAATTTTGCCTTATATTTATCTAGGCTCCCTTAAATGTCATTATGAGTACTCATTTTGCACCCTATGCCTTCTATTTAATTTGGGAGTAAAGTGAGTTTCCAAACATTTTTATTAAATACATCTCCTCATTCCTAGCCACAAGCCATTGTGTCACGGGACAACTCTAGCGGGTCAAGTATGTCTGTTACCGGCTAAGGACGTCTACGTGTAGCGCTTGCTATGCCCCGAGCAAGCCCGCCAAGCGACAAAGCACTCTCCACAATTTACAGCGGTTGCACAAAATTTAAGACAAATGGCACTGAAATGTGAACATTCTCATTAATCGAAAGGCAACATTTATAACGCTTACAATGCTATAAAGTAAGTAAGAAAATAGCTTGAAAGCTTTACAATTCACCGGATAGGAGGTGGTCAATACATGTACCCCCCTAATATAGCATTCTGAGCCATTACAAAACTGACATGAAGAAACATTAACATGGCCGAGGAGTCATAATGCCTCGGTAGAAAATCTAAACTAAATCCAAAAATTACAAGATTTGACAATGAAAAACTACATGACAAAAGCTATACATGGAAAAAAAACCTAGCTTAATTTACCCTCCGGAGCTAGGAGAAATGTCATGCCAAAGTTTGACAAAAAGGAAAAGAATGTGCAAATCTTGGCATTGGCCTTTCTCATAGCTCGGAGGGAATTACATCAAGAGCTTGCTAGGCCAAAAAGTCCTAACTATATACAATGTTTTGGACCCCAGGTTGTGTGGCAAATTATGCATGAATCATCATGTTGACACGGGGCCTTTGTTACTGCCTGCTGTTATGGCCACTTGTTGGGCACCAGGGCGTGCAAGTGTTGGGGCACTGTGGCGCTGCTGGGCGCTGGAGCGCACAGGTGCTAGGGCGTTGGGGCGCTGCTGGGCGCAGGGGCGCGCAGGTGCTGGCGCTGGGGTGTTGCTGGGCGCAAGGGCGCGCAGGTGCTGGGGCGCTGGCACCCTTTTGCAGGGAGGTTTGGGCACAAAAATGAGACATCATGGGTTGCTGAAAGGCAGCCCGTGACACATTGTCTAGCATTACTTCCCACCATTACCCACTTTCAACTTCTCATGTTCGGTTATCGCAACATTAGTAGGAATTTGATATTAAGATTCTCCATACAACATGTACAGTTACATTTGTCTGACTATATTGATGAAGATGATGTCCTTACATTTAATCAATCCCTATTCGGAGTGATGAAAATTTATATCCCTTCCATTCCCCATATATATAAACCTACATTCCTAGGTTCTCTTTGCAACTTATTTTTCAAATTTTTGGGAATTAGTACATGTGCCTCACATCCACAAACTATGTAGTTTAACACATTTGGTTTACTTATAGTCCAACACAAATAGCTAAGTATCCTTCAGGGCAAATATTTGCCTAATTTGAAAAGAAGTATTATATAATGACTTGACTAGTGATACATGATCCATTATCAATACAAGTAAGCAGATTAAAGGATTAAATGCCATGTAGTTGCTTTAATGTACTAGTTAACCATTGCATTGGAATGAAACAACGGTATTCACAATGAGCTGAGAAGTTTTGACAATAGTCCATATATAAGTTTGAATTACATTCACACATAGAGACTAATTAAAATATAAAGAAAGAAAATTTTAACTAAAAGATGGCTCTTAGAGTGACACATGCGCTAGGAAAAAAGTAAATGGGAGAAAATATGAGGAAGTAGAAGGTTTTTTTGAGTGGTGTAAAGCGTAGTGTCAAGTTATTTTGGTTGTTTTAAAGTAGAGACTAACAAGTGAATATCAAGGACTACTCCGCCTTAATATATATAGTAATTCACAAAAATAGGTTAGTTTTATTTTTTTTACATGTTTATTTATTGTAAAATGAGGCCGGTAGAATAGAGTAGTATTATCTCCATTTTAAGTTAATAAAGAAACTACTCCTTTTGGTGGAGTGCCTATTATTTGAAGTACAATCCTGAGAATTTGAATCATGCTTCACATCTAATGGGAGATCCACTTCTTGCTATGTATGGATTGAATCCTTCCTCACATCCGATGGGAGAGTTACGCCTTGCTTTGTATGGATTCGGTGGTCAAAATCGATCAATTCTTTAGTTAACCACTTTATTGAAATGCAACATGGTATTGTTAAATTGATAGAAAATCGTAGCAATATCCTTAGATTTTAGTTTGGATTACGTTAACAATCATCCACAGAGAAATTTTAAAAGCTTACTAAAAGGTGGCTCTCACTATTTAGGCATGTATTACCCTCTTGCTGAAAAAAATAAGAAAGTGGGAGAAAAATAAAATATAAGCAAGTAAGAGGGTTTTTTGTTTGGTGTAGAAAATAACCTTTACAATTATTTTGATATGCTTAAAAGTTATGATCGATGGATATTAATAGAAAAGTTTTAATTTCATTATTTATTTTGTAAAAACAAATATTGTGAAAGTAGCATTGGGTTAATAACTATGCAATTCGCAGTCCCGTCCTCTCACTCTCTCTCTCTCTCTCTCTCTCTCTCTCTAGTTTCCTCTTTCCTCTCTCTCTCTCTAGACCCATGCCACTCCACCTCTGCCAGCATCCGCAATTTTCTCACTCCTCTGCGTTTTCCAGCCGTTGTCAAAAGTTTCTTCAACCAAATCAAGAATGCTTTGGCGAGAGATAGCAACGGCTTGACGCTGTACCCATTTCAAGACCTCCTTCAACGATCTTGATCGCTATCGACATTTCCACAAAATCAGATGATTCGGCCTCTTGTGCGACGAAACTAGTGTAAGACTCTCTCTCTGCAAATAAGATATAGAATTTCACTTGGATACTTTTGTGCCCTTGAGATACCCATCTTAAATTTTATCGTCTTTGATCCATAGCTGTTGGGGATTTAGTTTTAAATCATTTGAATGTTGCTGTTTTTTGTGCGATTAAGTCATGAGTTGCTATATCAGGAATTCTACATTTTACTAGTAGACATAAAGCATAGTGTAGGACTACATGCTGCAGTATAATCTTCTTCTTTTTTTTTTATTTTTTAAGTACGGCCAACTTGGTGTTAGAGAAATGCATTATACAATTATCATGCCATTGATTGTGAATTGATCAGAGTGATTCATCCCAAGAATCCTCCAACAATCAGTACTCATTAATATGTCCCATTTTATATTGTTTCACCCAAAGAAGCATGGATATGAAGCATGGATACGAACACGGGTATGGATGCGGATACACATGGAGATAGGACACGATATTTTAAAAAAATGAGGACACGGATATGGTTGAGGCACGGCAAGAAAAATATTTTTATATATTTTTTATTTGTTATGTATGAGAACGCAAAATTCATAAATTATCAAAAATAAGATAAAAACAACTAAATAAGTTCACAAGTATAATATAACAACTAATAAGTTAAGGATTTGAAGAATTGGATTTGGGAATTTTATGTTTTGGTATTTTAAAGTTTTGAAATTTATAGATTAGACTCTATTTAATACTTTTAACAATAAAATTTAAACCTCGCCGTGTCCCATAACGTGTCCAACTAATGGATACGCGTGTCCCCGATGTGTTCGAGAAGTGTCCACTAAAACAAATATTAATAAAAGATTGGTGTGTCCGACATTTATCCCGGCATGTCCAAGGAGCATGTGTGTCCGACATGTGTCCGACACGGATACGACACTCTAAACGGAGTGTTCATGTTTCCTAGGTTTCACCTATAAAGGTATGTGATCTCTATAATTAAAATAAGTGAGAAACTAACAAGAGAAGAAGTAGCCCTTCTAGGCTTTGTGCCTTGGATGTAAATACTTGTGTGATTGTGTCCTTTGCACTCCTCATTTTCATCATCTATTCTAAAATTTATCATTTTAGGAAGCTATCTTGTTGGGCACGGTTTGCTGCAGTTGTCCATGCTGTAGTCAGTCCGGTCGATGATGTGTTGGTGTGCGAATTCACCACGTGGCAATTAGACCACAACTCTAAAGGATTGCATCTCACCGAATCATTACTTAAAATACACTTTCTTCTCTCCTCTTTAATGGCTTTAGCAATTTCTCTCCTCTGGCTCGAGTCCTCTCTTCTTTTCCATCTTTTTGTATCTATAAGTAATATAACAACATCTCTTTCTTTAAAATGCGTTTGTCATTATGAGCTGATGGCCTCACTTGTTTCTCTTCTCTTCAAAATCGAACTCTAACCTTTTCTCTCTATAGAAAGTTTTCTCCTGAAGGCATTGATCTAGGGTTTGTGTTTTTGAAATTGGGGATTGTTACAGAGAATAAGAGATGAAGAGATAAGTTTGACTTGTTTGTACTACTAAATCAGCAGAGTTCATTGAAATATTGATTGATGTGGGGCCTTTGTACATATTGGGTTGATTGGTAGTTTGGATGGATCTTGAGAACAGCGAGCTAGAGAAGTATATAAAATACCCACAGATAGTGTATGTCTATATGTATGTGCATTTGTATGTGCTTATATATCTATATGTGTGTGTAGAAATATAAGTATGTAATAGATATATGGGGTTTGAAGAAGAAATGTCTGAACTCTCAAGAGTGATAGAAGAAATAATAAGGACAAAAATGATGAAGAGACGAAGAGGAGAGAGGAAATCGCTAAAGCCATGAAAGAGGAGAGAGGAAAGTGCATTCTTAGTAATGATCCGGTGAGATGCAATCCGTTAGAGGGGTGGTCTTATTGCCACGTGGCGAATTCACACACCAACATGTCATTGACCGGATTGACTGCAGCACGAATGACTACAGCAAAACCGCGCTCTATCTTGTTGGGCCAAGCAACAACTTTGGGCCAATAGGGTTGGTGTAAGTTTTGGAAATGATTTTGTTTTCTTTATTTGAACTTATACAATTTTTGTACACGTGCTTCCCTTGCATTTTGAGACGCGACACATAACCCCTAGTGATTCTTACTAAAGTGCAACTGTTGTAATTTCAGTCCAAGATAAAGGAAAGTGTAGTTTTCGCCCATAAAAGCATGTCTATGGCTAGGCAGGATCAATTCTTGCCAAATTAAACCTTTCAAGTTCCAAAACTGCCCCTTGAAAGCCTCTCTTTGTCTCTTTGCAAAACTCCATAGCCAAATAATCAAAACATCTAGGGCCACCCACACAACACCACCCAGTGGAACACATCCTTCACAGGCCATGGATGAAAGCCACAATCATCTCAACCTCTCATGCTTTCTCTCACTAAAAGCATCTCTCTCTCTCTCTCTCTCTCTCTCTCTCTCTCTCTCTCTGTGTCAATACCAATTCCATAGCTACCACATGCCACTACCCCTCTCCCCTTCAACCTCCATAATTGAACCACACCTCTCTTTCTCTCTTTCTCTATTTGTTTGAGATAATATCTAATACACACACACACACATATATATAACACAAATAAAGGGCGATCCTTTGTCCAAGTGATGGAACCTAATGTTGGTTCAATGATCTCTTGGCACAGTGTTTTGGTCCATATCAGGTGCATGCTTGTCAATTTCTCATGTTGGAAATAGACTAATCACATGACATATATACATAGACATATATATATATATATATATATATATATCTTTATATGTGTGTATTTATATATGAGACATCTAGAGTAAATTTTCAATCTCATTTGATCCTAATTTAATGAGAAACAGAGGGTCGAGAGAGGCAGGGTTAATGGCCTTGTGGCCCTCATTCAGTTGGAAGTAGCAAAACCGATAGGATGCATCTTAAACCAAATAATTCCATTCAGGCAATGGAAACTCATTTTAAGAGCCAGGTTACTTTCATTTAAATGCAAGATGCCAAAAGTTGGAACTAACAACCTCAAGCTCATGGTCATATATATAGCTATCAATCTTACTCTTTATGTATACATATATAATCTTTATGTCAATGAACGCGCACACACACATATATATTTGACGAGTAGGCTTGCCCAATGAAACAAGCCCCCTACGCACACCCTCAGCTGTGGGTTCGAGTCACTTTCCCTAATCCCAAGAAGGTTGTGATGGCCTGCCAATTTACACCTAATTACTGACAAAAAAATAAAAAAATTATACATCATCACCAAGCCAGTGTCGTTGCATTGGGCAATTCTTATATGTTGCTAATTATTGACAATTATTCAAGAATTTTAACAAATTTCTCTCTCTCTCTCTCTCTATATATGTATATATGTTGGTATATAGGAATTGTTTGTGCTACTTAGGTAATGCCATAATGATGATGAAACCACAGTAAAAGATCAAAATAAGGTGGAACTGATAGAGAGATAGAGAGTTCATTTTTCCCAAGTAGATTTTTCCTGATGTAAAGGCTATGCCCTTGATACCCATGTCAAATCCATTATCTATGATTAATAGTTAGTAGTCATTTTAATTTTAGTAGATGAGGTTATTAATAGCCTTTTAGTTTTTGGAAATACATATTTGGTAAGAGATGGAAGCATAATCTGGGAATAGATGGAGCAAAATTAATCTTCTAGGATAGCAAACTTCATTCTTTAGGAAACTATTTGCTATAATTCTAACAATATATGTAGTAAAAAGAGTTAGTGCAGTTATTGGAAGTAAATTTTTTTCTTCTCTTGGATTGGATTTCTTACACTTTCTAGGATTGGATATGGCTGGTCCTCAGTTGGATGGGTAGACATGAAATCTTTTTAACAAATTAAAACTTATGGGATTTGAGAATCAGTTGACTCATTTATTATACAATATATCCTTTGATTCACAAATTTGTTATTTGAGATGGATAAACCATAGATGTAACCTAGTATACTAAATATTTTCAAAGAATATCCATATATGTTCTGCATCTATAAAGGTATTTATGTGCACAAGTACATCCACCCTTGAAGTTACTAATTTATGACTCAAAATAAGCCCCCTTTTTATAAGCATGAACCATATGGTTGGAACCTAAAGAGCACGGACATGACACTGCATGGACATGCCGACACAATAATTTTTAAACAATGCAGGATAGAACACGGCGGGAACACAGCCAAAATATATACTTTTTATATTTCTATATGTCTTACATATAAATATTTTACTCAAAGGTAATGAAAAACTTGTAAGATAACAATAGTTGAAATTAAAAAAAAAAAACATTTGTTCCATAGTTCAATTGTCAAGTTAAGTATAAATTAACTTTTTTTATTTTATAATTGGATCCCAAATTATTTTCTTCCAACTTGCAACATATTTCATGTCTATTTAAGCAATGGATACGTGTGTCATTCAAGTGTTCGAAGCATGTTCGGTTCTAAAAATTAAAAAAAATGACACATTTGTACGCGTGTTGAACATGTGTCGGGGGAATGTCTAACATGTGTTGGATCCAAAACGGTGTCCGAAACAAAGACAACACCTTCTTAGAAGTGTTCATGCCCTTTAAGTTTGAACACCCTTTTGTCCAAAACAACTTAAATTGTTTCTCAAGCAATATTTCTGTGCATTCTTGAATCTTATAGTGACTATTTCTAAACTCGTGGTTGTCTTAAATACTATTAATTGCTTGTGGTAGCTGGTGAGCATGTATATCAATATTACACTGTGGATTTATTACTCTGATTAAAAATTTCGTAATAACTTCATGCGCATCACATGTGCACTATAGTTAGTTTAAATAGGAATACAATATATGCATATAATCATATATCGACTAATGGCTATCACATATTGCCTCATGTTACTGTTAATGCTCAATTGACATTTGGTACAACTAATAGTTATTTAACACCTTTGAATATGACTGATCTTTCTTTGTCAAAAGAAAAAGAAAGAAAGTTAACACCAAGAGCTACTACTATGGGTATACGAAGTCTACGCATCAGTGGACAAAAATAGTTGTCTCATGCTATTGGTCTGAGCCTAAGAGCACAATGCCTTAACCAAGTCAAATGTACTTAGCCTTGTTGGACTATAAGGGCTTGATCATGGGTGTACACAGTCGTATCTATGGGTGCAACTACTAGTCCCAACCAATATCTGCAAAGGTGACTACACAACTAGTAATAGACTCTAGTGAGGGCTTTCTCTCTTATGTATTCTATAAAACTAATGACCATTTTGGTCAGTGGCCAAGTCTTCACAATTGTTGGATACTTTTTTGCACATATCACAAACTTGTAGATCCACTTTTTGATGCTTGCAGCCTTGCATATGTAGTTGTTCTTTAAAGAGAGCTATTTCCATACTGACATTCAAGGAAATTTCAGTATAAAGATACTGAGGAGAAGGAAATGGAATGGAATGGGAAAGCGAATAAAAGGAAGAAGAGAGAGAGAGAAAGAGAGAGAGAGAGAGAGAGAGAACAAGTTGAGTGAATAACTCAATATTAGAAAGTAAAAAGCAATGAAGAATAGGTTGGTAAGCATAAGGATAGAGGGAAAGAGTGAGTTTTGGCTAGAGTTGTCTTGTTGTTGACCTAAAATGCCTTCTTCTTTTTCTTCTTCAATCGCTCTTTCTTTCTCTTTATTGGGAACTAATGTTACTAGAAAACACTAATGCCCTAGCAATTTATGTTTTGAAGCACATGTTCCGAAACATGGTACACTTTCCTTCCAAAATGGTAAATTTAGCGATCCAAGAGCGATCCCAAAATCTTTTCCTATTTATGTACCTAAGGAGGAAAAAATGTCGAATATAAGGAACTAAAATCTCAGAAGAATGGAGTTTTGGCAAGACCAAATGTGAAAAAGTGGGCCGTAATGCTACTAGAAATGTGTTTTTATATGATTAATTTGAAAAAACAAGAGATTATATTTTATAGGATAAAATTCCTCTATAAGTATCTTGAATTTCATAGTGTAATTTATACAAGTCTATCCAATCATACCATATTTTAGAGCATGTGTTGTATCACTTTTCCATTATTGTTCCATGTACCGAAACGATCTATGTAACAAGTAAAATGCTCCCTAATTGGTGTTGCATTTACTAAAAATCAGAGGAGTCAGTGAATCATCTTCTCCTCCATTGTGGAGTTTACTATTTTGCATCTTTGGTGTTTAGTTATTTCTATATGTGAATCTTGGTCTAGAGGGTGTACAACAAAGAAGAGAAAGAAGGCTTTGGATGATTGCTCCCTTGTGCCTAATGTGGTGCTTGTGGAGAGAGCATAATTAAAGGAGTTGTGAAGATGTTATTTTGCCGATCCATAAACTTAAGTCAGTCTTGATACACATTTTTCGACTATGTATGCATGGCAATTACAGAGAATCTTCTTCTGTTTTGATAGATTTTATACATCTCAATTTTGGGGAGTTGATACAATTCTCTTTGTTTACAACCTGTGTATAGACATTACACCCCTTTTTGGCATCTTGGTTTTTTAATAAAATTTTTGCTTGCTTATAAAAAAAAGATACCTAATTTCGTTTAAGGTAGACCATGTTTTGGGAAAGCTTTTGCATGATTAAGGTGATGCCTTTGAGATATCCTTATACAAATCTATTACAGTTGGTCAATTACTATTAGTGCACTGAAAATTTTCACCATTGCTTCTAACAGTGTTGCGAAAGACTGGGATAGGAAATGAAACGGAATGTATCAGTGTTTTAGCACGTACAATAATCAAATCATAGACCGAAGCAGGGCTTGACAAAACAGATAGTATCATGATACGTCGTCTTTCCCTGAAATGGAACTTTCATGCTTATTTGTTGATTAGGTTGTTACTTGTCGTTTATTTTTGGAATTATATGTTGTTTTAAGAAAAGAAGCTTAGTCTAGGAATAATGGAACAAAGTAGACTTTCTTAAAATGGCAAACTTCATTCTCTAGGAAGTTATTTTGTAAGAGAAGATAACAATACTTAGGAGAAAAGAGTTGATGTAGTTATTGGAAGTGTTGCCCTTTTGAATATTGGACATAAAAAATTAATTGGCCCAGAGTAATTAGCAATAAATAAATAATAACCTCTTATTGTATAGTATATCATTCCCTTAACATTTTCTTCGTTGGAGTTGAGAACTTATGGATATTACCAATTATTCAAGGGAAAAGCTTGTAAAAATACTATTGTATGTGTTATGTATAAAATTACTAAGGCACACTCAATTAAATAGTCACACCATACTAGGCTTGAACCCTCTGAACGTACGAACTGCGATGCATACAGAAAGCTAACAAGTGCAATCAAAAGGACCACTATTTTGCGAGTTTGAACCATATATTTTGAACATTCTTTTTGTTCAAAACGAAATTATTTTTCAAGTAATGCTTCTATACATTTTTCTAATCCTTTAATCATTGTTCCTAGACTCAACTTATGGTTTCAAATTTTACATACTGTTAGTTGCTTATAGAACTTTGTCATCATGTTTAAGGCTACGTATGTCTCAAAGGCAATGCTACCATAATATTTGCATTATAAAGTTATAACAAACTTTCTAGGTGCACCACACATGCATTAGGACTGATGTAGAACCATATATCATATGATATATAACCATATAACATATGATACAGCTTTTTTATTTATTGACAAGTATATAAAATATGATACAACTATGTATAAACTGATGGCTATTTCATACTTCCTCTCATTACTGCAAGGATTTGTGGTTAATTTATATTTGGTAATGTTGACAGTAGTTGATGGCAAGAGCTACTGTCCAGAACAGCTAAGGCCTACTCATGGATGGTGATCTAAAGCCAAGAGCACCATCCCCTAGCCTATTCAGGGATTCATGGCCATGATCCTCGGAGGGATGGCAAGTGTATGTCCGTGGGAAAAACCAATTCTACCCATGGGTGCAGCTGAATGTCTGAATCAATACCTGCTACTAGGTGGCCAGACAATAACAACACATATAAAATAAACTTATCACAAAACTCTACCAAACAAAGAAATCAAAACGAAAAGAAACGAGCCACTACAATTGGTGAGAAAGAAAGAAGGGGGTGAAGCAGGGTAGGGAACACATAGAAGTAGAACCATAAGAACAAGAATAAGATGATGAGGAGGAGGAGAAGGGCATGATGAGGAGAGAGACCATTGCTTCGCTTTCCCTCTCTTTTGCTTTCTCTTTTATGTGGTTATACTTGAGAGTTATGACTAGGAAAGAGAAGGGTGGCTTCTGCACATAAACTAAAGCGGAAGAGATTAATAAAGTCTATATTTAATGATGAGAACAAATAGAAAAGCTATTGGAGAGGATGAGAGAAATAGAGAGATAGAGGGCTCAAGAGGATTGGAGTGCACATAATATATTACTTTATTTTTGTTACAAGATTTCATAACAAGTATTGGATGTGTTTCTCTAGTGTATATAGAACTACGTCTGTTGTATATAACTATATAAGACTGACTATGTTATGGACTTGGTTGAGTTTCTCCAATTGTTGGTGGTTAACTAGTCTAGTTATGTTGGAGAACAAAGACTATATGTGCTGCTATCAAGGGCATTTGAAGCCCATTTGCTAGTGGAGGCAAAAAATTCTCCTTGTGCTAATCTAAAGCTGAGTACACGGTCCCCTATTCAAATTTTTAAGGCATTGTTCTACCATTGAACACTAGCAAACAGTTCGTGCATGACTATATGTGAACCCATAGGTGTAAGTGGGGCATGATGAAAAGAAAGGGCTTTAACTTGAAGTACTGCAAGTGAGTGCTGCGAATTAAAGATTTAGGTTTGGTTCATATGAGAACAGATATTATCAATCAACGGATGTATTATCTGCTATTGACATCCTTTATTAACTGATTATGTGGTGGATACACCAAAAACATTGAAAACAAATGCTATTTATATTAAATAAGTTGGAAGCTTAGATGTGCTGTAAAAAATTGAGACATTGTTCTCACTTTTGTATAAAATGGATGATGACGAGTATGATTATGATGTATGAGCAAGTAAGTGTTGCATCATAAAAATCATTTGGAACGACTTACTTAGAAAATGCTTGACATAACTAGTTCAAAAAGTCATAAAATACGAACTTGGAGCACATTTCATTTTGACAGATACAGGTGACCCTGTCTCACGGGGCTACACATACTGCATAACCATGTTTCGTAGCTGACAGAATAGTAGATGCAAGCGTGCGTGCAACGTGCATAGTTGTTAGGAGTTGGCACTAGTTGTGGCAAGTGCCAGGAGTTGGCACTGGGCTTTGGCATCATCGAGGATGATGATGGTTAAAGTGGTGGAGAATGTCACGGGTTGCCACCCGTGGCACATTTGGGGCCGCGAGGAAGCTTAGCGTGAGGCATGTCTGAGCATGATTGGCCGGTGACATGGCAATCTTGTAATTTGTATTTTTCATATTTATTGGATATATGGATTATGACTCCTCGAGGGTGTAGAATGTTTCTTCCTATTAGTTTAGAGATGGCTCAGAATGCTATTATAAGGGGGGGGCATGGTGTTGACTCTACCACCCCCTGGTGCTACCGAAAGGGACAGCATTCAAGTGAGTCCCCCAAGGGAGTGGGCGAGACTTGGGGGCCGACTGTGACACGTGGCTGCAGTCCTCATGCTAGTCAAGGAGCTACATGGGCGGCATTGTGCCCGGTAGGGCAGATGTTGGGCATTAGCGTCGAGAATGGAGTTGTGGCATTCGCACCCGCTACGCCATAATTATATAGTGGTGGGGCTTATGTCCATGACGGATTGGGCCTCGGTGTGCACACTTGCATGCCGTGTGCCTCGTGTGCACTTGTGCATTGGGTTCACGCTTGTGTACACGGCCGCTTGGTTTGGCTAGCATTGGTGTTACGGGGCACTATGCTGTGGGCTTAATTGTTGCTATTCAGTTGTACCTATCCTTGCAGGCAACATCTTGACGCGAAGCGCTAAGAGCTTCATGGATGGAGGCGTTGTGCCTAACGGGTGATGCTTGGCTAACGCTCATGTCTAGTTGCACATGGCTATATTGCTTGTGTTTCGAGAGGGACTAGCGCTAAGCACATTGCTTGCATGTGTGCGCGCATTTGAGTATGGCGTTGCTATCGCTTATAGCTTGGGTTGCCTTATGGCTTGAGCATCAGAGGTCTGAACTTAAAGAGATATGTGAGGCATTACGGATGAATCCTAGACAAGCGCATAATCTTATGCTTTGGTGTTTGCGTTTGGCGGGACTATTGCTTGGTGCATAGTCGCCTCACGGGTCATTTTCGCTGCGTATGATCATGGCGGGTCGCATTACTGTCACCGTGTGGTGCCCGGCCTGCCAACCCGTGATAATAGTGCATGCAACAAGAAGCAGACAGAGAGAAAAAGAATAAACATGGTAGAATTTTTTGTACCATTAATCTTTTCGTCTGAAGAAAAGGAGTTAAAATAAATAAATAAACATCTAAACATGCAACAAGAAGCAGACAGAGAGAAAAAGAAGTTTCCTGGAAGTAAAGCTTCAAGTCCATGGCTGCAACACCTTCATGAACTCTATTGTCATCGGGGCGGCAGCCCTAACATTCGAACTAGATCCAATCCTTGAAGCATCTTATTGCATGCCTTTCCCAGCCCTTGTAATTAGAGTCTCCCATTCTTCCAAGTGGTCGGTCACATGCTGCAAGAGTGTTTCTGGACCTGCATGGTATAATCTGATAGTAGCAAGCCCGACCATAAGTTATGGAGAGAGGAACTTGTTCAAGCCAACAGGGGCCTTGTTGTATCCCCATCATGGATCCAACTCAATTTCCATTTGACCCTGGTTGGATCAGTGATACATAATGGGGGGTGAACCTACTTGCACCCATGGTTGCACCTGCATTTCTGAGTCCAAACCTATTAGCAAATGGTCGGAAACTAGGGTGTGGTTGCGCATTCATTGATGATTGTTACCGAACAGTCATCTGGGAAGTTGGGCCAACTGCAAAATGGTCTTGCTTTGGTATGCACACTTGATGGGTTCTTTTTCTCTCGCTTGGCTCAAACCGATGAGCATCTTGATGACCACCCAAGGTTCAACTAGAGTAAAAGGTTTTTGAATGGAAGATGCATCTGTACTCCCATTCCTAGAATTAGCAGAAGTGGTTGTGGTCTCAGCAGAAGTTTCACTTACATGGTGATGTTACAAGGTATAAAAGCATATGAAGATGTAACAATGTGTAAAAATGAGAAGATAATAGACAACTATTGAACCAGGTGAAAATTTAAATGAAGGGAGAAACAATTTATAGGCCCAAAGGGAAAGAGAGCGAGTGTAAAGGGTTAATTTACTAAAGAATATGTTTTTTTTAATAAATTAATGGTTTTTAATGTTTACCACTATTAGTAGGTTATATAGTGCATTAACCAATTACACCCTCACCCCAAAGAAAAATAATTAATTCATCATAGGTCATGGGTATGGTGTAATTTTTATTTTTTCTACCTTGTGTAGATGTAATTACTTTAGAGTACTTTGTGGTATAGTTAGTAAAATTTGGAACGGTACATAATACGTATGGTTTATATGTTTTTCTTTTAAATTCACGATAAAAAGTTCAAGACGAAAATATAGATATATAATTGTACAGGTATTAGACAATATTTGTTAAAAAAATAGGGTTAAAAATACGGTAATAGTTATAAGCTATTTCTTGTACATGTCAATAGCTGGTATTTTTATGTCTTATATGCTAGTTTTGAAACATATTGTTGAGAAGCAACCGAACCCACCCACGAGGTGGCCAGTGGTAAGGGCGAGTAAGGGATTATGTGGTGAGGCGCACGGTCTCAGGTTTGATCCCCCTTGGGATTAAACTCGTGCTTTAAGTGGGAAGTCGTGGAGGTGGGTTGTTGCGCTAGCTCCCTACAGAGATTAGTCCCATCGAAGGTGGGGACACCCCTGTTATTCCAAAAAAAAAAAAATTTGTTGCCAAACAACCGAATTAAAGTGTTATATATATATTCTATTTTTTTAGTTTATTCTTTCAAGACTTGGAAGTATTGGTATGTTTCAACTATTGGTATGAAGTATAGAAAAAAGTATGTTTAATTCTTTGGTTATATCATCTATTGAAAAATATCAAAAAATAATACATATATATGTATATATATGGCATGATACCAGTAATGACTGATAACAATATTTTTTGCAATTGATAAGGGTGAATGAGTTTAATGGTCACTAGCTATATCATTAGAATTACATATTATATATAGAACCAATTATATGTGGAGATTATATTAGATTATATCATAACTTCTGATCTGAAAGAGATTTTTTTTTTACAAAGTATAATACGAAAAATGTTTATTAAGTGAACTACACGGTTTAGTTATAAAAAAATGAGTGTTCTCGTTAGGTTTTAGATATATATAGGAAATGAGAGTTTTTTCATTTATGTACGTACATGTATTATACATGAATACTAAGTACGAGTATTTACTGGGTAGGCTTTATGGTGATAGTCACCAATTGCACCACATGCTTTGAACTTTTGTATGAAAACTATGGTGAATTTACTTAATCAGCCTCGTATGAAAGTAACTATCCAAAAAATGAAGATATAGTGAAAAAATAATGAACTAAAGGAGCAACTACCAAATTTACTATTCAAGATTGTACTTTAAGGTTGTTGTACCATTTTCCATGGATTAAATGGGTAATCTTATGTCCAAGTTACCATTTAATTAACAACTATAGTTGAAATAAATGCTCGAAATACCAAACACACAATCCACATTTTTGTAAGTTGGGCTGCATGCAAGCAAGGTGTCACAGAGAGGAGTGAGAAAATCTGAAGAATATATTCCATTATGAGGACATCTGTACATCCTACACTAATTAAGCACAATAGTCAATAAAATGTATCAAAGGTGCATGACGAGTGGCAGCCCATTTGCTAGTGGAGGCAAAAAATTCTTCTTGTGCTAGACTAAAGCTGAGAGCATGGTCCCCTATCCATATTTGGAAGGCATCGTTAGGCAGTAAGTGCATGACTATAAGTTAACCAATAGGTGTAACTACATATCCGAACAAAGGCTTGTTATGCACTAGCTGAACGGTCACAAGAAGAAGATGACAAGGAGCAGGAGGAGGCAGAAGAGTGGTGACAAGAGGGGTAATTGAACAAGGAGATAGTTGAAACCGAATAAAGGAAACCCAGAAGAAGAAGAAGAAGAAGAAGAAGAAGAAGAAGAAGAAGAAAAAGAAGAAGAAGAGGAGGAGGAGGAGGCAGAAGAGAGTCTTCACTAGAAGTGTAAGTGAATAAGGAGACAGAGTTGAGACTGAATTAAGGAAACCCAACTCTCCACTTTGTACTCTGTTGGGATGAAATCAATCTCCATGTGTTGTTATATAAATCTGTTACAAGCAAGATTGGAGAGAGAGAGAGAGAGAGAGAGAGAGAGAGAGAGAGAGAGAGTGGAGTGAGACATTGCTAGCTTAATATTTTAGTTTATTTAGTTTTAAATTTCAAAACATATTTAGCACATGTATTGCACGTGCATTATGAGTAGCTTATATAACATTACCCAAGAATATGAGCTAAAAGCAACTTATTGAAATTAAAATTATGTTTTTCTACTCCCTTCTCTTTAAGGGGAATGTTTATTTATGCGGGAAGTTTAGTGATTAATCGTCCATACAACAAGTTGAGGCTTGTCTTTCTATTTTTTCGGTTCATAATTGGGTTAACTAACAAAAAACGAATTCACTAGTACATAAGCACAGTAAAGAAAATTTATGAACTAGAGTTTTATAATCTATTAGGCCTTGACTGCTTGTTCCTTTAGTATTGTGTACTCATAAAAAAAAGGGATTGGAAAATTTATGACCTAGAGTTTTGTAATCTGTAAGGCCTCAACTGCTTGTTCCTTTAGTATTATGTACTCTTCATATGAAAGGGAATTAATGAAATTTAAGAAGTTTTAAGATATACTATTAGTATTTGTGGCTGCAGTCAATCTGTACTTGGTAGGGATGAAGTCAATCTCAATCTGGTGGTGTTATATAATTTCGTAACAAATACTTATTAAAAAACATGTTGTTGCAAGTAAGATTGGAGAGAGAGAGAGAGAAGTTTAATGTACAAATGGGGATTGAGTTTACATACTTCTAAATTTCATAACATATTTTGCACGTATATTGCACGTGCATTGCGACTAGGATATATAATATTACCCTAGAATAGGGCTATAAGGAACCAATTGATGATAGTGAAAATATGTGTTTATACTCTGTTTCTCCCTCTTGGAGGGAAAGATTTATTTAGGCAAGAAGTTAAGTGATTAATCCTCCACATAACAAGTTGAGGCTTATCATTTCTTTTTTTCCATTTTATAATTTGCTTCCCCAGTGGATTGTGCAACAAAAAATGAATTGACTATTGACACCTGCTAAGGGTTGGCCGGCCGCATAAATGGTCACCCTTACGATGGATTCAAGAAAGGAAGCTCCACGTGTGTGTTGTACAAGCCTATTGTTGTCTGATCACTGTGCCTTTGGACTTTTTGGCCACCTGGTAATGGGCAAGGTTTGGAAATCAGCTACACACATGGGTGCAACTGGGCTCATGGTCATGCATATGTTTTCCAACCAAGTATGGGTGGCTTAGGTCATGCGTCCTTGATTGGCTGTCAATTGATTTTGCCTCCACCTGATTCACAAGACGGTGACCAATCCAAATGCCAGAGTTGATGCAAAGGAAGGGGAGGGTGAAGTAATCACTTCCCAGGATAGCATCAAGGTGGACAAAAAATTAAGTTTGGTTTCTAAAGGAGCTAAGAAGCACAGATATGACACAACACAGACATGCTAACTTTAAAAAAAAAAATATCAGTACCCAACATGGTAGGAACATGACAACAAATGAATATATATTTTATATATATACGTGACAATGCGAACTATTTCTCTATTTTTTACATTACAATTACATTTGTATTTTAGTATATGAAAATAGTGAGAAATCATTTTTCACATAATTGGAAAATAAATGTGAACAAAAAATATAATTTCTATTTTAGACAACTCTATCCATGTACAAATTGAATTTTTTGGGTTGAGAATTCCTAAATTTAAAAAGTCTAAAGGTGGAGGGCTTAGTAGGGTATAAATCCACATCATTTTATTTTACAATTGGATTTGGATCTCAAGTTATTTTCTTCAAACTTGCAATGTGTTTCATATGTATCTAAGCAACGAACATGCGTGTCCAAGCGATAGGCAAATGTTTTTCCCAAGCTTCCAAAGTGTATTCAAGTCTGACACGTCTTCGACATGAATATAACACCTTTTTAGAATTGTTTGTGCTTCTTAGGAAGGAGGTTTTGTAGGGTGCTTGTGTGCTGGGAAGGGCCAACTGATGAGCTGAAGTATGAAATGTGAAACTTAGATGTACCAAAGCTCTGAGTTCCTCAGGGGTTTCACCCTTATGATGGCAATCCTCACTTTGAGGATTCAAGCAATAGTACCTGCCGAAACTGAAAACCTAGATGTTCTGTTATTTCCTTTTCTTTTCCCCCTTTTTTGCTAAGCTATAACATTAAGAGAATGGGGAAACTCAAGTACTAACGTTTTGAGGATTGTAGAACTTGTGACCTGCAAAATATCTATATATCATTCTTCTTGTGCATTGAATATTTTGGTACTTGATAAAATTGGTCTAATTTCTTTCCTATTACTCTAAGATAATGATAATCTGACATACATTTTTTTGTTAATTTCGGTCCATGTTGAATTGCGGTGTACATGCGTTTTGTGACTACATGGTGGAGAAAGTACATCACCTTGAAAAAGCGCAGATGATCCCTTCTTTTCTTCTTTCTTGGCTTTAAATATGGTGACATTTGGGCTTCACCACCGATTATTTGATCATATCTTTGGGTAAATTGTGTCTTAGCAAATAGCAGGGAGAGTTTAGACCGATGGATATAGGTACCAAATATAAGTGCATGCTTCATGAGTACCTACACTATTCTTGGATATTTCGGTACTTGATAAAATTGGTCTAATTTCTTTCCCATTACGCTAAGATAATGATAATCTGACATACATTTTTTTGTTAATTTCAGTCCATGTTGAATTGCGGTGTACATGCGTTTTGTGACTACATGGTGGAGAAAGTACATCACCTTGAAAAAGCGCAGATGATCCCTTCCATCCCTTCACCACCGATTGTTTGATCATATCTTTGGGTAAATTGTGTCTTAGCAAATAGCAGGGAGAGTTTAGACCGATGGATATAGGTACCAAATATAAGTGCATGCTTCATGAGTACCTACACTATTCTTGGATGTGGAGAGAGAGAGAGAGAGAGAGAGAGAGAGAGAGAGCATGATGAAAAGAAGGGGCTTTAATCGGAAGCACTGCAAGTGAGTGCTGCAAATTAGAGATTTAGGTTCAGTTCATATGAGAATAGGTGTTCTCACTCAACTAACATACTATCTACCATTAACATCCTTTATTAACTGATTATGTGGTGGATAAATCAAAAAATAACAAATATATATATATATATGTGAGAGAGAGAGAGAGAGAGAGAGAGAGAGAGAGCATGATGAAAAGAAGGGGCTTTAATTGGAAGTACTGCAAGTGAGTGTTGCGAATGAAAGGTTTAGGTTTAGTTCATATGAGAATAGATATTCTCAGTCAACTATTGTACTATCTACAAATTGACATTCTTTATTAACTGATTATATGGTGGTAAAACAAAAACAAAATAGCAGGAAAAAAATGTTATATATTTGAAGAAGTTTTAGGGTCTGTTTGGTAACGCTGTCAATTTTTGTTTTTTACTATGTGTTTTTGTTGTGTGTTTTTACTGTGTGTTTTTTGTGGTTTGATGATAAGCGTTTATAGGTTATCGTTGTGCCAATAATACTAGACCAATGTTTTTGTAAGAGAAAACACACCCATTTTAGTGTTTTTAGTTTTCTTTTTTCGAATTTTGTAAAAAACTAAAAAAAAAATTTAAACAAACGGCGTTTTTTGTTTTTTTTTGAAAAAAAAAACAAAAAACGTTACCAAACGAGGCCTTAAGCTTAGATGTGTGAAAAATTGATACATTGTTCTCAGTGTTAGTTATAAAATGGATTATGATTAGTATTATTATAAGTAAACGTTGCATCCTTGAAATCATTTGGAACGACATACGAAAAAAAATAATTGCTAATACAAAAGACCATAAAATATTGAGTTGGAGCACATTTTATCGTGACAGATACAAGCGACTCTGTCTCAGGGGGCTACACATTCTGCATAACCCTGTTTCTTAATTGACAGAATAATATATATAAGTGTGCATGTGACGTGCATAATTTGTGCGTCCCTGTTATAAAAATATGCACATATATATATATATATATGTGTGTGTGTGTGTGTGTGTGTGTGTTTGACGTCGTTTTTGTTTTGAAAAAGAAAGAAAGACTGTCGCTTTAGAGCTTTGTTTTAGCAATTATTATAATGAACTTTGTTGTTTTGGTTTCACAATTTTTTGACAGATGTTGTCTTTTAACTCCCACTCAGTGGCATAAAAACAATGTTGTACCAGAGCTCCTTAATTAGGCGTTTTGTAAAATATTGCATAATCCATAGGTTTGCCAGAGTTTTATAGCCTCTTTTTCCTATATTGATTTATACTTATCACCATTACATGAACCACCTCAAAAAAAAACAAAAAAAAATGAAGAAGAGAGACATAAGTTGAAGAAAAAAAAATTTCCATTCTTCTTATACATTTATGACGGAAGACTTATTACCTAGCACTTGCCAAAATCTATTCTATCTCAGCCCCACACGAATTTTCGTTAGGAAAAAAGTAATTCTAAAAAGAATAAACATGAAAATATGCAACAAGAAGCAGGTGAAGAGAGATAAAAAGAGGTTTCTTAGAAATAAAGCTTCAAGTCCAAGTCCACGTCGGCAACACCTTCCTGAACTCCATTGTCATCGGCGGCGGCGGCAGCCCTAATATTTGGATCAGATCCAATCCTTGAAGCATCTGATTGCATGCCTTGCCCAACCCTAGCAATCAGAGTCTCCCATTCTTCCAGGTGGAGAGTCACACGCTGTAGTGAGTGTTCCTGAACCTGCATGAATTAACTGATAGTAGTTATAAGTAGGAGTCGCAATTGATGGCATCCCAAGCTCGGCCATCAGTTGTGGAGAGAGGAACTGGTTTCAGCTGCAAGTCCAAGCCGGTGAGGGCCTTGTTGTATCCCCGTCATGGATCCAAGTCCAGGTCCATTTGACCCTGGTTGGATTAATGATGCGGAAGAAGGGGTGAACCCATTTGTACCCATGATTGCACCTGCATTTCTGAATCCAGAGACTCCAGACCTATTAGCAGATGGTCAGACACTACGGTGTGGTTGCCCATTCACTGACGTTTGCCGAACAGTCATCTGGGAAGCTGGGCCAACCGCAGAACGGTCTTTCTTTGGTATGCACACGTGATGGGTTCTTTTTCTCTCCCTTGGCTCAAACTGAGCATTTTGATGACCACCCAAGGTTTGACTAGAGTAAAAGGTTTTTGAACAGAAGATGCATCTGTACTCCCATTTCCCAGCATTCGCAGGAGGGTGCAAATGAGGACTACAAGTGAATGCTGTGAATTAAAGATGCAAAGGTTTAATTTTCTAAAGAATAGATTTGTCTTAATAAGTGAATGGTTTTTAATGTTTACCATTATTAATTGATTATATAGTGCATTAACCAATTACAACCCTGCCCCAAAGAAAAATAAATATTTAATTATAGGTCATAGGTGTGGTCTAATTTTTATTTTTTCTACCTTGTGCAGATGTATTACTTTCCAGGTATTTATTCTTGTACATGTCGACAACTGGTATTTTTGTCTCATATATGAGGGTTTTGGAACATATCACTGATAAACAACCAAATTAAACTGCTAGATATATAAAATCAATTTTTTTTGTTTATTCTTTCAAGACTTGGACAGAATGGTTAATTTATCAATTTTAATTTTCTGTTTGCTGTTCAACTATTAATATGAAGCATAGAAAAGTATGTTCAGTCATTTATTATATCTACTATTGAAAATTCTCAAAAAGTAATATACCTATATATATATATATATATATTTATAAATAGGTGGCATGATACTAGTAATGACTCATAATTCATGAGTCATACAAACTTTCTTTTGCAATTGATAAGAGTGAATGAGTTTAATAGTCACTAGCTATATCATTATAATTACATTTTTTTGTATAGAATCAATTATATGTTAGGATTATATTAAATTTATTTCATAACCTTTGTTGATCTGAATGAGAATTTTTTTTTTTTTTTGTACGAAGTATAATACGGAAATTGTTTAATATGTCTACTACATGGTTCAATTAAAAAAAAACGAGTTTCTTGCACAATGACGTGCAATTTGCATGATTTCAACATTTTCCCATCATCTAGCTTCTTACATGCTTGTACAATACTAAATTAACGGGTGTACTACAAAACCCAACAGGTATGAAGCATTCAAATCGCAAAAAACGTTATCATTTTATGTATAAGAGCTCCTTAAGGTCATTTTTCTGAGAACTTGCACTCCACGCTCTGTTAGAGCTTCTTACTTTGATTTTTCTACTTTTTGATGGAATATGTACGTTTAACATGAATTGTTCTTTTGAACAGTCCACCATTTACTCCCAAATAGGGGTTAGAAGGAACTAATTGATGCTGTTACCGAATGGAGTATTGTTTCCTTAATTCGACTAATTTTATTTGAGTTTGCACGTGTATTGCACGCGCACTATGACTAGTATATATAAAATTACTCCATGGAAGGGGGCTAGAAGAAACTAATTTATCTTGGTACAGAGTGGATTATTGTTTCCTTAATTCAATCTCAACTCTGTCACCCTATCTGCTTACCCTTCTTGTCACCACACTCTTCTCTTCTCTTCTTTTCCGTTCCCTTCCCTTCCCTCCCCTTCCTTTCCTCTCTCTCTCTCTCTCTCTCTCTCTCTCTCTCTCTCTCTCTCTCTCTCTCTCTCTCTCTCTCTCTCTCAAAATTATTAGAATTGAGGAAAATATGGGCACTCTTAAGTGTAGGGTTGCCTCTGGAGATGTTGAGAAGTGGGTCTACAAATTTGCTGTGTGAGAGAACATTTGACACCTGCCAAGGGTTGGCCAGTCACATGAATGACCATCGGTTTGACAATGGATTCAAGGAAGGAAATTCACCTGCGTGTGCCGTACAAGTCTACCGTTGTCTGATCATCGTGCCTCGTGACTTTTAGGCCACCTGGTAATGGGCCAAGGTTTGGCTATGCAGCTTGCACATGGATGCAACTGGGTTCAGCTATGGCCATGCATCTACTGTCTAGCCAAGTTTTGGTGGCCTAGGTCACGCATCCTTGACTGGTCGTTCACCAGGATTTTGCCTCCACCTGTGGATCAGAACGGTGACCAATCTGAATGCGAGTGTTGATGAAAAGGGAGATGAGGATGAAGTAGTCACTTCCGAGGTTAGGATTAATGTGGACACATAATTAAAGCTTGGTTGCTGAAGGGGGCTAAGAAGCACGGATAGGACACAACACGGACACACTAGTATTCGAAAAAATAAGGACATGACACGTTAACAAATGAATATATTTTCATATATCTAAATACTAACTATTTCTTTATTTTTTACATTACATAAGCATTTATATTTTATTATAAAAATAGTGAGATCATTTTGCGACATTCTCTGACTATAGGGCAAAGAAAATACAGAGAGAGAGAGAGAGAGAGAGAGATGAAAAGAAGGGGTTTTAATTGGAAGTACTGCAAGTGACTGCTGCGAATTAAAACTTAGGTTTAGTTCATATGAGAACACATTCTTAATCAACAGATGAACTATTTACCATTGACATCCTTTATTAGCTGATTATGTGGTGGATAAACCAAAAAAATTAACAGAAAAAATGCTATATATTTAAAGAAGTTTGAAGCTTAGATATGGTGTAAAAAGTTGATACATTGTTCACACTGGTAGTTATAAAATGGATGCTGATGACTGATGAGTATGATTGTAAGAAACCATTGCATTATGAAAATCATTGGAACGACTTACTAAAAATATTACTTGACATCTAATACAAATAACCATAAACTGCGGACTTGGAGCACTTTTTATTGTGACAGATACAGGAAACCTTGTCTCAGGGGCCTACACATACTGCATAACTATGTTTCTTAACTGACAGAATAATATATGCAAGCGTGCATGTAACGTGCATAATGCGTGCATGCAATGTGCATAATGTGTGCATGCATGTTTTGGAAAATTAATTCCGTGACCTAATCTATGTGGATTTTCTTTATCACATTTTCATAATAATCCAAACAGTGCTGTAAATGGTACCTGGTCAAAAAAAATGCATGTCTATAGTCCTTAAGGAATTCTGATTGGGAAAAAGATGATAAACAAGTTATAAAGTGTTTGCTCTTAGTCAAGTGTAGAATAAGATGGTAAATAGGTGTTTAAGGTTGGAGCTTCTGGCATCAATTCTGTACCAGGATATGCCAGAATAATTTACTAGATGTTAGTGCAAAATGGTTGTGAGTTCATTGTTAAACCAAGAGCCGTCGGTTTTTAGGTCATAGACAAAGAACGCTTTGAGACATACGCAACAAACTAAGCAAGTGCATGCCTAGCATGTTTTGTATAACTCTGCACAGCTGTTTACCTCTAGCTCATCCGTCTTGTTCTAACTAAAGTTGATGCCAAGACTAGCCACCCCATTGGGCCTAATTGCGAAAGTAGCCAGAATGCCAACGAAATCTGCATGAACCTTTTTCAACACATTGTTATGATATTCCAAATAGGCTGCTAATGACATGAAACAAAAAGTAATAACCACTTATGAAGAGTCTTCTAGCGTTTTGTCGAGCAAATATCTAAAAAATGGAGCAAAGTTGTGTATGCTAGTTCTGGTGCTACTATAAGACAGAGAGGAACATATTGCATTTTACCTTCCTATGATAAAAGAGCTAGTTGATTGACATCTGCTTTTTAGCTATACAAGAAAACATAAGGTCAACATTAGTTGCACAAAAATGAAAATTTGTCGATATTTCCACTAAGTTGTTTGATAGACCGTGTATCAAAATTGTTTTTGATAAATATTTTTTTTGAGAATCGAATGTTATTAACTTGTTTGACAGACAATATTTCTTTCTTTACCATTCTCTCTCTTCTTGTTTCTTTCTTATTCTTACACTGTTAAGTCACTAGTTATTCCAAAGTTTAAGTTGTTAGAAATGGTGCATAATTTCCACTGTTAGGAGAAAACTAAATGATGATAATTATGATTATGAGCAACTATTTTTCATCATAAGAAATCATTTGGAACGACTTACTGAATATAAATGTGTGCATGAGTGTCTAACTACGTGCAACGTGCATAATGCGTGCATGCGTGTTTTGACTAGGGAAGCGCTCGTAAGAGTAAAAGGTTTTTAGATAGTAAAGGCACTTTTGCATGCTGGAAAAGGAAGCATCTGTAGAAAGTGCTTCATGTGGTCTGCATCGTGATGGATTTCAAAGGAAATGGAGATCCAACATTGGAGAAGATAAGCAATCACTTTGAGACATACACAACAAACTACTTGTTTACCTCGTTTTGTATAACCCAACACAGATGTAGGGAAGTTCATGTCTCATCGCCTCTAGCTAATTTGTCTTATTCTAAAATTGATGCCCAAGACAAGCTACCACATTGGACCAAATTTCAAAAATAACACCATAGTGCCAACGAAATCTACATGAACCTTTTTCATTACATTATTATAATATTTCAAATATGTGGCCAATGACATCAAACGAAAAGAAAAAACCACTTATGAAGTCTTTTAGGATCTTGTCAAGCAAAATATCTAAAAATGCCACAAAGTTGTGTGCGCTAGATTTAGGTACAGAAATAGGATTTTTTTCTTTTTCTTCTGTTTTTTTTTTTTTTTTTTTTTTGAGAGGGGGGGGGGGGGGGGGGGGGGGGTGAAAGAACGTAAAGTTGGACTTACATAATTATTTATGTAATATATTTAACAACTTAATTATTTATTGGCACAAACCCCTTTTAAGGGATTTTTCCCTCATACATTTTTTAGTGCTTTTTCTTTTATTGCAAGAATTTACACTTGTTTATTTTCTTAAATGAAGAAGAAAACAAAATAGGATTTAAAAAGCTTAAAGATAGAGAAAAATATTACCTAATAAGAAAGAATATTTTAAAGGATGATGGGAGTTATAGGCAATTTTCTATAAATCAATTAACAATAAAAACAAATCCCCTTGTAGTTATCTAGTTCACCTAAAAAATATGAAAACCTTTGGATTAAGATCTAAGAAGCACGGACACAACACTGATATGTTGACACGTCGATTTTCAACAACTAGAGGACACAACACGGCAAATATATATATATATATCGTATATATAAATATTTTAATCAAGGATAATGAAAAGATACAGAAAAAAACTAATTAAAATTAAAAATCGTGTATTCTATAATTAAACATCAAATTATGTATAGAATTACATTGCTTTTATTTTACAATTGGAATATAAGTTATTTTTGTGTTTCATATGTGTAAGTGATGGACACAAATGTCCAAGTAACAGACATAAATGTCCCCTGAGTGTCCAAAGTGTGTCCGATTTTAAAAAAATATCATGTTAGGTGAGTGTTTGATGAGTGTCGTGTCCGACATGGACACGGCACACACTTAAAAATGTCTGCGCTTCTTAGACTAGGATAAACTCAAAACTAAAATTTTGATTTGTAGGATGATTAGATAGCCTATAATTGGTCTAAAGTTTAGGAGCTAAATTTTAGGAGTACTTCTATTGAAATTGTTACAAAGTTTTGAGTGTTGGGAGGCCAACTTGATAATTTGAATTAAAATTTTCTAAACTATACCATGCATTATAAAATGAATCCTAAAATCTAGGGGGCCATGGCCCTACATAACCCCCTTCCTTTAATCTCTGCTAGTTTTGGTGCTACTGTAAGATATAGATAAAAACTATTGCATGGACACAGTTTTGTCTTGTTGGACAGATACATTTCTCTCTTACCCTCCTATCTGTTCTTATTTCTTTCTTCCTTTCTTTTGTAGTACACTCTTATATCCAATAATATCTCTGATGGTAAGGAGCTCATTCGACCCCTGAAAAAATATCGTTTTAATTGGTCCCTCTTGGGCATGGGCACCTCTTGTAATCCTTCCAAGCGCTCAATTTGAATTGGTCACATCTGCCTTTCCATTTATTGAACATTTTAGCATATAAGATGTAAAATAGAAATTGGGCATTCTAGAAAAATATCTTTCAATTGATGGCTGAAATAAACTGAACAAAATAAAATTCATAAACATAATGGGGGGGGACCAACACACACCAATGAGATTTGAAGTCGGAAATCTTGAAAATTAGAATTCTAATACTATGTTAAGCCATAGAAATGTGCCAAGAGCTCAAGTTAGGAATTGCATATCAACCTATTGAAAATACACACACGAGATTCTTTTCGTGGTTCTTCCCTTGAATGGAATCATATGGGAACTTGGGACCAAATATGAAAATTTCTCCACTTATATAGGGGAGGCTTTGCCTAAAAATCACCAAGTTCATGTGTGCTTTTACATTTTAGAACTCTTTAAAATTCTTAATTCAATAGTTTAACTTCGACATAAAATGTGTGATAAAATTCTAATATAAATTAAATCTGCCCATTAGGAAGTAGGAACATGTGCTTAAGCAAATAATGCAGCATTGAACACAAATTGGAGGCCTAGAACCCTCACCCAAATCACATGAGTATTAAACAATAAACATTGCATCTATGTAACAATGTAATTTAACAAATGTTGCAATTGTTGATTTGTCATTGCGCCTCTTATGACTTAGTTACTATGACACTTATATCGCCATAGACATGACCATCTATAACCAAGTTGATTGACTTGTTAGTCCTAAATGTGTAGAACTAGTTCAAGCACTAGCACAGATGGAACTGGGAATTTTGTTGGGGGGGCCCAGTGTAGAGTCATCTTACCTATTACATAAATGTCATATCTCTTAAAAAAATACAATAATTTTATTTTTAGAAAAATTTAGCATCAACTATAGTTCACATAAATAATAAATGTAGAGACACTAGACTATTATAACATTAGATCCTTGTTTATTAATGAAGTCCTTATCATTGTTTGATTTCTTAAAAGTAAACATAAACGAATGTTCTTTTGTTATTATGACTATAATATTTAGTAGTGAAGGTAAAAGATTACAAAAACATACCATATTCATAATTATTATCTGAAACATTAGTTATTGAGTAGTTGAAAATAGTTTAGATATCATATTGTTTATGAAGGTATTAAAAGGTAATAAAAAAATATAAAATGTATGTGGAGAGTAAAGAAAAAAGATTGGCCACTTGAATGAGTACTAATAAAAATATACGGAGCTTGAAGAAAGATGATGATTCAAATTATAAAGAGTTAGATGACCAATCAAAAATATTAGAATGAGTAAGAAATTAGGAGAATTTTAGAGAGGGGGGTCGTGGCTTCCGCCCAACCCCTACATCTGCCATTGAGCGCGAGTTTGGTCAAATATGTCAACTCAACCATGGAAGAAGCTTAAGCTCATTCTCATGCTTTGACTCGACCTAAAAAAGAAGTGAGAGCAAAACAGGCTTTTTACTTGTCCACAACCTCATTATTGAGCTCATGCATAGGTAATCATAGTGGTCAGGGCAAGTTGACATGTTGTTGAGTAAGCTGAAACCTAGATAATGAGGATAATGAATAAGGACAATTTGTGATGCAAAAGACTATCTATCATTTTGAGTCTCTACAATGTAAAATTGGTTTCCATACCTTGTCGTAAATGAACTATTCGCTCAAAAGTGTGAACTTATTTGCAAAACCTTTTTGCAACCAAAGAACTTGGCCACTAAAATATCAACTATTAAAGACATTTAGTGATAAAATAACTTCTTGTTGCTACAAGTCTCCATAAGGTGTAGAACATGGATCAATGGTCAAGGGTGAGTCCTAAAATGAACCATAAACTCGGATGTTCTTAGTTTAACTCTTGTTGGGTATTATATCCAGTCTTACTTGATTCATGTATCTTGCAGGTGGATGTCTGTATTTGGGGTTTACCCAACCCATGCACAGGATGTGTAGTGTGGGGCTCCGCATCAACAAAAAAGGAGTAAGTCTCCATAAGATGTTCCTAAACAATGTGATTGTCTACGTATCTGTTCCTTTTGTCAAAAGGGGAAAAAAAGGAATTTTGTGACAAAGGTAGTTGTTTACAAAACCCAGCCAATAAAAGACAATCAGCATAGAAACTTATACTCATCACTAGTTCATTCATTTGTAATGCCTAGTTTCCAAATGCTAGTCAAGTTGAAGTTTATATACATATGTAAAACAGAAGAGAGGAGAGGGAGAGAATATTGTCTTGTATTTGGGAAAGCTTATGATCCCATAGTATGTGGTCCTCTAGTTCATAAGTGAGACCCAACCATTGGGTGTGCGAGTCCTCAAGTGGTTTTATAAGAGCTAAGTGGTCCTATTGTGTGAGCGAGTCCCCACCTTACTCTTTCTTCCTTGTGTTCCATTTCTAAGCAAATTATAATAATAATACTAGCCCCATCCTTGTTTTCCTCATCTCTTCCTTCAAATTGTCTACTTTCTTAATTTTATTTAAGTTGGATTAAATTTGGGTTAATTACACTTTGCATCTTTGCACTTTACACCAAATCCCACTTCAAGACCTTAATTTTTATTTGTAATAATTAAGCCTTTACACTTCTAATTTTCTGTCAAATTCTATTTGAAAAATGGAAGGAAAATTCTCATATGCCAAGCACATGGTCTTTTTTAAGAGGCAAAAATGTAAAATCTAGTCCTTTCCCATCCAAAGATTCACGCATATCGCACACAAGTTGAATTGCGGTTTGCACATGAGGCCTAATTACATTATATATATACGTCAAAGAGTTGATTATATTAATGATTTTCAACTGATTTTAGAGGGATGTGCTATAGATTATTATGGAAATGAGTTAGATTTTATATATTTGCGCCTTGATTTTGGCCGTGTGCTTGTCACATGCAAATATTTTATCCATTTTTCAAATGAAATTTAGCATAAGATTGACATTGCGACAAATCAGAAGTGAAAGGACTTAATTGCTACAATTAAAAGTGAAGTCCTATTGTGTGAGTGAGTCCCCACCTTACTCTTACATCCTTATGTTCCATTTCTAAGCAAATAATAATAATAATAATACTAGCCCTATCCTTGTTTTCCTTATCTCTTCCTTCAAATTGTGTATTTTCTTAATTTTATTAAAGTTGGATTAAAATTTGTATAAGAGCAAGTTCCAATTCTTTGAACAGGCTGTCTGTTGAGATAAAGAGGAAAGGTATCTTCCATGACCCAAGTTGAAGAAACCCCAAGCATGAGGTGAGGGGAATGTGGAAGTCTTATTTTACTCTTCATTTTGCTACAGCTTCCTTCAATAAGCTAGCCTCCGATCTCAGTACTCTCAATCATCTGAAGTACAATCTGCAAGCACTGTGAGGAATACAAGTGAAAGCAGTTCAGTCAATGGTAATCTCAAACTTGATACTTGTTTTGATTACGATAACTAATTTATGGATGAGGTCAAGAGGAATGTGACTCCAGTTTTGTACATATGACATGCTCCCTTGTATGACGGTGAAATGGAGAAATAGCCACAAGAAGTATATGGGATTGAAGACTACTTCAAGTGAAATCCTAATGTCAGTCTCATATATTCTGAAATTGAAGGTGTGAATGATTTTAACATTTGTGATTCTTATGGTGATAACGATTTGGGTCCCATTTGGGATATTTATAATGTAGATGAATCTCAAGAAGATATTTATTATATTAAAGGGATTCTAACTGTGATATGGGCGTTAAAGATGATCCTTTGGGGTAATGGGATTCCTCGTGCAAAGTGATAAGTTTCGCCATCAGCAAAGTTTTGTCCACCCCTATAAATTTGATAGAAGACTCCTCCTATTTGAAAATAATTTTAGTGGTCCCACATGTTTAGGTTTTGTTTATTCAGATAATTTTGAAAACATGGTGGCCAAGAGAACGATTGAAGTTTTAAATAAAAATATGAGCTATACATAGACACTCATTCTGTATCTTGATTCACTGAGTCAGAAATTTTATTGATCTAGGATGGTCGTATATTTTGTTCTTGAAAGATATTGTTGGTTTTTTGGGCTGATTTTCCACCAATGGGTGCGTACCAATTACCACATAGGTGGCGGTGGGAAGTAATACACACAGAGATCAAGAATACGATACTAATTTTCATGGTAGACTTACTTAAAAATAACTTTCAATATCCCACAAGACAAACCACTCAATGGTCTGTCACATGCAATTTTACTTGGACACGAGTGTAAAAAAGAATTTGTATTCCACTATGACATGAATGGTATCGTATTCTTTTGGTGACTTATGTGCATCTTTGCATGATATTTAGTCTTTACTCACAAGAAACCTTATGATTTGAAAGTTTAGATCATTTAATGGAATGTTTGTATCCAATTGTTTTACAGTCATTTTAATTGGTTTATATTGTGATGATTACATTTAGCATTTGTAACAAGTTTTCTACAGATGGGAACTCAAACTCAATGCGAGGCATTTCCAGCAAATGAATGCATTCTCTCAAAGGTTTGAAGTTCTCAATTTGATTAAGAGCAAATTTGTTGAGAGACCAATCTTTGCTTTGACTAATTCTGAATGAACACTTAAAGAGTAGAATTTCCCCCAGCTCACATAAGAGTTGGGAGTATTTTGTGCAAATGGGGGCACGTTATTGTGTAGTTATTTTGAAGGACTCAATGATTTGAACATGCATCACCTTACTTTTGACTCGTATGCAGCAAGGCAAATGTTGAGATTTTTTTACTATGTTAGAAGGTTCAATGTTTTGGCAACAGTATTTGGTCTACAAAGAATCCATGGCCTTTCTTGCCCAAAAAAGATAGAAAATGCCTTCCGAAAATGTTGGATTTATTCTTTTTTTAAAAAAAAAAGAACCATAAGATCAAATCATTTTTAAACAAACTTTTGGCAAATTTTAAAAGTGAATTTTGACTATGGTGTGACAAGAGAGTGGAGCACAAAGTTGTCCTTCCCAACAATTACCTCTACCTTATTACACATTGGATGACGAAGGTTTGGAGATGTTCTCTAACTTCCTAGTACTCAACTGGAGTTTAATTTTATTGTTGTTATTGTCGACAAGTACATGAGATAAGGGTACTTCATTCTAAGAAATTTACTAGTCTTTATGGCGTGTAAAGTACCACTTCATTTAGGAAAACACATCTTTTGGTAAGTAAAATATGCACCTACACAATGCACCTCGGTGGAAGAATAAGCCTAAGCTTTGTGGCATGGGTTTTGTTCAAGAACTACAAAAGCTTGATGAAACTTCGGAAAATATTGTCATTTGAACACAAGGGACAATGATTGTACTTTAAAACGTACAATCGAAGTTTTAATTGGAAGCTATTGTTAATATTTAGTTACATATTATTTATTATTTTAATGTAATTTTGATTTTTTTTATATTTTTGTGTCTTGTACAGATTTGAAGTTAAAATCGAGTAATAAAAAAGACATACACACAGAATGTGTGATATATTGTTAATATAAATATATATAATAAAGTAGTGGCTGTCTTTAATAGCCACTACGCAATATGTATATATATATATTGTTATATAATATATAGTATAATATATTATAATATAATATTAGTTTTTTTTTTTTTTTTTTATAGTTGGAGTAGGTGGGAGATGGACAACAATGAAGAAAAGACGAGAAAAATAAGAGAAAGAAGAAAAGAAAATAAAGAGGTGAGGCCAATCGGCTATAAAAAGCAAAAAAGGGATGAGAAATCAGAGGGGAGAGTAGAGCATAGGGAGTAGAAGTTTTAGTTTTTAATTTAGTATAGAAAATTTTTTTAGTAATTAGTTTGTCTTTATTTTTAGTCTTGTATTTTGCTTTACTTTATATTTCTAGTAATGAAACTATTTTTCAAATCACGTCTTTTCAATATTATGAGTAGCTAGTTTTATTCTTAGAACCAATTACGAAGATCATCTGAGAATCTTGAGATTTCAATGAAGATAACTAGGTTTTTAATGTTTTCAATTCTTGGTAATGAAATTCTAGATATTTTAGAAAACTTAGATTTTTTACTATATTTGATAATTTCTATGCACAAATTGTATTTTGGTATAATTATTGCACAAATCGTTGGTATGAATTTATAACTTTAATTGTATTATTCTAGATTGAATTATTATTGAATTGGCTTTAATTAAATTCTAGATATTTTCAAAAACTTAGATTTTTTACTATGTGTGGTAATTTTTATGCACAAATCTTAATTTGGTATAGCTATTGCACAAATCGATGGTATGAATCTATAACTTTAATTATATTATTCAAGATTTAATTAAATAATTTGTGTTACAAAACCTCTGTTGAAATTTGGATGAATCGGGTGATCGAAACAATTAGGTCTAAGACAATTTTATTAAATTTCATTTCGGTTAAAGTTAAATCAACAATTATCAATCTTTCAAAAATATTATTTTTCTTTAGTTACCTTTTCTGCAACAATTATCCAATTTTTATCAGTACTATTTAAGGTAGATTTTATCATCTAACTTTGCATGTTCTGTTATTATCGGGTTTTGATTACCGTTTCACCTCACCTGCGCTTAGGTGCTACTAGATTGCCACATTCGGGATCGAAGCAAGTTTTTAGCGCTGTTGCCAGAGAATGACTTTAATAAAATATGTGAAAATAAAAAAATTATACCTTTGCTGGTTGAAGGACAATTGATTGCTTCCTTACCTTGACAAAGGAATTGGAAAGTGTTTACCAATTGATCAACGATTTATGCTAACCTTTATTTTGTTCCATCTTTAACTTATATATTTGTGAATATTTAGTTTTTTATTTTATTTATGTGGTTAACCATACTTTGGTTACCATTTCTTTAATTTGTAATATTTTACTTGTAGTGGTTAACCCTTGGGTTATCATTTTTACTTTCTGTATTTTTATTTTATTTTTGTTTGTGGTTAACATTTTTGGTTGGCATACTTGCCTATTGTTGGACGAATCCAATCACGTTGATTACCATATTTTCTATTTTTATTTTCATCTAACTTATCTAACTCATCTAATTTATTACTAACTCACTAACTCTTTATTAACTATTTCCTAACTCCCTAACGCTTTACTAACATTTTATTATCAGACTAATTCTTATTTCTTTTGTTATTTTTGTATGCAGGTATTTTAGTTTACTGTAATCATATTTTATTTATTTATTTATTTCTCCTTTATTTTCTTTTTACTGTTTTATCGTGTTGCTTATTAGTCTTTGCAACCTACAGACGTTAAAGAACTGGATAGTTATGTCTCTTTATATAGATGGTAGAGTACTTACATTTGCATGTTGTGTTAATTTGATACTTCCATTTGGTGTTAGTGGCGAAATAATTTGTCGTGCAAGACTATTAAAAAAAATAAAACTTCAAGCGGAAAAAGCTTAACCTCTTACGGGTCGAAGTACTATGACCTGTAAAAAAAGAGCAAAGAAGCTAAATAGATGTCACCACTGTACTAGACACGTCTGTGTGAACAAAAATTGCAAATAGAGTAATCGATTAATGATAGAGAATCAAATAGTTTACGTAAACATTATTAAGGGTAGAGTAAATGTCGAATCATTGAGACACCTGAGTTTCACCATAATTGTAGACTATCTTAATTTGGATGTCCGTGATCTACCTCAACTTTGTTAGCTATTTTTAGGATGTGTTTTGCTATTTGTCTGTGTATTTTGTTCATTTTATATTGTTTGTCTTTCTTTTTGTAGGTTTTAATGTATTTTTTATTTAAAAAAAACACAAAGCTTTATTTTTGTGCATATTATTTGTGTTTCTTTTTGCACGTGTTCAAAGTTTTATTTTTTAAAAAAAAACATTTCAAAAAAAACATTTTTATTTGAAAAACAAACGTACTTTTATTTGACAAAAAAATAAAAAATGCAGGTATAGATTTTTAGGATTTGGTTGAAACATGTTTTCATTTACCTTGCACAATTTCTGTTTTATCTTTTCTTTTTAATACAATTGCAAGATTTTATCTTAACACATAGATAGAGACTATCTATAACACTTACATCATATCATGACAAATTTTGTATTTATATATATTGTGCAGTTTTATCTGTACACAAGTTGAGATTTTTACCAAGTAAGCTTTAAAGTCAATCACGTTTTTCGGAGTGTTTACATTTACTCTTAATAGAATTCTTTCACATTACTCATTCAATAGTTTCATTACTTAGGTAATTGACTATGTTGAATTTTTAGAATTTTGAGTTGTTGTGCACTTTTAAAATGACTCGAGGCCATTTTTTTTTTCTTTCTTTGAAGCCACATATTTCTTTATTGTTACAATTCTCTTAGACCAATGTCAGATTTATTTCTTATCTTTAGCTACATATAGCAATGTTGAAGTTTCTTCCCTAACAGAAAAACACAAGTATCTTCACTTGTAAAAGTTAAATTGACAAAAAGGAGAATATTTTTATAATATGATGAAAAAAAAAAAAAAGAAACAAGAAAAGACAGCACGAAAGAAGGGAAATACACAAAAAAAAAAAAAAAAGGAGGAAGAAAAAAAAATCAATCAAATGAAATTGAGAGAAAATGAAGGTACGTATTCATTGATTATTATATGTCTTGATCACACATATTTTGAACCCTTTTACCCTTTCTTTCTCTTTACCTTATACCTCTTGGTCAAGTTACAACAAAACAAAGCCTTCGAGGATTTGAAGTGTGCATAGCTTGTTCATTCACTCACTAAAGAATTCACCTATCAATTGCTTGTGTAGTTTTAACATTGAGTATTATTTCATAGAGTTATGTCAAGTTGTCTCTCACAATATATATTCACGTCATTTTTTTATGGTTGTCTCTTTTTATTATAATTTACATTTAGTCTCCTACATGGACAATCAGTGTGAGATGCTTGAGTTATTTCTTTCTGAAAGAACATACATTGAGGTTGAATCAAAGTTTAAAAGATGATACAGTGTTTTTATGTTGTAAGATTTTCCTTATTATATAATGACCACACATACACAAAGTATTTCATATATTGTTCTAAGACATTATCTTACTTGTGTATTAAAATATATGATAGACAGAATATTCTTGCGTTTGATACATATCATACTTTATCCTCATTATTCTCACTTGCAAACTACATTTAGATGTTTATGGGTATTATCACTGAAAACCCTCACGAGACTATACTTATTCACTGGGGGTAACTTAGGGGTTTAAAGGCTTGGTACATAAGTTAAACGTACTCGTAATTTCTTACAAAAGTGGAGCATACATTTTTAAGTGTGCTTATTTATTTTGCTAGGGATTATCAAAAACTTAGTTGGGGGTGTGATTGTACTCTAAAACGTACGATTGAAGTCCCTAATTGTAAGCTATTGTTAATATTTATTTATATATTATTTATTATTTTAATGCGATTTTAATTTTCTTTTATATTTTTGTGCCTTATACAAATTTGAAACTAAAATCGAGCAATAAAAAAGGCATGCACACAGAATGTGTGTGGTGTATTGTTAATATAAATATATATATATATATATATATATTATTTTAATAAAGTAGTGGATCTTGTTGACAGCCACTACGCAATATGTATGTAAATATACATATATATATTGTTATATAATATATAGTATAATATATTATAATATAATATTGATTATTTTTTTTTTATAGTTGGAGTAGGTGGGAGACGAACGGCAATGAAGAAAAGAGGAGAAAAATACAAGAGAAAAAGAAGAGAAAGAACAAAAGGAACAAAGGAATAAAAAGAAAGAAGAAAAGGAAGTGAAAAGGTGAGGGTGATCAACTATAAAAGGTGAGGCTGATCAGCTATAAAAGGCAGAAAGGGGTCGAGAGATTAGAGGGGAATGCAAAGTGCAGGGAGTAGAAGTTTTAGTTTTTAGTTTAGTGTAGAAAATTTTTTTAGTGATTAGTTTGTCTTTATTTTTAGTCTTGTATTTTGTTGTACTTTATATTTCTAGTAATAAAATTATTTTTCAAACCACGTCTTTTCGATATTATGAGTAGCTAATTTTATTCTTATAATTAATTATGAAGATCATTAGAGGATCTTGGGATTTCAACAGAGGTAATTGGGTTTTTATTGCTTCCAATTCTTGGTATTGAAATTTTTGATATTTTAGAAAACTTAGATTTTTTACTATATTTGGTAATTTCTATGCACAAATCGTATTTTGGCATAGTTATGGCACAAATCGATAGTATGAATCTATAACTTTAATTGTATTATTCTAAATTGAATTATTATTGAATTGGCTTTAATTAAATTCTAGATATTTTCGAAAACGTAAATTTTTTACTATGTTTGGTAATTTTTATACAAAAATCTTAGTTTGGTATAGTTATTGCATAAATCGATGGTATGAATCTATGACTTTAATTGTATTGTTCTAGATTTAATTAAATGATTTGTGTTACAAAACCTCCGTTGAAATTTTGGATGAATTCGGTGATTGGATCAATTGGGTCCAAGACAATTTTATTAAATTTCGTTTCGGTTAAAGTTAAGTCAACAATTATCAATTTCCCAAAAATATTATTTTTCTTTGATTACCTTTTCTGTAGCAATTGTCTAATTTTTATCGATACTATTTAAGGTAGATTTTACCATCTAACTTTGCATGTTCTGTTAACCGTTCCCTGTTAATCGACTTCGATCTTATCGAGTTTTATTACCACTTCGCTGCACCTGCACTTGGGTGTTACTAGATTGCCACATTTGGAATCGAAGCAGACAGTTTCACAAGGAAAGAATGATATAGCTATATGGAGCCAAGGACAACATTACACCCAGGGGCGGTTCCACTCTTTGGCGAGTGAGGTCACCTGAACCCATTGAAAAACAAAAAAATTTCTTACTAAGGGCTCATTTGATAAGACATTTCAGCCTAACTATTTTTAGCTTATAAGCAAAAATTTTAATTTTTTTTGACTTTTTGACTTTTTCCTTTGTGCTTTTTTACTTTTCTTTAGCTTATAAAAGCAAAATAAAAAAAGTTATAAAAAAAAGGTATACCAAATGGCCCTAAGTACAAGTTTCATTTTGTAGAGTATTTGAACTTCTTAAATCTATATATTGGATCCATTGTTTGAAATTCCTAAACATATATTGAACTCAATGCATGTATTTTGTATATATATACATATATATATCTGTGTGTGTGTGTGTTTGAAAAGTTGAAATTATATACAACGAGTAATGTTATATGTAATCATTTTTCAATTATTTTTCTCAATCTTCAATACAAGGCTACATGACCCACATTAATAAATTCACGTGGGTGATTGTACTTTAAAAAGTGAATTCAGAGTCCCTAATTGTAAATTATTGTTAGTAATATTTATATATTATTTTAATATAAAATTAGTTTTCTCTTATGTCTTGTATCTTGTGCAGATTTAAAGCTAAAACCGAGTAAACTGAAACTGACGTGCACACAGACATTTATTCAAGTGTTAATTTGATATAGTATATTATATGTGTGTGTGTTATACTATATATATATATATATTATACTATATATCTCATACAATATCTTACATATATAAATATATATATTATCTTTTTAATTGTTTGTTTTGAGTGTGCGTAGGTGTCCAAGTGGAGCAATGGCTGACATGAATTTAATGGAGCAAATGTGGATTGAATAAAATCAAAAGTGCATTGAATAAATAAAATAAAAATAAAAAAAGAAAATAAATGATTGAAAGTAGCCAAAGAGCTGTGATTGAATTGAAGGAATGAAAAAAAGAAAAAAAAAAAAAAAAAAAGAGGAACGGCTAAGAAGGATTGAAGTCTATAAATTGAAGCATTCAGTACATAGAGGAGAGAGCTTTAGAGGGAGGAGCCAAAGGAAGTTCAAAGTCAGGGAGCTTCACATTCCTTTGTTTTATTTTCGGTCTACATTCCAGTTAATTTGTTAGTGCTTTTCAAATAATTAATTTTTCATTTCAGCCTTTTATTTACCATTATTCTACTGTAATAAACATTTTTATTTATGAAGTCATTTTCTTCCAAATTATAAATTTTTATTATCATGGGTAACTAGTTTTATTCTTAGAACTAATTGTGAAGATCACGTGACAGTATTAGGATGATCAATTAAGGTTTGTCTTTCCATTCCAAATTTATTCGAAAACTTAGTATTTTTACACACGTTCGGTATATTGCATACACAAGCACGGGCACGTGTAGTTTATGCACATAATAATTTTGTGTTTTGTAAACAATTTTAAGTTTAGGAGTATCGTAATTAATATAGGAGTAATGTAAGTAAATGTTGGTTTACTTATCACTTTTTAGAGGCTTGTGTAGTTTATGCAGGTCCTCTATCTGGCATATTTTTATATTTAAACATTTGGTAGGGACTTAAGGCTCTTAATCCTAATCTTAAATGGATTGCTTTTATATTCTTGATAATTAAAATATAGATCCTTTTAAAAATTTAGACTTTTAATTATGTTTATAATAATGTTGCTAGAAAATACCACTTTCCGCTCCCATTCTTAGACCAAGTTTTAGAATGAGTGGCAGCTTGGGCCTTTTATTTTTTTTTTTGGATGGGTACTTTGGTTACAACCATATTGAAATTACTTTAGAAGATCAAGATAAGACAACATTCACATGTCTTTTTAGTATTTATGCTTACAAAAGAATGCCCTTTGGCTTGTGCCATGCATCACCTTTCAAATGTGCATAATGAGTATCTTTAGTGATATAGTGGAGAGATTTTTGGAGGTTTTTATGGGTAATTTCTCGGTCTATGGAGAAACCTCTAAAAGTTGTTCGGTACACCTCAAGAAGGTGTTGGAGATATGTGAAGAGAGTAACCATGTTCTAAACTGGAAAAAGTGTCACTTCTTGGTGACACAAGGTATAGTGCTTGGACACATTGTATCTAGCAAGGGGTGATTACACCCGAAAAGTGCAATCATAAGCTCTTAATTCGCACATTGTTAGATTTATACTAGTGTTAATTTTCTTATTTTAGTTAGATATTTGTTTGATTATGTTTTGTGTGTGTTTTGTAGGTTATATAAGCTAACAAAGGCAAAAAAGAAATCAAGAATAATCAAAGTGGGTTCAAAGTGAATAATTTGTTCATGAAAATTCAAACTTGTCTCAGTATTTTGGCCATATCTTTTTACTCCAATCTCCGATTGAGCTAATTTTTAGGCCATTGGAAAGAAGACTTGAAAAGCTACAATTTGTCATGTAATGTGCATCGGCTGAATCGACCTCTAAAGTGGTCAAAATCAAGTTTCAAAGTGGATTGGTGAATAGTAATCGATCGATCGGTCTGGCAAACTTCAGAGAGGGCGTTTTACCATTCGATCAGTGAATAGTGCCGATCGATCGGTAAACAGTGCCGTGAATAGTGAATAGTGAACAGTGATCGATCAAACACTACAGTGACGGTTCGATCGGCCGTTCGATTGGTGAACAGTGTCAATCAATCGATCGATACAGACCTAGGGCTTAAAAGTTGTGTTGTTCGAAAAAAATGAGAGAGGTGGATAGTTAGGGTTTGTAGCAGCCAAGGGGGCAGTGTAAGAGGCTCCTCCAAGGTTAGTTTTTATGGTTTTGTGTATTTTTAGATTAGATTTATGTTTATAATGTTAATGTAGGAGTAGAAATTGTAACTTTCTTTCATTTTAATGTATTTTTTTCACTTTCTTGCACTTTCCTTCACTTTCTTTGTAGCCAAACAGATTTATTGTTGTAGTGAAATTTAGATTTAATTCTCTTTATGCTTTCTTTACATTTCTACATGCTTTTATGATGAATTCAAGTAATTAGATTTATCTTGGGTGTGATTGTGAAGATCCACAAAGGATCTTCAAGTATTTCAATGGAGATTCATGAACTTCAAAGTTTTATTCCTATATTTGTATAGTTCTATTTGGTTGGTTGTTGGATTTATTCAAAAATTTAGATTCATAACCCATTTGGTAATATTTATGCACAATTCAACAATTGTTATAGATCTTGCACATTTCTAAGGTTTGCTTCTAAAGTTCTATTAATTGGTTTAATCTCGACACTCAACTAAATATGAACTCAAGATTTTATGGTCAAAATATTCCAAATCAAGAATCCACAGTGTGATTCTTGATTTGAATTATAAAAAATCCTTTATTGAAATTCTTGTTATGAATTAGTGGATTGAATTAATCATGTCCAAGCTTTTCCCTTTAATAGCTTTAAATTTAATTTCAATTTGCTTTACTTTAATTGCCTAGTTAATTACTTTAATTTCTATTGCACTAGTTTAGTAATTCAAAACTCTCATAAAAAACTAAAAGATTTTCAGTCCTTTTATTTTTTATTTTATTTTAGATCCAATTTCCCACATAATTGCAATTCAATCCTAAGTTAAATTAGTGTGAGTTGAGTGCTAGAACCTACATTTGGCTAGGTCCCTTGGGAGAGAACGATACCGGATTACCCGTTTATACTTCATCGCGACCCCCGTACTCTTGTGGGGTACTAACTCTATTTTGTAGTTTTCGGAGTGAGTCAAGGGGATTGAGGTAAATAAAGCCAATGTTGAACTAATTCAAAAACTACGTGCCCCTAGAACTGTAAAAGATATTTGTTCTTTCCTTGGGCATGCTTGTTTCTATCGGCGATTCATAAAAGTTAGTGCCATCTCCCATCCAATGTGTCATCTATTGTCTCAAGATGTTCCATTTGAATAGACGCCTAATTGCCAAGAAGCTTTCGACAAGCTCAAATGGCTTTTGACAACTGCACCCATCATTCGGTCACCCGATTGGTCTTGACTTTTCAAGTTGATATGTGATGCTAGTGATTATACTGTAGGAGTAGTTTTAGGACAGAGAATGGACAAAAAAACCCTATGTTATTTATTATGCAAGTAAAATCTTGAATGAAGCCCAAATAAACTATACCACAACTGAAAAAAAAAAAAAAAAACTCTTTGTTGTTGTGTTTGCATTAGATAAGTTTCGACCATACTTGATAAGGTCATTAGTTATCATCTATACTGATCATTCTGCGCTAAATTACCTATTAACCAAGCCTGATGTAAAACCACACCTCATCCATTAAATTCTTTTGTTACAAGAATTTCATATTGAAATTCGAGATAAAAAGGGGGTAGAGAATGTTGTTGTTGACCATTTATCACGATTCCTTACTAATGGGGACACCAAAAACACTCTCCTTATCAATGAACATTTTCCAAATGAGCATCTTTTTCAAATCCAAGCACTTTCTCGCGCAACCACTCCGTGGTTTGCTGACATTGTCAACTTTTGGGATACCAAAAAAATTTCATCACATTAGTCTTATTTGGATAAAAGAAAATTCTCCAGAAATGTGACATATTTTTCCTAGGATGATCCATACTTGTTTAAGTATTGTCCTGATCAAATAATTCGTCGGTCTTTTCCGGACTATGAGTTTCATTTTGTCATGGAGTTTTGTTACTCCCATACGTGCGGTGGCCATTTTAGTTTCAAAAAGACAATTGCAAAGATTCTGCAATCTGGTTTATATTGGCCTACCATGTTTCGTGATGTTCACACCTTTTGCAGAACTTGTGATAGATGTCAGTGACTAAGGAGTCTCTCTAGAAGAAATATGATGCCCCTTACTCCCATTCTTATTCTCGAGATATTTAATTATTGCAATATCGATTTCATAGGACCCTTTCCTAGTTCGTTTGGTTATCTTTATATTCTTGTAGCCATAGACTGTGTTTAAATGGGTTGAGGCCATTGCCTCTCGTACCAATGATCACCGTATAATGGTCTAGTTCTTAAAAGAGCATATCTTTTTACGCTTTGGTATGCCATATGCTATCATCAGCGATGGAGGTTCTCATTTTTGTAATAGACCTGTTGAACTATTAATGAAAAAGTATGGGGTTGTTCATAAGGTTAGTACACTTTATTATTCCCAAACTAATGGCCAAGTTGAGTTAGCTAATCGGGAGATTAAGCACATTCTTGAGAAAACTTTCAATCCTAACCAAAAGGATTGGTCCTTAAGGTTAGTTGATACACTCTGGGCTTATCGAACTGCATATAAAACTGTGTTAGGTGCTTCTCTTTATAGGCTTGTGTATGGAAAGTCATGTCATCTTTCGGTAGAAATAGAGCACAAAGCCTATTGGGTCATTCGCCAATTTAATGAAAGCCTGGATGAGGCAGGCCTACAACTCAATGAACTTGAGGAACTTCGAAATAATGTCTATAAAAATGCAAAAAGCTCTAAGGCCAAGATGAAAACATTCCATGACAAATGCATTGTGCATAAATTATTTTCATCGGTCATAAAGTGTTGCTCTATAATACCCGATTACATTTATTTCCGGGTAAGTTGAAGAGTAAATGGCATGGACGCTATCTGGTAAGGGATGTCTCACCACATGGTGCAATAGAAATTAAGGATCCTAGCAATGGCAATATCTTCAGAGTCAATGGATATCGTCTAAAGCCCTACCTTGAGAACTTTGTCAGTCTAGTTGAAAGTGTGGATCTCATAGATCCACCATGGCTCGAATAGAAGCAACACTCCATCATTTGTACAATTAGAATAGTTTTTATAATTTGGTAGTTAGTTTCTTTTTAATTAGGGGGAACTACTTTGTTCTCCACCTGTGTTTGTTCCTTCTCACCCTTTGTTTCCTTCTATGTCTCCGGCCGTGACCATTCTCTCGGGGGGGGGGGGGGGGGGGGTGATTTGCCTCCAAATGCAGTTTCCTACAAATGGAGTTAGTTACCCGTAAGAGTACAAGGGTCGCGGTGAAATATAAACCGAAAGATCCGGTAACGTTCTCTCCCAATAGACCTAGCCCAATATAGGCTCTAGCACTCACCTCACATTAACCTAACTAGGGTCGAATTGAAATTGTGCGAATTGGATCTAAAATAAAAGTAAAAATAAAATGACCGAAAATTTTTTAGTTTTTTGATGGGGGTTACGAATTACTAAACTAGTGCAATGAAAATAAAATTAATTAACAACTAGACAATTAAAGTAAAGCAAATTAAAACTAAAATTAAAGCAATTAAAAGGGAATTGGGTTCAATTGATCCAATCACTCAATTCATTCAAGGTTTTCAATAGAATTTATAACTCAAAACAAACACAACATTTAAGAGTGTTTGATTCGGGAGATTTAACTTTAAAAACCAATTATTCTCAAGCAATTGAAATTAGATACACGGTCCATGGGGAATCAAAGGTTAATACCATCGATTTAACTTAGTCAATACCAAATTTGTGGTTTGTGCATTGATTAGCCAAACATAGTCAATAACCTAGATTTTCTAAGTTATCTTACAATCAATTGATAAGAATTAATTCCTAGCAACTGTGAAGATCTTTTCTAGTAAAAACCCCTAAATTAATACCATCGATTTGGGTGATGAAAATCCTCAAACTTAATTAATAATCTAGATTTTCTAAAACATCCATATGGAATTACTAGGAATTCAAAATCTAGGAAAATATGACAATTAATACATGAGATACCTCCATTGAAACTCTTAGATTTCTTGGATAATTTTCACATTTAAACCCAATATAAATTCCTAGCTACTTGAATTCATTAGAAAAACATATAAAATGTAAAGAAAATGCATGAGGAATTAAATCTAAATTTTACTTGAGAAATAGAAGTGTTTGGTTACAAGGAAAGTACAAGAAAATGCAAGAAAATGAAAGAAAATACAATATAATGAAGAGAAATTACAAGTTTTAACAAAATACTACAACTACAAGCTAAATCTAAGCTAAAAATGAAGAAAAATGGAAAACCTAACCTTCTTGGAGCTTCTCCCGCCGCCCCTCTATCTCAAACTAACCCTAACTACCCAAAAAAATCTACAAAAAATCCTAAAAACGCTACTTCGGATGCAAAAAATGTATTCTGAATGAAAAGTAACCATTCGAACGGTCATCAAACAGTGCATCTGACGCGTGTCTGATTACACTCTAAAAGTATAACCATAAGCCCTTAATGTGCACATTGTTAGATTTATATTGTACTTAATTATCTTGTTTTAGTCCAATAATTGATTTACTATGTATTTTTGTGTATTTTGTAGGTTTTGGAGTGGAAATAGCGAATAAGAGCCAAAATTTCAGAAGACGTCCGGACGGTAGTCAACTGTTCGGACAGTGCGTTTGAACGATTGATCGTTCGGACGATGCGTTCGGACGGGCAGAAGAGCGTTCGGACACTACGACGAATGGCAGAGTTCCAAAGTTGATTTTTTCCGTTCGAAGCCAATCCAGAGTCGTGATTTTGCGTCCGAAGACCGTTCGAACGGTAAAAACAAGCGTCCGAACGATACGTCCGGACGCACTTCGGACGCGCGTCGGACGGTAAGCGCAGATTTGCCTTAAAACCATATTCGAACGAGAAACAAAAGGGGATAGGGAATTAGGGTTTAGAAGAGAGAAGGGGGCGGCTGGAAAGCTCCTCCAAGGTTGGTTTTTGTATATTTTTTTCATTTTTAGCTTAGATTTAGGTTGGTAGTTGTAGTATAAATGTAGAACTTGTAATTGTATTTATCGTAATGTAATTTTCTTACATTTTCTTATAATCTTCTTGTACCCAAACCCTCTTTAATTTCAAAGTAATTGTTAGTTTAAATCTTTACATGCTTTATTTTCATTTTTTATGCTTTTATTATAAGTTTAATTAGTTAGTTTTTAAATTGAGTTCAAATGTGAAAATTACTCAAATAGTTCAAGGAATTAAATGGAGGTATCTCATGAAATAATTGTTATATTTTTCTAGAAATGTATTCTCAACAATTGATTGAAGATAACTTAGAAAACCTAGGTTATTGACTATGTTTGGCTAATCAATGCACAAACCACAAATTTGGTATTGACTAAGTTAAATCGATGGTATTAACTTTTGACTCCCTATTGAACATGTATCTAATTTAAATTGCTTGAGAATAATCAGTTTTCAAATCTAAATCCTCAGAATTAAGCGCACTTAAATGTTGTGTTTGATTTGAGTTATAAACCCCATTGAAAGCCTTGAATGAAATTGAGTGATTGGATCATTTGAGCCCAATTCCCTTTTAATTATTTTAATTCTACTTTCACTTTGCTTTACTTTAATTTTCTAGTATTAATTGCTTTAATTTCCATTGGAATAGGTTAGTAATTCAAAACCATCATCAAAAATCCAAAATATTTTCGGTCCTTTTATTTTCCTTTTTATTTTAGATCCAATTCCCCTCTTTAGTTGCAATTCGATCCTAGGTTAGGTAAGTGTGAGTTGAGTGCTAGAGCCTATATTGGGTTAGGTCCCTTGGGAGAGAACGATACCGGATTACCGGTTTATACTTCATCGAGAGCCCCGTACTCTTGCGGGGTGCTAACTCTATTTGTAGGAATACCGCATTTTGGAAGTGAACCAGAGTCTGAAGTTTATCCGGACGATAAACATTAACCGTTCAAACGCACTATTCACCGTCTAAATGCACTGTTCGGACGGGTGAACAGTAACCGTCCAATGAACAATAACCGTTCGAACGGATACTATTCATCACTATTTGACCCAGAAACTTTGAAACTTTATTTTACCAACTTAGAGCACGATTTAGCTGATACACATTAGAGGCAAAGTTTTAACTCTTGAAGTCTTCTTTCTAATAGCGCAAAAATAAACTCAATCGGACATCGGAGTGAAAAGTTATGGTCAAAATACCAAGACGAGTTGGATGTCTCTTCACCGGTTTGCTCGTTTTGAACCCGCTTTAATCATTCTTTGCATCTATTTGCTTTTATTAGCTCCGATAACCTACAAAGCACACAAAAAATACAACCAAACAAATATCTAACTAAAATAAGAAAATTAACACTAATATAAATCTAACAATATGTGAATTAAGGGCCTATGATTACACTTTTAGGGTGTAATCAGGAGGGAGGGGGGAATATGTTTGTTTTATGATATTTGTGTTATTATTTTCTACTGTTTTGTCTTTGTGACCAGCAGACGTTAAAAAACTAAACAGTGTCATGTCTTCTCATATAAATGGTCAAGTGCTTACATTTGCATGTTACATCTTTCGGATATTTTCATTTGGTATTAGGGACGAGATAATTCACCGTGCAAATATGGTGAGGAGAGTTGAGCTCTAAGAGGAACAACATCAACCTCTTACTGGTCCTAGTACTCTAGCCTGTAAGAGAAGAGCAAAAAGATTAAATAAGTGTCACCGTTATACTAAACACACGTTTGTGGATAAAAATTGCAAAACGAGTAACCGACTAATGTCAAGAAATCAAATAGTTTACCTAGATATTATTAACGGGCAAGTAAATGCTGAGGTATTGAGACTCCTTGAAATTATTAGAATGGTAGGTTATCTTGATTTTGATATCAAAAGTCTAGTTCGACTTTGTAATGATTATTCTTCTAAGGGTGTATGTTTGAGTGTTTTTTTTGCGTATTTATTTTTATTTATAAATATGATTAACATTTATTTTACAGATGTTTTGTATTTTTCTAAAAAACAAAAACATGCGCAAGGCTGAGGAGCGTACAATTTGAATGCACTTCAGATCTATAAAAGAGGTTTGCGTATGTTTTATAATTTTGTACAGTTTTACGTGAATTGTAAATGTAGATTTTGGAGATTTGTTAAAACATGTTTTTCTTCACCTTAGCACAATTATTGTTTTGTCCTTTCTTTTTAATACAATTGCAAGATTTTATCTTAACACATAGAAAGAGTCAATTTTACATCACTTACTTTCATATCATGATAAGTTTAGTATTTTTACATATTGTACAATTTCATCTTTACAAAAATGGAGATTATTCACCAAGTGAGCTTTAAAGCCAATCACGCCTTTCAGAGTGTTTACATTTACTCTTGATGAATTTTTTCCACATCACTCTTTTAGTAGCTCCATTATATTTGTATTTGACTGAATTTGCTACAATAATTGAATATGTCGAATTCTTATAACCTTGAGCTGTTGTGCACTTTTAAAAATGAATTGAGGCCATCTTTGATCTTTTGAGTCACAAATTTCTTTGTTGACATAATTCCCTTGGAACCATCTTTAAGCCTATTTATTTGTCTCTTGCTACATATATCATTGCTAAAGTTTTATCTCTAAATACGAAAGCACAAGTAACTTCACTTGTGCAAATTGAACTGAAAAAGGGGTTGATCTATTTGCAATATGAAAAAACAAATTAACAACGAAGGAAAGAAAAAAAAACAAAGGAAAAAATGAAGTAAAAAGAAGAAGAAGGAAAGGTTGGCTGTTAAAAAAATATCAAATCAAATCAAATGACATAAGAAAATTGAAGGTATATATTAATTGATGAATTCGTGCCTTGATCACATATGTTTTGTGTCCTTTTATCCTTTTTTTCATTTTTCCTACCTTAAATCTCATGGCCAAGTTACAACCCGAACAAAGTGTTCGAGGATTTGATATGTACATTGCTTGTTCATTTACTTCGTAGATAATTCACTTATTAGTTGTTTGTGTGATTTTAATATTGAGTATTCTTTCATGGAGCTATATCAAGTCATCTCTCACTTTATATATTCACGTCATTTTCTTTATGGTTGTCTCTTTGATTTTTCATTACGTTTATTCTTTTACAAAGACAACCGATGTGAGATGCCTATATTATTTCTTTCTGAGAAAATATCCAATGAGGTTGAATCAAAACTTAAAAGACGTATCTGTGTTTTAATGTTATAATACTTTTCTTATCATATAATGATTACATGCACACAACAAAGCATCTCAATATGTTGTTTTAATACATTATCTTACTTGTATATTAACGAGTAGAATATACAGAATACGTTTGTGTTTTGAAACATGTAATATTTTTTCTCATTATCCTCACTAATAAGATATATTTTGATATTTGTGAGTACCATCACTATAAATCCTCACAAGACACTTTGTGCATATGCTAAATGCACTTGTGATCCCTAAGAAAGTGAAGTTTACCTTTTTAAGTGTGTTTATTTGTTTTACTGGAGACTGGCAAAAATTTAGTTGGAAGGTGTGACTTTACTCTAAAAAGTGCAATCAGAGTCCTTAATTGTAAGTTATTGTTAATAATATTTATATATTATTTATTATTTTAATGTAAAATTAGTTTTCTTTTACGTTTTTATGTCTTGTGCAGATTTAAAGCTAAAACCGAGTAAACTGACATTTATTCGAGTATTAATTTGATATAGTATATTATATGTGTGTGTGTGTTAGTGGGTGTATATTATATATATATATATATATATTATACTATATATCTTATACTATGTATATATATTATACTACATATGTTATACTATGAATATTATAATATACCATATACTATGTCTTTTATATATATATATATCTTATACTATGTATATATATTATACTACATATGTTATACTATGAATATTATAATATACCATATACTATGTTTTATATATATATATATATATATATATTTATATTATCTTTTTAATTGTTTGCTTTAAGTGTATGCAAGTGTGCAAGTGGAGCAATGGCCGATATGAATATAATAGAGCAAATGCGGATTGAATAAAACCAAAAGTGCATTGAACAAAAGAGAGAGAGAAATGAATGGTAGAAAGTGGCTAAAGAGTTATGATTGAATTGAATGAATGAATAAAGAAAAGAAAGAAAAACAGACAAGAAGAATTGCAGTCTATAAATTGATGCATTCAGTACACAGAGAAGAGAGCTTTGGTGGGAGGAGCTAGGGGAAGTTCAAAGCCAAGGAGCTCTACATTTAGTTGTTTTATTTTCTGTCTAAATTCTAGTTAATTTGTTAGTGCTTTTCAGTCAATTAATTTTTCATTGCAGTCATTTATTTACTGTTATTCTATTGTAATAAACTTTTTATTTAAAAAGTCATTTTCTTCCAAATTATATCTTTTTATTATCATGAGTAGCTAGTTTTATTCTTGAAAATAATTGTGAAGATCACGTGACAGTATTGGAATGATCAATTAAGGTTTGTCTTTCCATTCCAGATTTATTCGAAAACTTAGTATTTTTACACATGTTCGATATATTGCATACACGAACACGGGCACGTATATTTTATACACATAATGATTTTGTATTTTGTAAACAAGTTTAAGTTTAGGAGTATTGTAATTAATATGGGAGTAATGTAAGTAAATGTTGGTTTATTTATCACATTTTAGATGCTTGTATAATTTATGCGGGTCCTCTGTATGGTATGTTTTTATAGTCAAACCTCTGGTAGGGACTTAAAGCTCTTAATTCTAATCTGGAATGCATTGCTTTTATATTCTTGGTAATTAAAATCTAGATCCTTTTAAAAACTTAAATTTTAATTATGTTTGTGATCCTTTCTGCCTTAACAAAGCAACTGGTATATGCAAATCGATAGTGAAGGTTTTTAATAATAATTTAATAAGTATTTAGCTATAACCTTTGAAAACATGTGCCTTTAATTTTGTTTGTTACACTTATACTCTGACAAAACATTACCTAGTATTTATGAGTCGATAATGAGAGTTCATGATTTTAACGTAATATTTTAGTATTTGGTTATCATTGAATATTCTCATCTGATAGTTTATAAGATTTAAGGGGCCCAAATAATTGACAAATGATAAACCTGTATTGATCAACTCTAAGAAAGTCACGTGATCAAATCAATTGGATCCAAAGCCGTTATTAATCTGTTTATTTTATACTCTAGTTTAACAACCATCAAATCTCTCAAAAACAAAATATTTTTGTTTTGGATACTATTTCTGCAACTTTTGTCCAATTCTCGTAAACAAGAGGTGAAATTTGAACCAGTTCGTTTAGGTTCTAACTTAAGTCGTCGGTGACATTTCTGTATCTAGCATGGCTTAATCAGTATCTAACACATTACCTAGGGTGAATTGTGGCACCTAACTTCCGCAACTGTGACATTTCACATAATTTAGAATTATGTTCCCTGTGGATCGACGCCGTTCTTAATGGGTTATTTTAACTACTATTTCACCGCACTTACATTTAGATGTTTAAATTCTCACAATTTAGACATAGTCAAGTAATTTTTAGCATAGTGGTTGAAAAAGACAAGCAATGGGATCCATTCACTTATGTTTAAGAGTAAGAAATGAGATTATGTTTAGCATTTACCATATATAATCGGATCAATTCAAATTGTGAGACGCGATAGTCATATATATTAGCCAATAATATGTATATATGTATCCCAAATTGACTTCTTTCATTAAGTGGTCGTGAAAAGGGTTTCTTTGGCAATGAAATTCTTAAAGAATTGTTTTTCATAACCAAATGAAAGATCAATAGATGAAATATTATTTGGTTATATACATTGACAATAATATATTTTATAATATTTGATAACGAGGCTATTATGCAACCGTTTCATAATATGAATCTCGTCGAGGGCCAATTGTAAATGTGTAGGTGTTTGGATGTCTTTTTGTTAAATTAATAGTAGCACTATATAAAAATCTAATTTTGTTTATGATTTCATAAGTTTAAATTTGTTTGTTAATTTATTAGAAATAGATAATGGATATTGGAAGTGTAAATTTTTAGATTTGTAGAATTTATGTTTTTACATGACACTACTAACAAAATTTTCTGGAGTCGTCATTGATTACACCTCTTTCTTAACAGCTAGTTTTGAACAACTAGATTATAACAACTAGTTTTCGAATTATATCTCTAGCAAGGATTTATATTCTGTAGTGACTAGTTTTTTAATGCTAATTGAATTGGAATTTATATGTATGTGCAAGGCAGAGAAAGTAAGTGGAGAGTGATGTTGTCATGTAATTGTGGTCCTTTTAGGGTGAATGAGCCACCAAATGACCCTTATATACTTATTTGAATTGTGCTTCCATTGATCAAATAGTAATAGTACTATTACCCTTTTCCTTGTTTTCCTCAACCCTTTGAAATTTATATTTTACTTTTGATTTTATTTCAGCTGCATCAGGTCTGGGTGATTAAAATTTTGACTTTTAGCAATGAAAGCAATGTCACAAATGCTCATTAATTGGAGAATACTAGTGACAGATTTTTACTTGCCGCCTTAAGTTTATGGAAGTATGTACAAAAGCAACATTTTTTAGTGAGCAAAAAACTTAGTTTGTAGCCTGCAGCTAGACTTTTTTGCAATTAAGTCTTACTGGTTGCATAAGGTCGCAATGTTAAGGTAATAAGCAATGTTGTTTCTGTTTGTCGTTGTAAGTGCAAAATCTTCGTTGCGAAAACAACGTAACTTATGGAGGGAAAACTTTGTGTCAAGATATGAATAACAGTTTTTAAAGCCATCTTTGTTATCGCTAATAGTACCAACTTAAGGAAAAGAAAGTCCAACGGCTCAAGTAATATGACTTTCTCAGTAGTTATTTTTATCAGATTTTATGATGTGTTATTGTTTTCTTTAAAAGTCTTTATGTTACCACAAATTCAGTTGATGATGTAGTAAAATACCACATGTCACTATTTGAAAGGAATGACTACTCAAAACTTAGTATTACCTAACCATTAGACTTTTTTTCGTAACTTATGATGTTTTGTAGGAAGTTGGTCGTCAATGATAGCCTTCTCCAACTAGTTTTGCCTTGCTGCAAAAAGTTTTGTTCCAAGCTTGAATTTCTAGTAGGGAAATTTTAATTATTAAACATTAAAAAAAACAAAAGGACGACAGGAGGGGGTGAGGAGGGAGGATGAGAAGGACAAGAAATTGGTGTTAATTTCTCTTGAATGTTATGTAATTTTTTTGAAACATTCATAATCGTACAACCTTATCCTCTGACATCATTTTTACAAAGTAGTCCCCCTTGAAGGCACTTTTGACAAATTGAGCTCTTATTTTAAAGACAAAACAACTGTCTCTTCATAAATGAATCCAATTCACCCACAGAAAAAGGGACAAAAAAAAGAAGAAGAAGAGGGTGGTGCAAATTCTAGCAATATAGATAATGCAATCATTTGGATTAACATGATTTAGCCTATGTAACTGGAGTTGGACCCAGAATCTTTGTAATTTTCTTAATTATAATGACTGATATTTGGTCAATGAAACCAAATACGAAATCTGTGAACTGATTCACTTGTTTTGCTGGAGACACGCACAGTTTTCATCATCAACCTCTACTGAAAGACAGCCTAGTTTTATCTAACTGCAGCTACACTTTGCTACTGCAAATCCAATGGTTCAGCCGATTACGTAACAAAGTTTGCAGCCCGGTTATACTCTTTTGTTGATCCACCATCCTATTTCAATGAATATTTGTATAAAAATGTACAGAATTGTAGCTGCAGGCAATCTTGAACAAGTACTCTATATGTTCAGTAAATGAAATTTATTTTCCATGCTATAATATATATATATATATTTAAACATATGGTTGAACGAGAGATGAATGCAGTTATTATATTCAGTCTCTTCACGAAAAGAAAATTGAAATGAAATGAAAAGATTGGAAGTCAGCAAACTTAAATCCTGTGTTGTAGTCTTTTACTTTGCTGAATTGTAATTTTTATTTTTTTATTTTTAGATACAGAATTCTGAATTTTACTCCCCATTAAGTTTCAAGTATAGCACTTGAGGAAGCTTATGCATTTTAATGAAGAACAATTTGTTTTTGGGTGTTTCCGGATTTTATATAGTTCTTGCTTCGCTCTCTTTTGTGCAGTCATATCTAGGCAATCTAAGCAATAGAGTAGAAAATAAAAATGCTTTTTTTTTCATTTGAGCAGTAAAGAGCATTGGTTCACAGAACCCTCAAACAAAAACATATTTTCAAGCAATTGGCTCAAATTACCAACCTCTTAACCTGGAAGAAACAGTCGTGCATGTCTGATTGGTTACAACCGGTTCAAGATTGAATAAGAATTTTTTTAGGGCACACCATGAGTTCAACTTCGACATTTTTTGCAAGTATAATGAGTTCATTTAATTGATAGGTTCCTTAAGTGATCTCTAAATTTGTCGGAGTTTGTAAATTACACGAATGGCATCCATATACTAGGACTGCAATTTTCACATTTGTCGTATATTGTAATGATATATAATCATGATCATGTACTTTCCAAATCTCTAAATTTGTCATATATTGTAACGATTTATAATCATGATCATGTACTTTCCAAATCTCTAAATTTGTTGTATATTGTAACGATTTATAATCATGATCAAGTACTTTCCAAATAACGATTTATAATCATGATCATGTACTTTCCAAATCTCTAAATTTGTCGTATATTGTAACGATTTATAATCATGATCAAGTACTTTCCAAATAACGATTTATAATCATGATCATGTACTTTCCAAATCTCTAAATTTGTCGTATATTGTAACAATTTATAATCATGATCATCTACTTTCCAAATCTCTAAATTTGTCGCGTATCATTAAATATATGTCACAAAAATTGGCTGAATATATTTGGCGCCGCAATTTGGTAGATTTTCTAAAGTATTTCTCAATTTTCATATCGACTTCATTCCACATGCCCTACGTAAAATCATACTTTGAGTTTGTCGAATGTAGAAAATAATCAATCTGAAATCGCTTGATTCCTAAGAAAATATCTAAGGAGCTGCAACTCCACATTTTCCCCATCAATGCATTCAACATGGACCAAAATTAACAAAAAAGCATGCATATCAGATTATAATTATCTCAGTGTAACAGGGAAGAAACTAAATCAATGATATTATCCAGTACCTTAAACAACAATCAGTACACAAGAAGACTGATGTATTAATTAATTTTCTGCAGCTCACAACTTCTAGCTACAATCCTCAAAACATTTATTACATGATTTTCCCATATCTATTGATACTATAACTTATCGAAAAAAGAAAAAAAAAAGAAAGGAAAAAAAGAAAAGAAATAACAGAACATCTAGGTTTTGAATTTCATTTCTTCAGATTGGTTTATCACCTGGCCCTCCCAGCCCACAACAACCCCACACCCTTCAAAGAAAAAAAAAGACCCTTCAGCAACCAAGCTTTAATTCTGTGTCCACCTCGATCCTCTCCTTTGAAGTAACTTCCTCTTCTTCTTCATCCTCACCTCCCTTTGCAGCAACCATGGCTTTCGGATCAGTCAGCGTTCTTTCTGATGAGCTCTCTGACCCCGGAAAAATGTTAGGAAACCTATGATTTTGGTTCACTGGTGGAGGAAGAATCCTGGGTGGCGCGTGAACTAAGCCACCAAAACCCGGCTGGACAGCAGCTGCATGCCACGGCCCATTTCCGGGCAGCCTGAAAGGTGATTGGATGCTTAGATAAGGTAGCAGCTGTGGGTTCAAGCCGGCAAATCCAAAAGATTCAGAGGAAGGCTCGTAGGGTACCCTTAAGTGAGAGCTTCCTTTCTTGAATCCATCATCTAACCTATGGGCATTCATGTGTCCGGCCAACCCTTGGCAACAACTAAATGTTCTCTCACAAGCACAACATTTGTACACCCACTTCTCAACCCTACCCTTAGGACCAGTCATTTTCTCCTCCATTCTGATAAAACGAGAGAGAGAGAGAGAGAGAGAGAGAGAGAGAGAGAGAGAGAGAGAAGAAGAAGAAGAAGAAGAAGAAGAAGGAGCTCAGCACAAATGCTGTCAGTGTAACGCTTTATGTTGTAACATATATGATTACAAGAATCGTTGGAGTAACATTAAACCAGACATCAGTTACATTAACCTAACCCCAGGCGAGAGTCAAAGGTTTTTGACGTATTTATTTTTCCTTTTTTTGGGTGGTTATATCGTAGATAATATTTTTTTTATATGTGACAAATTTTAATTGATTTACCAATTGCACAAGGATAGTAGCTTTTCTGTTACCTCATTTTTTTTTATCTAATTACTTTCTGTTTCGTCTTCTTTTTTGTGTAATGGGAAATATAATTATAAATCTAAAAAGTGAAGAAATTAGAGAAGAGGAGGGGGTCATGAGCCCCAAACTAACCCTTAATGCAGCAGAATGGTAACCCCAAATGTTAACTTCAACCTAATAGTAAGTCAAAAACTAAGAAAGAGTAAGCTCTTCTACATTAAATGACGTATTTGAATTCCATTATTATGTTATTAAGATAGTCATAATCTGATACTAAAGGTTTCATTAATATCTTCTTGAATTATCGAGCAAGGATGAATGTATACAACTACTTTCTTTTTGACAACATCCATAACTTACAATACTAGAAAAAAAAAATCTTTCCTAATAGCATTCTACAAAGGTGGATGAGAAAAATGCAAAACAAATTAATAGCACCTTTTTGGTTTTTCTCCGATGGACAATGTTTGTCAACAATATAATTTATTCAATAACTTCACATTTGTTTGGTTCTACCAAAGTGCTTAATTTTAACCTAGTTATCTTAGTTTCACTAATTTCAAGACACACTTTTACGTGTAGTAGCTGCTTTTTAGTTAAAGAAAAAGAATACATTCTTCTACAAGATTGCCAATGCAGTCATATAAAATTGTAGAAATAGGCTTCATGTTGTATTCCAAATAAACAATTGAGTTCACCAATAAATAAAGATGGTTAGTTTGGAAGATCATACCCATACAAATCCACAGAAATTAATGCTTAACCATTTTACGGAAATTGTTTGATTTATAGAACTTTCAAAAGATGAAAAAAAAAATTTATAAACGCATTGAATTGACGGATATATAGAACTTCCAAAAGATGCAAAAGAAAAAGTAGTTGACATATATCCAAACAAAATAAAGATGCAAACTCAGTCCTCAAATTCATTGCAACTTTAATTACAATGTGATCCCAACTCTGGCACTATTCTACAAAGAGATGAGGGGCTAAAGGTCCATACTCGATACCACCAGCCTGTATGCAAAGTCTGCCTGGTATCTTGCCGGTTCCAGCAAGAAGAAGAAGAAGAAAGAAAAAAATTGCTAAAGGTTTAATTTATGGTAAATAAAAAAAAACCATATACTTAATGATACATGTTTAACAACTACCTGCGGACATAATGATGTAATGAGGAATTTATTATGGCTTAAGAGAAGTCTTCTCTACTACTGGAGACCTCAATAAAATTTGAAGGAAAAATAACAAAATATGCAAGAACTTACCCTTTTCTTTTTCTCTTCTTTATGTTAATAACTTAAATATTATATGGCTCAAAGATGAATCCCATTTAAGTTAACCGCACCTATTAGGATTTTGCCGTGCTAGTGATTGGGGCAAAGAAAGTGTATGAGCATCCACCTGATGATAATGCAAAATGTAGGTCTTTACAACTTTAACCTACGAGATTTGTATCTATCATCTTTAATAATCATCACCAACGTTCCACCACCCCCGGGTTTCCTTTCAAAAGTGCTTGCGACGGATAGGTTTTATGTTTGTAGACCTTTTGTTCCTTTGCCAACCTTGACTGATTCAGCAATTGCTCCGCACCATATTATTATCATCTTTTCCATCATCACCATACCTCTCTCATCTCACAGTGCATTTATTTAGGAAATGATAACTTAAAATGATAGGAAAAGGAAGGAAAGAAGGAAATTTGAGCCTTGATTAGTTACAGCCCCATTCTAGTTTCAGAAAGGTAATGTTTTGTAATGTCTGTTTCCTTCTCATTGAATTCCTTTTTCATTTTCTTGCCCAATCTACAACAATTATTCCATCGAACCCATTGAAACTCCTGTTGTAGGTTTACAATTGACCTCATTACAGTCAAATATAGTATGGTTTGCTCTCTCTATTATTTTCTGTCCAGCCAAATTGAGTCTTCATTCATCCAAGCTTTTAGAAATACTTTTGGCACTTCAATGGCATTTTACAACATTCAATATTGGAGCATTTCATCCTTGGCCTATTAAATATCCATATAAACCACGTCATTGTACAAACAAAATTTCCCCATCGTAATAGCACCATACCATTTAAACTTGGGCATCAATATTTGTTACCGTTAGCAACCTTTGAATCAAAATACATTAAATCTAACCTGAAAGTAAATTTATTAATTTTCTAACAGAAGATGACGGCCGGACTCAAATCAGATAGGACTAGCAAACCAAAGACGAATAACTAGACAAACGATTTTTTTTTATTTCGTGGTTTCAAATAGTTACATGCTCGTAGAGAAAGCAAATTTACAGAACAGCTGTAAAAAGAACAGCCAAAGGTAGAAAGAAAGGGTGATAATAGACACATGCATACCCATATATGCCTATATTTTATGTTTTTGTTTTATTTAGTTTTATGACACTGAAGAGTAAGAACCCTTCACTAACTAAAGCTTCAAAGTTAAGTCCAGCCGCTGGAAGTTGCTGCCTTCTTCAGCCGGCACAGCAGCATCATTACGAACCACAACACGGGTTCCTCCTCCAACATGATCATCAGCAGTCAATTCCCTCGCGGGAAGCAGATTCAGATCAAGAGCAAGCTTTGGTTTCCAATCTACATGTTTGGGAGACGAAAGAAAGTGGATATTCCCATCAAGAGCTTTGAATGGAAACCCATATCCACCCATTGGTTGTCTAACTGTAGAAGAAGGACCCTCTCCCTGCCTATATCTGTGCCAAGGGCCATGACCAAGTTTCAGTGTGAGCTCAGATGGAGGATCATAGGGTGGCTGAGTTTTTGCCGAGGCTTTTGTGACCGGAAGGTTCTTGTTTGGCACGACATTCAGAGGCTTAACTGACCGGAGTAAGGCTCGTTTCCTATATGCAAGGGGATTTTTTGTATAGAGTCTCCTCTCCTCATTTCTTTCTCTCCTGTGAGCATTCTGGTGACCTCCTAAGGACTGGGGTGATGGAAAGGATTTGGTGCAATAGCTGCATATAAAAGTCCAGTAATTGGTCGGCTGCTTCAAGCTCAAGAATTCACCAACATCTAGACTGGGGTTTTGCCTTTCGGTTGAGCTTTCAGAAGAGTCGGCTTTGTGTTGCATGGTAATGGAATTTCCTAGGCACTGGACAAAAAGACTGAGGAAATGAAGAGATGGACTGGTTTGAGAGAGAGAGGGTTTGGGTTTCAAAGCACACAGGAGTGACCTACTTATAGGAAAGTTATAGCATTGTTTCAGACTGACCAAGTGAAGCTTTTAGGTTAACATGAGGGGTTCGAGACTGAGAACTTTAGGAAAAGCACAAAAAAAGGCAGAGAGAGATTAGGTATGGGTTTTGTTTCAACGCGGTGAGAGATTTGTGTTGAGGAGACACGTAGGGATATGTAGATAGGATCCTAATCCCATGCTAACTTGTTTTTGTTTTGAGTCCAAGACTTGCATAGGCTGATATAAGTGTGAAGAAAGGGGAAAAAGTAATATGAATAACTTGACCTAAGCAATGCACACACCCCACCACGTATTTTGCAACAACTTTTCGCGACTATTTTTGCACTTCTTTCAAAATGTGACAATTGTATGAGAGAGAATTAGGAATAAAACTATCACATATTCACTAAATGGCTTGTTTCGTTGCCTATATTTTGCCATTAAATCTCCCGAAATCCCATTGATTCAACTGGATTCATGCCACCTAGCTACATGTTTCTCTTTCACACAATTAATATTTGTAGTCATACATATAAGGGAGAAATCACTCTTCATTTGTTATACATGAGAAACAAGTATACATATTATTCTTATCAGCAATGCCAATAGTTTCCATTTGCAGTACAGTTACTTCATCATCTCTTTATCCCGAGGAATATGTGTAACTTTTTAGGGTAAATCTTACCTAGAAGGGTTGGAGTATTGATATCTAGGTCTATCATCTTTCAAAAATAAGCACCTAAACTCCTAAAAACCCTTTGCTCTCAGCTCTGTCTATGTTTTTCTGTTTGTTAACTATGTTGACCATGTAAAATGATTATTATGCCCTCCTGATATTAGAAAAAATACTATTTCTAATATTAACATATATGCTTTATATCAATTAAATATATAAAGTTTTCAAATCATCAAATTAGATTTTGACACATTGGCTTGTTTGGGTCTACTTCACTATAACTGATCTACCCTACCAACATAACCAAAAAAATCTAATAAAAAGTGTGATAAGCCATGTGATTGGGTGAGGAACACCACACCTCATTCAAACCTTTGTCCATCATCAGCCATTCATCTGATTTCTCAGTCACTCACTCAATGATCCAGGTTCATGATTGGATGACTGATAGATTTCATCTTTTTAAGTGAAACATCAATAGCTAACCTGCTTTTATCTATTTATAATCCAACCGGTGTTCTTCAGAGGACCCTCCAGTTCAAAAATCTCTGGTTATCTGTTAATCAAATTTAAGTGAAACACAAAACAGTTCATAAGCTTATGGTTGGACCTACCTCCATGCATGAATAGCAACTGTCAATTGTATTAGGCTTTTCTTTAGATCAAATCATGCTTAAATCAAGTTATCTGCTCCATATAATCCATTACAAAGCACTTGTGTTAAATCAAATTATGCTTCACATGTAATGCCAACATTCATTACACTCCAAGCAAGATCTCTGTTTCTTATTCAAGAATCATGTCCACAATCATTTTTTTTTCAAAAAAAGTAAGCACTATCGACAGGGGCGGAGCCACGTTTGTGGCTGGCGGTGCTATGGCACTCCCAACTTTTGTGTAATGCCCCTATATATATATAGAGTATAAATACCTAATGACTAAGTAAACTTCTAGTGCATTGGCACCCCCGGATTTTGTACAATCCTCCTATAGTATTTATAATTTTTAAAAATATATATATATTGTATTGGCACCCCCATAATTTGAAATTAATTCCCTAACCTAATATAATATAAAATTTTTATATAGTGGACTATAGATTTTACTTGGAAACCCAAAGTTCTTAACCCAATAAATTCAAACGATTGTGGGCTTTTAATATAAACTATTTAAAATTCAATAAAATTAATAGTTTGTGAACTGTTAATGAGTATCATCCAACGAGTGGGTTTACCCATCAACACACAAACAAAACCACAACAATAAATAAAACTAAAAAAATAAAAAATGTAAAAATCTTAAACTCATCTCAAATGAGTCGTTTGTGACTATGTAGCTTTTGTTTCATACATATTGTTTTTGGAAGAGTTCACTACTTCACCTAGGTATGTTATCTACATATATCATATATGTATATATTACGTTATAAGTGTGTTTGATTTCATTGTTTATTTAATCTTATTTTTGTTTTTTTTTAGGGATTCAAGAAACAAGAGAAGACTTGGAGTTTTGGAGATTTTGTAGATAACAAGTACATTTTGGCTCCAACAAGGTATTTTTCGAATTCCATTCTAGAAAACAAACTGTGGAATTTGTTTAATTTGTGATTTTTTTTTTTTTGCAATAGTTGTCATCTATAGTATAGGCAACAAAGCTCATTTGTTTAATTTATAAGTTTCTGGCTTCGCCTCTGACTGTCACATTGGTTACTGCCATTGGGCCATAATTTGTGTAATCAAACATTAATATTTGAAGCTATAATCTTTTTAAATTTATGATCTATGTCCCATATTATGACTCATAGTCATGTATTATTTTTTCCAGTTATTTCAATAAAGAAATAACAGAATTCTATTCAACAAATCACAACTTTAACTCTTTATGAAAAGATGATGGTCATTTAATTATGAAGATTTGTGCTTGTTATGCATGCTTGAATGTGGCGAATTATACTGGCCTCAAGATTCCCACTATAATGAAATTTGCCACTTAACCGGATTACTAATTTTCACCAATGTGGTCTCTAATGGCCATAAATTCTTTTGTGATAGAGAAAGGATCAAGATTATGTAGGGCCTAATGAAAAAAATTGAAAAGGCTTGGAATGAGAGTACTAGAGAACATTAGTTCAAGGGTTCAAGAGCTTCAGAAAAATTCATCTTATAATGGTATATTTAACCATCATCTTTTGAAGTTTACCTCTTCGTAATAATTTCTTTTTGGGGATTTAGGCTTTTTTTTTCTTTGTTTTGCTTATATTGTATAAAACATTAGAATTGTCTACTGGAAGATTTTCAAGTGTTAATTTTTATTTCACTAGCAATTAAGCGTTTTTTGCTTGAAAATGTTAAAGCATTGGTGTATATATGTTGACATGGATAAATTTCACTAAGCCCTCTCGAGATTTCAGAAAGTGTAACTTTCTCCCTGCTTGTTTGGTATATAGGAACTTTCCATCGTTGCTGTTAGTATCAAGTGAAAGTTTGCATAATAAAATAACAAAAACACAATGATTTTTCTCTAACCCAAGTTTTTCTTCTATTTTCATAATAAAATTAAAAATAATGATTTTTGCGGCTTTGTTTAGTCCGCCATTTTTTTTTTTTTTTGCCTAGAGAGAAAACTTCATTGATAATATAAAGATATACAAAGACCTGCATCTCAAACATAAACAGAAGCCAAGGACTTAGAAGAGAGTATGTATCCCAAAACCACCATTCTTCAAAATTCCATGCTAGCTTGTACAATGGAGACCTTTGAAGTAAGTCAAAAAAATTCTGCTCCAGTGGCAGGGGGTAATGACTAATTAATTCCAAGAGAATTCTTACATGAAGGAGTTACTGCGTGAATAAAATTAGTATGAGTATAAAAAGTTGGAATTAATTGTCTAGCTTCATTTGTTCATCTCCCTGAGTTTAGATACAAATAAAATCACTGAAATGTTCCGTAAAAATTATAATTGGCCACAATCACCAAGTGAAAGAAAAAAAAAATAAGAAGAAGAAGAAGAAGAAGAGGAAGAAGAAGGAATCACGAAGTTATTTATTCCATAAAAACAATAGTCCATTTACAAGTATCGCAAATTATCACAAATCACAAGAAGTGTGAGAATTAAATCTCTCCAACAACAATTACATAACATACAGTTACATACAAAAGACCTGCATAATTAATCAATTTCTATATCAGTGATGGTTTGATGAAAACAAATCAAATGTTAAATGAAAAATGAACCATCGAGCTTTTATGATTGAAACTGCCAGCATAAATTGGTGTCACCATCCAATTACCTAAGATGGCAAATTGGGAGTTGGGAACTTCAGGCACTAATATACAAACACACCCACATCCATTATCTCCTCTTGCTGAAAGCTTTATTCACAAAGTTTGAGTGAACTTTAGCAAATTGATATATATGTCCATGTAGCAATCCATTTAATAAAGGTGACATCTTTTGAATGATTGAGATCAATTTCAACAAACAACAAAAAACAAAAACAAAAAGATGCTTAGAAAATTAAAAACAAAACTGTCTTCTCTTGTAAATGTTTCCTTGCAAAATAAGTCCTTAAATGACATGATAACTAATTTTGAGAACTCAAATATACAAAGAAAAAAACGAGAATATGAATCATTCAATAATTTTCTTGCTAGATTGATCTTTTTGAAATCGATGCATATTTCTTTTGCCGTTCTTCTTGACAATAGGGACTTTCTTTGGCAGTAATTAAGTGGAAAACTCATTAATGTGGGAATTTGACAACGACCCTTGCTACATTCAACCATGAATACAAGATAAAGTATAAATTTCATAAAGAAAAAGGAATTTTCCTCCTTTCATTGAGGTTTAGATTGCCAATGATGAAAATTAGTTTCTTATTTTTCCATAGGAATGATTGATCAATATCATTATTGTGTATAAACTATATTGCCAAAATTTACCCAAAAGAAATGTTATCATGCACATAACTAGACAGATTGATTTCACAAGTAGGTAGTAAAACAAATATGCTTCAATCTTCTTTTTCTTTTTCTCTTTTTTGGAGGGGAGGGGGTGTTGAGCAAAAGAAATGCGATCTAGTTGATCCTCTAATTTCACAAAAAATAATTAACTAATTTACAAAATCAGTACTGGGATTTGTCACATCATGAGAGAAGTATTGATTGTTGATTGCAAGTAATTTGAAACGTACACAAGAAGTGAGAGGGAGATCAAAGCTAATCATCTATTTTCATTGGATCAGAATGAACAAAGGTGGTGAGGGTATAAAATAGTAACTTGTTGACATGACAATATTAAAGGTAACAAATCAAGGTTCATTGTATTTTGAACGTAAACTTTGAAAACTTTCAGAAGCGATGTTAACAGAGATGATGAGACAGAAAATGATTTAAAATGTTTGTAATATGATTCTTCTAATTGGTTACTATATACATAGAGGTTAAAAAAAATCTCTATGATAGAACAAGATGCTAAAACTAAAAGATTAACAGTAATAAAATTATTGTCAAATAGCACAAAATATATAAGAATATCTTGTATGAACACATGTACATATACACATAGCAGATTAGAAATTTTTTTCTACTTCTTTTGTCATGTAAGTAGAACATACATAACCAAAGGACTATTAGTATACAATAAAAATTTACGATTTTAATGTCTATACTTTTGTACTAATTCAAATGGAAATTAGGCTAAGTTACGTAAAAGAGTTACAGTAAGCCAACTCAAAGCATGGGATACCAATTTTAATGATGGTCTTGTTCAAGCAAGTGAGATTATCGACTAACACTAATAGTTCCTCTCTACCATGTCAAATTTGCCATAACATAAATAATTTTAAAATTTTCCTTCTGTGAAAATAATCATTTAATTTTAATGGACCAAAATAAGCTAATTAAGAGACTGGCAATCAATTGCTTTACTTTACACTATGTCAAGACCATACAAATAGGTAAGAAGTGTACTGCAATATGCTATATAAAGAGAATTGATTCATTAAACATACAAGATCACTTTCTGCTGTATATAGAACACTTAAGTACCACAGGCACACAACATCTACATCTCTCTCTGTCTCTCTCTTCTTTGTGAATGAATAGCACGTCGCAATAGATATCTTATTCCGAAACAGGTGTATGCTATCCTTGTATGACCCCTACCTATATATCTAGTGAGACAGTTATAGAAAACCAGCCACATGGAGAGGGTAGATAAAGTAGACACTAAGTGCAACCAAATCTCCACGGATCTTCTTTAAGACATCTTAATCCAAACAATGCTGTGAGTAATATATTGTTACTCAAGCCAATGATCATAGCCAAGTTACAATAATGTGTACACGTCAACTGCCGACAAAAGAAAAAAGAAACATGAATCCCATGATAATAAATTCGCATGCTTGTTTGTGTGATAATTCTGTCCTGGGTTAGCCAAATAATCTTCTAAAATTCGCTAGGCAAAATGTTTATATATCAGTTCTTTGTTTAACCATGAGCCATCACTCTTTAGGTTGTTCACAAAAAACACTTAAGAGATGAACAAAAGACTCTTTCATGTTGTGTTTATGCCCCAAAACAAGTATGCTAGGCAAAAAGACACTTGACACACCCACAAGATATAAAAAAAAAAACAACTAAACGAGTGCACGTATAGCACATCGTGCATGAGCGAGCAAAGCTGTAGCCAAGTCTCAGACGTCTACTCCTCTCGCTAGTCTCACTCTCAGTCTAAAGTTTATGTACAAGACTACAAGCCCCTTTGGACTGATGAAACGAGTTAAAGAACCATAATGGCAGTCTAGTCTGCATGAATTACTTTCAACACGTTGCCATTATAGGCCAAACAATCTCATAAATGAAATGTAACAGAAGGTAACAAGCATCTTTTCAAGAGCCTTTCAGGGTTTTGCTAAGCGTGGCAGTGTTTCCTGTAGCTATATATCTACTTTTAGAGAGAGAGAGAGAGAGAGGGGGGGGGGGGGGGGGGGGGGGGGGGGGGGGGGGTTGTGTATCCATCCTTGTACGTATACATTATATCGTAGATGTTGCTAAAGATTACTATAATATACTAGGTTAGGTGTTCCTAATTTAATGTAAAAGTACCATAATCCAACACTCTTCGTTTATAGGCAAGAAATGATTAAACACGAACAAAGAGAGACACCAGAGGCACATTCCATGTGTAACGCAAGTCTTAAAACCTTATCAATGACAACCTAATCCCTCTGGTTTGAAAATAAAGTACAAGAGAAAGCCTTCCATTGACTAACTAGCTAAAAAGCCAAGCATCAACCAAATCTACAACATACAAAGGATTCTCTCAATCCACTGTAACTATAGCTATATATCCATACAAATTGCCATAAATGATGATGATATCTGGTTGGTTGTAACAAACATCTGCTAATTTGTTCTAAGCTCTTATCGCCAAAGGTATCTTAACAGAGTTGACATTTGCTTGCTCAAGCAAGAAAGAAAAAAGAAAAGTGGGATTTTTTTCATTGAAGTCTTGAACTTCCATATCCTGACATTTATGGTTTATTAAACTAGGGTTTCAGATTTTAGCAATAAATCCTAGGAGGACATGCTATAGAAGGGAAAAGTGGGTCATGGGCTTCATTCTTATCTTTCTTTTGTAGAAGTGATAAAAAATTGATTTGGTGCATCCAGAAAGCCATCTTTTGCTTTGAGGTGAATTGATAATATTTTTCTTTTTTTCCCTGGGAACCAATAGAGAGAGAATATGAGGTTTCTGTGGTGTTTTCTTTCATTTCCTTTCAACCCAGTTAGTTACACATAATATACACTGCAGTGAATGGCTGATATGCTGAATTTTGGATATCTTACATGCTTTGTATCCCAATATTGTTCAATTTATATGTAGGTAAACCATTTAATGTCTTTGTATATAATTTTATACCCACGGCCTATTACCTATACTACTCCCCTCTATGCACTGCCAGCACATCACCATCACATATGCAGGGTGTGGTGATGCGCACGGTCTTAGATTTGATTCTTTCTGAGATTAAACTTGTAATTTAAGTTAAGCGGGGAGTCCTTGTAGTGAGTTGCTACACTAGCTCTCTACAAGGGATTAGTTCTACTGCAGATGGGAATATCCCTGTTATCAATAAAAAATAAAAAAAAAAAATTATGTCGGATGACCTAGTATATATATTGAATGATCTTGTGGATTTGCTTGTAGGACTGTTAGCTAGCTTATGCTTTAGCAAGAGGGGATAACATTGACATTGAAACTGCTTATAGGATTTTTGCATCTTTTGCTCGATATGCTTTCATTGTTGTGAATAACCTTGCCTTCATCATTAGGAAGATCCATTCATAATCCGACCGAAGCCAGGTATTTTTATGGTAATGATGTGTCAACTCAAATAGAGGAGTGCAAAAAGCAAATATACAACTTAAGAACATTAAAGCCTCGGCAACGGGCCAAGCCAGGATTTTTCAGCCCAAGCCCGACCGGCTTTAACTGGTCAACTGGTCAGACAAGCCGGCCCATCACCATCATTTGACACCCAAAGCCAACCCACGGGCCTAAAAATATGGGCTTGCAAGCCGCAGGCCAGGCAAAGGCCATTCCCGCTTATTTTTTTGAAATAAAAAATATTTTTTTTAAAGTAACTATTCATTTGCTGCTTTTTTTAACCCAAGAAATTTAACTCTTCCAATTCAATTTTCTTTTCCTTGCCATTAACAAATTTAATAACCAAACGTGACATAACTATGTTTCATTCAATCACGAAAGACATCATTGGGCACCTACGCTCACCCTGCACCGGCTCGGTGCAGAATGAATTAGCTCATTTCAACCAAGTGGCTTAGTGCAATGTCATTTGTACTGTGTTCTTAAATAATCAACATTGATGTATGTAGAAATTCACGTACTCACATCAAAGAAAACACTCTAAATCAATAATTGAAGACAATCTTGATGTCAAGAAGCTAATCTCCAGTGAAAAAAGTTTAATAAAATTGAAGGTTACATATCTTTCAGTGTACTAACTTGGCAAGCTATTTCTCGAAATAATACAATTAAGAAAGAATTGGAAATTTGAGTTACATGCTGCAATGACCAGATGGTTTTTAAGAATGGTTTACAGAATTTGAGTTCAGAATTTCTTCAACAAGATTGTTAAGAATGAACTACCAAGAATGAGCTCTATCTAGTTCTTTATCTTCTGCCAACCAGATTCATCCAATGTTCTTCATGCAGACAATCGTGACAGAGAGTAAGGGAAATTCAAAGCAATAGTTGTCAAGGGTTCGTTATTTGAGATTCCTTGGCTTGCCTTTGCCAACATGCATCCCAATGCCATAGAAACTGGAAATGCTACAGCATTCCCTACCTGTATGTACCTGCAAATTAGAAGGACACAGACCAATATTAGACATCAACAACAAAAATAAAGCACCCTCAAAGCCATCTCTGCACCAAAAGTACTTTAATAGCTGTGAGTTAAGATCTCACCAAATATAAGGGGAGTTATAACCACTAAAGAAAATTTCACCAATCCAATCAAATAAGTATGAAAAAAGCAGAAAGTATTACTGCTGAATACTAATACCTTTCTTTGACAGGGCCCCATAGTCTGTACCAGTCCGGGAATCCTTGCAATCGTGCATTTTCACGGACAGTCAACACGCGGTCTTGCTCCGGATGAAGTACAGCCTATCAGAATAATTTAAATCTAAAGTTGGTCGAAGTTTTGGTCAAGATTAATCATAGTATGTTTAAGAAAGAGGATGTTAAGTGTTAAAACCTGATTGTGGGGTTCTGCTCTTGTCACTACAGTTAAAACAAATTCATCCCACCACAAGCGAGCAAACGGTCTGCATTTTAGCTTGTATGTCAAAAAAATTTGGAAAATAAAATGACATTTTATAGTTAGAACTTAAGTGTGGAAGAAAGAAGCACATACTTGGTTGATGTCCCCCGGACAAATGTCATAGCATAATCAGGAACCTATTTTATTCATTGAAAGTTGGTTACATAAATTAGCATTGACTTGCTCAGTGACAAGAAAAGAGTAATCAAAGCAAAGAGATTTTAGCAGCAATTCAATACCAAAGGTTTTCCCGATTTGACTTTCAGCCTTTCCATTGATGGGTCCCATTCTACCTTCTTGTTTGGGCCCACCAAAACACCAGGCAGATCCCTAAAGTTTGCTCCCTATGAAAACATGTCAGGAAGAATAATCAAGAATCATGCAGAATTGAAGCCAATTTTATGTTGGTTCTGAGTCAAAACAATAAGCAATTGAACCTTCTTTTTCGGAATAAGACAAACTCTTTCATAATCATCCTCATTCAATTGCAAAGGTATGTGATCATACAGCATCTTCTTTTGTGATGCATTCTTTGCAGCAACCATAGAGTGAAACAGATCTGCATTGCAGATATAATTGTATGACATGAGACTTGAAAAGGCCCTGAAGTTTGTGGCATTGTTCATAAAAATGTGCAGGAGTTTGAGAATAAACATACTATCAAAACTAGAAAAGGTTTGTCAATCGACACCATATTTAGTGTTTTGTATTTCATAATTTGCTTATTTCATGTTCATAGTTTCAAAGTTGAATAACTATCTACAAGAAAATTCTTGTACACACCTGGTCTTCTCAATCTAATGTACTTTTGGAAATCAGTACAAGGAGCACGACAATAGAGCATCTCATCTTGACTTTCATAATTAGTGACCTAAAAAAAAATGGTAATACAAATAAATGACAACTGCACATGGAATCAATACTAGTCTACATTTTCCTAGTATATAATCATAAGATAACTTTAATAAGGTCTACCGGAGGTAAATCAGATATTGCATCAGAAAGTGCAACGCTCTTTTCCAACTTGAATGATTGCCCTTTTTCATACCCAACAACGATTTCCTGCAATTAAAGGCAGCAAATATTACATAAAGATCACAAACAATTCCATCAAACACTAAATAGAAACACAATTCATACCTTGAATTCGGTTGTAACAACCCCTTTTCCAACAAAATCATGAGTAGGCAAAGGATATTGAGGCAACTTCTGAAACATGAAACTAACCAGTTACCAACAAATATCTTATGAATACTGGCATTTGTGTGTTTAGAATGCACTTGCCTCCATTCGATGTGCACCCCAAAGGAAGACTCGCATCCGACATTGAGGAACTCCAAATGACCCCGCAGCAAGTATTCCCAACCGAGCTTGGTAGTCCATAGAAACTAGGCGACCAATGGCATAACAACCTAAAGTTGCTCCAGCCAGTTTCAATATATCAACAACATTCTCCATCAAAACATACTTCGGCTTCAAAAACTCGACAATATCCATGAACACCACAAGCTGATGGTTTTTTGGATCCTTCAGAGGGTCGTTAATATTTCTAAAGCGATTGAAACCACTCATCCCTTGACAGGGAGGGCCTCCACATATAACGTGAACATCACCCTAAGTAAACAATAAACAGAGTATGAAAACCAATGAAAATGAGTTTTAATCAGAAAAGTAAAAAATGAAATGAAAGGAGTACATGAAAGGGGAAGGGAAAAACAATACGCATCCACATCCAGAAAGCACTTGCTACTCAAATTATTTTTAAGGATTCATGTAATTAAAACTTACGGGAAGAGGCAAAATCCTTGATTTAAACCCTCTTGTCACAAATTCATCTAATGTCTCCTTGCATCGACTGATGAAAAAATAAAATTGTCAAATGAAAATGCATATTCATGGAAAATAGAAAGAATGGTCAGCTAAAATTCGAAAGACTAGATACCTTAAACCATCAATCGGTTCCCAAGTGTCCTCACTGGGCCCATAGCCCCTCCATCGCACCTATACATTGTAGATATGAGAGAAAAGATGAAGATAAAGAAAAAGAATAGAAAAAAGTAAAAAAAAGATTAAACTCAAGAGTACAAAGTGACATGTCATGCATATAAAGAAGAGTTTTCTGCATGCATAGCTAAAACTCACCCATGTATGTTTTACCTATCCATACTCTTTCTATAAGGAACTACCCATGAGTTTGTATATCCACCCATACAAAGTTACCCAAGTGCGCAATCTAGAATCATAGCCCTTCAAGCATCCCAAAACTAATCCCTACTTAAAAGCCAAGTAAAATGATGAAGGGAGAGAAACAGTCTGACATGCAAAACTGCTCAAATATGTTGATTTCAAGATAAATAAAAGTCTAGACATAATAAATAATTGAAATAGTTTTTCTAAAGATCTTCTGCAGCAACATTTATTTTACATCATAAAAATAGCTAAACAAAATATTTATGCTAATATGTCAACCAGACTATAGCCCTTCTATATGTACATAACAAACTTTTCCGGTCAGAATTTCTTAGCAACTATGAAACATATGAATTCAAACCAATGCCAAATATTAATTTGTGTATTATCCGATGCTATCTATAAAAGCCAGTTTTCTTAGGGAAGATCCACCATATATTAATGAAAACTCAACATACTTTATGCTAATCACAATAAATCAAAAAGCACAACATACATCCTATAACAGACCCTGAACTGAAACATGTAAAATCATTTAGTGGCAATTTCATACCTCATAAACAAGGAAAAAAATGGACAGGGAAAAATGTGATTCCGCATGAAAATACAAGGTATTGCTGCTAATGATTAATCAAAAAAAAATTGAAGGAACCACTTGAAAATATGAGGTATTGTTGCTAAGGAATAGTCCATTAGATTTTTAAAGAAATTCTATAGAAAAGAGAACTAAATGCATATATAAGCTCAAAAGAAGACAGTCTTGCCAACAAATACAGCATCATTGTCTCCATATGCAACTTATACCTTTTGGATAAGATACCTCTCCATTGGCAAGGTATTGTTGCTAATGAATAATCCGTAAAATTTTTAAAGGAACCACTTGAAAATATAAGATACCACTTCTTTGAATTTCAAGCATCAATAAAGACATAACCAAACTCTTGTAAGATTAGAAAAGATTTAATTAAAAAGAATTGGACAGGACAAAAGAAAGATCTTGTCACTTAATACATGAATCTATAATTCAGAGTGGTAGCCCGATAAAGACAGGGACGAGCTATAAATCCAAATGTTCAGCATTCGAAACTTGGCAATCATCTTGGGGCAAGCCGCGAGAGATTTATCTCTCATGAATCCCCTAATCCTGATATGGATGATCTGCCTTTGACTAGACCAGGAAGAGATTAGTCGAGGTGCATGTTAGTTGGCCCGAACACTCCTGACCACATTATGTCACACAGCCCTTTTTTTCTATTTTTTAATTATGAGAGTACCCGTCTAACACATTTGAACTCTATGTATGTATACTACATCTATATTGATATATGTCAGACGAGAATAGGTGACCAAGCTGTCCTCAAAATAAGCATCGGATTTGGAAAATTAAATAGGTAAGGAAACAAGATCTGTGAAAGCAGACAATCACATTTGATGACATACGTAGCCCATTCTTTTGGTTAAGGTCAAAATACCTTAAAATATAGCCCACGTTTGTTAACTTTGTTCGGGTCACCGTAACAAACAGCCAATAGCTTTCCCACTTCAAATTCTCCAGGAGGAACCATAGAGCCATTAGTAGCATCTTCATCTTCATCACTGTCCAAGCTGCTTTGTTCACAACTGGAAAATTCTGAACGATGAGAATCCAACAATTGAAATTCTTTACAGAGCTTTTCCCACTCCTTCAGCAAAGATAGGAAATCTTCAGCTGCTTCATTTCTCACCTAAAATCATTTTGGACTTGTCCTATCATTCATATATATAAGATACAAGTAGAAAAATAAAGAAAAAGCAAATAATATACTACCTCGGTTTCAGGATGATTCAACTTTAGACTTTTGCATGCATAAGAATTTATGTCCACGGCCCACCTCTAGTAACCAAATACAAAAAACAAATATATCAGTCTTTGCATGAAAGATCAAATTTTACAAAAATGAAATTTACAATCACTTCATTACTTACAGTGACCAGTTTCAAACCGGACATGGATGCCCCCAGGCAGAGACCAGTCGACATGGCTCCACACCCGGAGTATAAATCCAGCAAAGTCATTTCGGAATTTTGATATCTGGAAACTTTGGAACACTTTGAAGAATGTAACTCTTGTGCACTATTTAAACTAGCATCACTTATTGAGGATGAATCGCTGTCTGTCTTTAAATTATCTGAAATTAAGGATGCAAACAGCATCTATTACAACATTTCATTTAAATGAAAGTTCAACTATTATAACAATACAATTTTGTTTTCTAACATGGCAAACTCATTCTCAAATTATATGGGTTATTTCTTGGTTGATGTAGTCATTTTCATAAATAACTAATTTAGGATGATTTTGGGCAGAAAAAAAAAAAGACTCGTACTTCTTTGCAGAAACATACTAACCCGTGGCTGTATCTAGAGTTGTAAACGAAAAGTGTGGCACTGAATATGCCATATCATAATACAAATCTGAAGATGAGAGTATTTTCTCTTTTTCAGCCAAATCCACCTGTGGCACAGAAAACAAGCTAATAAACTTGGAAAGCAATAAACAGCAACAGAGTTAAAAACCACACAAATGGAGACAGACAAAAACAAAGATAGGAAGTTCATGATGCCATACGTTTGCCGCAAGTGGAACAATCTTTACTTTTGACACAACACTATCCAATGGATTGTCATCTCTTACGATTGAGTAAAACACTCGTTTTTCATCAATAAGGTGGGATTGGTGCTTAATTACCTGGAAACAACCAAATACATAAAGATTAGCGAGTAAGATATTTATCAAAAAACTTAAAATGGTTAAGTGAAGTAATAAATTATCCCACCGTATCTTCAGCTCTAAAGAACCACTGAGCAGTAAAATAAAGTTCTTTATCAATGGTTTCAAACAGCTCCACGATCTTGGCTATGAAATCAGGTTTTCCCTCTTCAGCCTAAGAAAAGTACAAAAAAAGGAGAAGATGCATTTATTTCCAGAGTAACAACTTATGGCTTACAATTTTTCATTTATTAAGAATCCACAGCCAACTGTAACATTCGTTGTCAACACTACCAACAACAATCAGTAACAGTTTGTAAGTCAACAAGCTGCAATAAGAAAGAACCTAGAAAACTTATAGAGATAGATCAAAATCTAATTCACAAAAGCAAACTAGAGATTGAATTGAATTTACTCCAGTCAAATTTGTTATATACTAACATGCCAGCCTCTTCTGTACTATTTTTCTTTTTTAGTGACTTTATTAAACTGAAATGGGTTTGAACAGGAAAATTTACTGAAATGTGAACGACAAGCTCTGCTCTTTGTTCAGATTTCAATTTTAAATTAGCCAAATCCATGAACTAAGCATCAAAAACTAGACTTCAGAGCAACTTGATGTTTGGAATAGTTAATAATATTATTATAACTGTTAGCTGTTGAAAAAGTACTGAGAATTGCTTGAATGACCCTTTTACCAGATCTCTCCACATCAGAAATATATATTGTTCACTGAACAGTTAGATTCGAACAACACACTAACAACCACTACCCATTTGGCCATCTGCCAGAACATATTAAAGCTACTCAAAATCTTCTGATATATTAAGAACATGCTACAAAAGCAAAAAAACTGGACGCAAGACATATATATAGTGCGTGAAAATATAATTAGCACCAGATTCAGTTGCAGTTACATTGCATCTATCCCATCAACAAGGTTAGCCCCAAGGTTATTCAATTGCTTTTATTGTATGATTTTGATGATAACACACTATGATATTTGGTTGATATATGTTTCTCCTCTTTGTTGCTTGTATACTATGTTCCACTGAATGAAAATCAAGCATCAAAATTTTCTAACATGTTAGTGACCAATAATCCCTCAAGTGAAGCCCCATTTTGTCATCACAGGGTCATATTACAGGACAAGAAAATGCTTGTCATTGAATAACTGCAGCTGAAAACAGAACTTTAGGTGGGATTATTCCAAAAAAAATGCACTGTCGTTGAAAGGTAAATTACTCATTGTGGTGTTCGCCCCACTCAAGCAAACAGTTGAGTGACATACCGATTGCATATGAATGCATTTGTCTGTGCATACTTTTTTTTTTTTATAACAGGGGTGTCCCCACCTTCGGGGAACTAATCTCCTGTAGGGAGCTAGCGCAACAACACACCGCCACGACTCCCCACTTAAATCATAAGTTTAATAGCAGGGGAAATCAAACCCGAGAATATGCACCTCACCACACAATCCCTTGCATACTTCTGGAACTTTATCAACAAAGATTGGTAAAAAAAAAAAATTAAATTTTCCAGGAAGCACAAAGGAAAGCTGGATGTTTGGAAAACAACTAAATAGATACAGGCAGGGGCAGAGTAATATCTGCAAATCAAAAATTGGTTAGTCTCATTTACTAGATAATTAAGGAAATGTGTGAAACTAATAACAACAACGGTAATGCTTATGTAAAACCTTAATGGAAGCAATAATGTTATACATAAACTAATTTCTCAATTCATTTTCTCACACACAAACACACAAGACACAATAAAGTGAGACACATGTTAATAAATGCATGTGGAACCCATTAACTTGTGTATCTAGTCAGAAAAAGGATTGAAAAATTGATTTATGTATAGCTTTTTTCTAATAAAAAATAACAAAACCAAATCATTACATAAACATGAAAAAAAAAAAAATGGATACATACGCAAAAATGCAAACTTGATTAGGTACCCAGATATCAAAATAGTGAGTCCACATAGCCCTGACAAAATGATTAGCATGCAACCAACCATATGTGTCTGTACAAATATAGACAAATAGAGAAAGAGGGAGCTCACTTTGACATAAGCATCATCATAAAGATTGAAAACGCAGCCATCAACAACAGCTTGACTGTAGTGGCACCTCGCTTGAAGAACCTCCTTTTCGTTGGATTCAACACTACAATCGAATGAAAACAACGACAAAGACAGTCACAACAACATTCAAATACACGTATGTCCAAAATCTTCTCTCAAAAAAGAGCTGCACTTACTCGTTCGAATCACTAGATGAAGCACCGAGCTTGACCTTTCTCTGCAGAACCAGAAATCACACAGAAGTCCAAAAGACAAATCAAAATCGAAATATATTTGAGAAAGAAAAATAAAAGATTTGTAGATTTTGTGTTGAGAGACCTTGGACTGGTAACGGTCCGGCCATCTCTCCCTGGCTTCCTCGGCTCGAACTGGTTTTCCGGCGAACCTGACGTCATCACCCTCCGGCGACTTCTTCGTCTTCTTCGGTGAAAGACACAACTTAGATGATGACGGAATAGCCTGCTCGGACTGTCGCTTAACGCCTCCACCCATACCCTCCCTCTCTCGATTCCACCGATAGAAGGCAGAGTTTTAGAGCGAGAAAGATGAAGGTTTCGTGTGCGGAGGCATTTTGGAGAGAGAGAAGGGGGAAGGGAAGAAGAAGAGGCTCAGAGGGAGAAAAAGAGAGACGTTAGAGGCGCCAAAATGGAATGTTCGAATTTTTTGAATATTTTGAACGAAGGGGGAAGTATCGGATTTTCTGGGATTTTTTCGTTTATTCCTTTTGGATAATGTTATATAAATAGAAAAATTAATACAAAATTTATCACCAGAACAATATAATTAGATAAGAGCTACTCGTTTTAGAATAAAACCCTCATTTGCTATATCGTTTTAATAGAATATATTATACATATTTTTTTTAGAAGAATAGCATTTTCAGTTCTTTTTAGATGTCAAATTTGATGAAAAATTATTTAATGCTTGTAGAGCACTACGTCACCATTACTTATCCTAACAAATACGAGAAATGAACTAAAATTACATAAACATGTAAATTTAATCATCAAAAGATTTTTTTCTCTAATATTTGCTCCACAAATACAGTGAAACCCTTGCTAGATGGATTTCCAAGACACCCACCCATAGTAAGAGTGTGCATGGCTTGGGACAAATCGGGTCGTTCTAGACGCAGACCCAACCTGAACTTGTTTAATTCTAGATTTTTGGATTCAAAACTAAATAGATCATTTAATAGAACCGAACCAAACCAACCCGACTCAATTCGGGTTGATTCAGTTCAATTCCATACCTCATGTTGGGTTAAGTGCAGATCGGGTCGGTCTATATTCATGTATATTATTTGACTTATTTATTCAAAAAATAAAATAATAGGACTGACCTTGCATCCTTAATTTTTTTTAAAAATAAAAAATGACATACAAACACATATCAATAAATATTTAAGTACAAATAACAATGATTAAACGACATATATACAATATATATATATATACTTTTATAATATATAAAAATCGAATCTCAGTTTGATTCTTGAGTCGGTTTGAGTTGGGTCGGTTCTTGGTTTGGTACAGATCAAAAAAAGTGTATAATCAAACCGATCTTATCGTTTGTCAATTTTTAGACCTAGAACCAAATTGAACCCTTCACAGACCCGAAGCAAACTGACCCAAAGAGGTCGAATTGGTTTGGTTTTCAATTCTTTTGTACACCCCTAACCTCTAGATAGAGTAAAGATGATGTAATGCTCCAAAATCAATGAATAATTTCTCCATTTAGCGGAACAAACTTCCATGACATACCAATCTTGCTTAGGGTTTGTCAAATTCAATCTAATAATGGGTTATTTAAGCTTAGTTTGAAAAGTTTACAAGTTTCAAAATGTATTATACTTAGTTTGTTTAACTTCTGGATCTAAAACAAATTTAATTAAGCGTAACTCTGAATAGCTTGATTTCTAGTGCATATGAATTTATTGAGTTAAAGTTGAGCTGAGCTCAAAAAATTAATAAATTTTAAAATATATTCAAACTTTGTTTATTTTTATAATATACTAATCTCCAACAAGTCAAATGCAAACCGAAGTTAAGTAACTTGATATGTTTTACCCTCCTTACTCACCAATTGTAACGAGGCGGCCCAATTTTACCTAAGTTAATACAATATAAAATGATTGCAAGAGGCAGTCCACCAAAAAAGGCTGGATACAATTGTAGCATTTGATACTCTCATGTGGTGGGCTTCTAAGGTCGACAAGGCTCTGTCGCATAACAAAAGTATGGTAACATCATTCTTTAGTTTTCAAAAGAATTCTAAATTTTTACCGCATAATTTAATAATTCTTTCACGTGGATCTGAAACTAGCTCAATTATCTCAAACTACCATCAATCAAGATTATTTTTTTTTCTCCCTACAATGCATATACTTTATTTAGCAAGTTCAAGCCAAAATAAAAAAAATTAACAAGCTTCACAATACATTTAAGTTTGATTTATTTATTACATAACTCAGTCTATTACGAGTTTTTTGTGAGCCAAACACGTCAAACTTAAATAATAGCATCATTTGTTTTACATTCCTAAATAACCGTACGTGAATTTATAAGAATTGATTGAGGACTAACTCACCCTATGGATTAATCAAAATTGAATTTGTTTTACGTTTATACGCGAAAGCAAACTAGTTATTTTTGCCAACTTGACATTAATAAACTGAATTGAATTGAAAGAGGTATTAATGTATCATTTTTTGCTTTCAAAACTTCAATACCAAATCTCATCGATCGAATCACATCTCTAAAAATAGGAGACATCTAAGTTATACAAGTAAATTGGTCTATTCATTAATAAGAGAAGTCCATGCTCAAATAATAAAGTTTGCGAGTATGAGAGTAAATAGAAGTGTGTTTAGCATACTAGTTAATAAGCCTGTAAGTCTTCATATTAGACTTCAGAGGTGATTCATGCCTGAACTTACAACTTTGGTGATGGCTGCTATATAGCTGAATCCATAAGAGCCAACTTAGTTGATTCCTCCTTTCTGGTTATTGCTATTGAGAGTAGTTTTAAACATGGGGGAAACTGATAATTCATCAATTCTATCACAAAGGTCACCCACAGGCTACAATCACTTTTATCACATCACTTTTTCAAGGAAAAAGAAAAGAAAAGAAAAGAAAAGAAAAAAAAAAACAAAATGAGAGGCTCCAAATCCTTCACTCTTTCCTTTCTTAATTTCTTTTATCTTTTATTTTTTCTAACAACCAAACATACAATGTAATTTTATACCTTCTTTCTTTTTATTTTCCCTTACCAAATCCTTGGATCCAAACACAATGTAATAGACTAGGTTAATATTCAAAAAGCATGTTTTTTTACATCACAAAGAAGCAAGTACCTCTCAAGGTCATCAAGATGAGGACTGCACATGTTCCCTTCAAGCCCTTTCAGTAAATATATCAAACCAGAATAATGAAAACATCCAAACTTTACCGTTGTGTACCATTCCTAGCAGCGCAGAATGCAGCAGCCCGTTTCACCATGAGACTTTAACAACGTATTGACCGTGCCAAGCATAAATGAAAATTGCAAGTGAAAACTAATCCGGGACTATACATCAATAACGATCCACATCACAAAATTAAAACAGAAGAGCAGAAACGATAGAGAAATAATGGATGAGAAAAACAAATCCTTGAAAATTAACACAACCTCCCCCACATAGGCTTTCCTTAAATGTACAAAGGTAGTTTAACCTACAAAAGAAAGAAAAATTAGGTTTATTATTTGGGGTTTTAAACGATGCAACATTTCTTTATCGAGTGTGAATTCATCACACCTGATAAGGAAAGGTTATAAACAGTTTTAACTTTTATTATTATTAACACTAGTAGAGAAGTCGCTAGACCCGCCCCTAGCCAAGCAAACAGGTACAAATTGCTCTCCTTTGAGAGATATGGGCCACATTAATGTTTTCTGTGAATTATTTGCTTTCAGTCATCGTGTCTTGTAGCTAATAACATCACATTAACCTTGACATCAATTAGTATATATCAAAAGAAACAAAAAAAAAAACAACTAAAAAGAAGCCAAGCCATCTCAAAAGAGAAATAGTTCCACAGGTAGGTAATCTCCCCCAGAAAAAGAGAAGAAAACTAGATAGGTATCATCACAAGGAAGAAACAACATTTTTACAGTTAAGCAAATCAAGGTATCTATGTTTAAAGACATACTCTGAGATACCAAACTGAAGTTTACATAGTGCATAAACACATAGCAAGTGAGACAGCAACAGAAGACTCTACCAACTCCCTGACTCACTCCAAACTGCTACAACCCTGAGTTCAACTCAACTTTAGCCAGAAAGCCAACCAAACTAATTACCAGAATCAGACAAGGATTATTTAAACTCACCAGAACTGATAGACAATCAAGAATACAATAGAAGTACAAAGTGCCTCATGATTGCTGATAATCTGTTTCAAATAATCTTCTAAACAATGTTAAAAACTTCTTTACCACATCCAACATGACTACTGTAAAAAAAGTAGCCAACAAAAGTCTCCAGCAAAAAGACACAATTATATGTTTCAGATTGGCACAAATTCTGAGGGTACTTTCTTAAAATGCCCCAATAAGGCTGCTAAAAACAAATAAGTCACATAACATGACCTGCAGCCTACAGGTGGTATATAGTTAGTTTCAGAATCATTTCAAAAACAAAAAAAGTCTGAAGTTGTAAATTGGAAAATTGAGTTGGAAAATTATCGGCCTGTATTTAATATATTAGCAATTTAGCACTGAGCAATCCATCCTTCCATGTTTTTCCTAATCAATCAACCACACACCCCAAACTCCCTAGCACATTCAAGTGTTGGCTATACAATGTGCGAGCGCGTGCGCGCACGAGAGAGAGAGAGAGAGAGAGAGAGAGCAAACAAATTAAACTTCGTTAGCATAAGCAAAAGATGGAAAATATTAGTTCACAAGGGATGAGATACAAGAAAGGAAAAGAAAACCTGCCATCCAAAGTACTCACAATGAATCTACTATACGATCAATGTAAGCTAAGAATCAAAGGCTGGGTGTCTGTTAAAAGGAGGAGGGAAAAATCTTTCAATGCTATTAAACAAATGTATTAAAGTTCATAGAGAAGTTCTGATCTGTGGAAGTTTAGACTCAGAACAAAATGAAATAGCAAGCTTTCAATTAACCAACACTCAAGGTATAATATATTGATAAAAACGATATATTGCAAGTACCAAAATACAAATATAGATGTGAATATATGGCAACTATATATTGATATCACAAATTTTGAGAAAAACATATGGATATTTATATCAAATAATGGAAATTTTCTGAAATGCTGGTAGAGATAGCAATGCAAAATTTAGAGTCCATCGTAAGTATAAGCCACCCTTTTACTTTTCATTTTCCATTTTTGGTAAACTTAAGAATGTCATAAAATAATATTATTAATAACAAGCACACAAGATAACCTATTGTGAATTTAGTCAGGCACCATTTGCAGAAAAGAAAAGTAACATTAGTATTTACGTGGTTTGCAAAATCCTGCCTATGTCCAAGGGTGTGATCCGATATCCACCTTTACTATTAAGAAAAATGCTACAAGTAAAACACTGGTACACCCCTAACAAACCAAAGTACTTCTCACTGAAAATAATATTGCATTTTTGGTTCTCAGGCTGAAAATGAGAAATAGGTTGCCTATTTATCGGCAGTGCTCAATGGCATGACCTGTAAATATAATAGCAATTCAAGGCAAAGATACTGATGGCGAACTCGTAATTACTAACAAGTCAAAACTTATAGTGTGCATGCCTTTTAAATCCATAAATTCATGTCTTACTACATGCTCTTGGTGCCAAATTTGGCGTCAAGCCACTGGCAACTTCTTTTTGGCAGTGGATTCGTCATTGACGTCCACCTTTAAAGCAGAAAAAGTCAATCAGTGCTATTTTTTTAATTTTCAGCCACCCATTAACAAATATACACCTTGGTGAAAATTCAATAACCCCCACTTGAAACTTCTGGTACGCATTATGATGTAAATACCCACCCCCACGCCCTGGAATGGTTTATCAATCTTTAACAATACAAATGACTGATCAAGTACAAGCAGTTATTAACTTCTCTGCCTATAAAGGCGCGCACCGATCACAAATTTAGCGTGAAAAGTTGGTGGTGGGTGTCAAGATGCTGAATTTGGCAACAAGAACATGTCGTAAGACATAGATTTGTGTCTTTAAAAGACATGCATTTTCTGATTTTAAGTTTGACTTTTGTTAGTAATTCAAGCTACCAATCAATAACTTTGTCTTAAATTGTTATAATTAGAGGTTCTACAATTGACCATTGCTTATAAATAATCAACCTATTTCGAATTTTCAGCATCAAAACTAAAAATTGTTATTATAATTTTTTAATGAGAAGCACTTTGGTCACGTACTGGGTTTGAGAAGGTGGGTTGAGAAAGGGTGTATAAGTGTTTAAATGCTCGGGTTTTAGGATATTAAACTTGATTGTTATACTTGTATCATTATTCTGAATTATTCTCAATAACAAAGGAGGAGACAAATTATGCCCTATGGACATATGATTGTACTATAAAAAGTACAAATCAGAGTCCCTAATTGTAAGCTATTATTAGTAATATTTATATATTATTTATTATTTTAATATAAAATTAATTTTCTTTTACGTTTTCATGTTATATGCAGATTTAAAGCTAAAATTAAGTAAAATAAAGCCGACGGACAAGCCGACATCATTCAGGTTTTAATTTAATATATTATAGAATTTATATATGTGTGTGTGTGTGTGTGTGTGTAATATTATATTATAATATATGTGAATGTATTATATATATGTGCGTGGGTAGTGTATGTATTCATCTATTATAAATGTGTGTAATATATGTATGTGTGTGTGTGTATTATATTGTATATATGTGTGTGTAGGTGTGCAAGTGGAAAAATGAAAGACAAAGCATTGAATGAATAGTGAAATGAAAAGCAATGAAGAAAAGAAAGAAATAAAAGCAAAGTGGAAGCCATGATAAAAGCAAATGGAGAAAGCTTTCAGCAATGAAAGAAATAAAAAATAAAAAAATAAGAAAAGAAAGATGAATGGCTTTGGCCATTGTCGGCTACAAGCCAAATAAATAAATAAAAAGTTCAATCATGCCTTGCCTATAAATTGGCAATGACGGAGGAATTTATTTTTCAAAATGGAGGTTAGAGCCGTGAGAACGAGAGCTTGCCAGCAAGCTCCATCAACTATTTCTTCCTTAGAAGTAGATTTTTAGTTAGTTTGTTAGCAATTTTTATAGTTTGTTATTTTAATTTCAGTCTTTTATTTCACTGTTGTGTAAGTTATTTTTTTGTATTAAACACTTTTATTTATGAAATTATTTTTCAAGTCAAGTCTTTTCTAACTATAAAAACTGCTAACAAACTAACTAAAAATCTATTCCTAAAGAAGGAATAGCTGATGGAGCTCTCTGGCAAGCTCTCGCCCCCTCGGCTCTGCTCTCCATTTTGAAAAATAAATTCCTCCGTCATTGCCAATTTATAGGCAAGGCATGATTGAACTTTTTATTTACTTATTTGGCTTGTGGCTGACAATGGCCAAAACCATTCATCTTTCTTTTCTTCTTTTTTTTTTTATTTCTTTTATTGCCAAAAGCTTCCTTCATTTGCTTTTATCATGCCTTCCACTTTGCTTTCCTTTGCTTTTCTTTCTTTTATTTTCTTCATTGTTTTCATTCCACTATCCATTCAATGCTTTGTCTTCGATTCATCCACTTGTACACCTACACACACATATATGTAATATAATACAATATAATACACACACATATATATATTACACACATTTATAATATATAAATACATACACAGCACCTGCACACACATATATATAATACATTTACCTGTATTATAATATAATATTACATATATATATAAATTCTATAATATATCAAATTAAAACCCGAATAATGTCTACATGTCCATCGGCTTTATTTTGCTTAATCTTAGCTTTAAATCTGCGTAGAACACAAAAAAACGTAAAAAAAAAAAACTAATTTTATATTAAAATAATAAATAATATATAAATATTACTAACAATAGTTTACAATTAGGGACTCCGATTTGTACATTTTAGAGTACAATCAACATATGTAGGATCTTGTCTAACTATGTAAATACTTGGTGTTACTTTTCTTTTTTGTGTTTTAATTTCTTTTTTGTGTTTTAATTTCTTTTGTTTACTTTGACCACATTGCTATGAGAATTCCCAATGAGTGGCATTAGAGTCTACACGTTCAGTAAGGAGGGTGAGGAATTGAGAACAAGTGTACATTGTTCTTAGTTACCAATATTAGTAAAATGGCAGGAAAATGAATCTCAGTTGAAAATTTTGAAATGGAGCCCTTCGATGGGAAAAATAATTTTAGCCTATGGCAAAGCACGATTGAATACTTCTTAGTGTAACAAGGGCTGATTAAAGCACTTTCGAAAGTTGGAAAAAAATTGAACGAAATAAAAGATGAAGACTGGTAAGAACTTGAGATGAAGGTTGTATGTACCATCCACCTATGCCTTGCACCATAGGTAAAATATAATTTTCTGAATGAAAAATCTACTCAGAAGTTATGAAAAAATAAAAAAATATTTATTAATCAATTATTTGCGAGCAAAATAATTGATTCGTGGATGGAAGAAGGAACGAATATTATGGACAATCTCAATTCTTCTAATGCTACTCAACTGTTAAGTGTTGAGGTAAAAATTGAAGAGGAGGATAAAACTATTATTCTCTTGGCTCCTCTTCCACCCTCTTTTGATACACTTATAACTACACTTTTGGTTAGTAAAGAAACTATCAGTGTTAATGAGGTGACAATAACTTGCTTGGAGATTGAGACACTTAGAAAGTCAAGGCAGCAATTTCCAAGCAGAAATGTTGGTAGCTAAAGAAGAAACAAACTACCAACGCGGAAGAAGCAACAATAGAAGCTCTGGAAACAGAGAGAGGCCACGCTCAAAATCAAGAGGAAAGAGTAACAAAAAATACAAGTGTTCCTACACAAGAAGGAAGGACACCTAAAGAGGGACTACAAGTAAAGAAAGCCAAATCTAAAGGAAAAAGAAAAATCTCTAAATTCATATCAATTGGGCATTGCACAAGATAATGCAGAAAGTAACGGTGACATGAATTATCTTGCTGAGAAATGGTTATTGGATACTAGACATTCTTACCACATATCCTCATAGGGAATCATAGGATACTAATATAATGGACAAATGGTTCTAATAGCTAATGATGCAGTTTGTAAGGCCAACCCTAGTGATGTGCCTTCTATATTCCTTCCTCGCATCAATAATAATACAATAACCTAATTCTAAGGTAGAGTCCTTCATACTCAACAAAATATTAGAGAAACTATAAAGATTATACTGGTCTTCCGATATATATGATAGAATTTCTCTAACAACTATACAACATGATACGTCGACAACATAGCAAGGACATTCCAATACATAAATTTTACTGATATATTTTCATGACTATAATAATTTTCTTTCTTAGCTCTAAGTTCACCAACTCTTCATAAGATTTATCAAAATAGTAAAGAATATTTTTTCTAATTCTATAATGTAAAAGAAGTGTGAACAAAAAGTCCTAGTATCTTGTTTATCTTTTTAGAAAACTCTATTCACAAACAAGTTTGAAGCTTTAGGCTTTAGAATTCCTAAAATTAAAAAGCCTAAAGAATGAGAGATTAATAGGTTCAAATCCACATTGATTTGATTATTGGCTCTCAATATAGTTTCTTCAAACTTGCGATGTATTTTATGTATCTAAGTGGCGGACATTTGTATCCCCAAAATGTCTAAAGTTGACGTAGCTTGAGATTTATTTTTCTTTATTTGTTTTATTTATTTATGTTAAAATTTATTTAGTTGTTTTAACTTTAACCTAAGATGTGGGGAATGTCCACATCCACTTAGTGGTCACATGCTAGTCACATGACCACTAAGTGACTTGTTATGTGGTACTCTAGATTTGTGATACCCAAGCAAGGGAATTAGGGTTAACCCTAAAGTGCTCCTATAAAACCCTAACCATATTATTTTTGAGAGACAGTTTGAGATAATATTTTCCAGACTTTGGAAAGTTGCTGTTTCCCCATCTCACGTTGTCCCCTATCTCTCTATCTTTCTCTCTTGATTCTTCTCTACCACTCCTTTTATGGTTGATGGATCTCACCGTCTCCACTCCCCGCTGTCTTCTAGTTCTTCTCTGCTGGTTTGTTTTACTGCTGCATCCTCTCCCTGTTTCTCTCTTGTGAAGCTCTGTTCTCCTTCTCTGCTGCTGCTGCTGCGACTAGTTTTCGTTGCTGTGGAGATTTCTTTCTCTGCTGCTGCTGCTGCGACTAGTTTTCGTTGCTGTGGAGATTTCTTTCTCTGCTGCTGCAGCCATTCTTCGTTACTGCTGCACCTGTGACCTCTTTGGTCCTTGTTTTATTATTTAGTTGCTGCTCCATTCAGAGGTGCTAGATGGTTTTCTGGTGGGCCCAACCCATTCCCTTCTCTTTGTTAACCAAAGCTCGAGTCACCATAAATACTTGTCTGTCAGCCAGCCACCTTAATTCCCTTTTGCTTAGTGTCACATAGGTTTTGAGTTCAAACTTGGTTCATATGGTTACTATTAGATTTGATATTTCAAGTGGTAAAATTATGACTTATTGAAGTGGTTTTTTTTGTGAAAACCCTGCAAATTGCTTGGCTGTTGTTATTATTTGAATTCTATTCATTTCTTGTGAAGGTATACTTGTTGAATTTGGGAGTTTGAGGCTTATTTTCAAGGAGTTCTCCAACTTATAATCACAATGCATATTTTCTAAATCTAGGATTGCATTAAAAGTGCATCCAGCTTTTAAAATATTTAAACAATAGGACATGTTTGGATGCAGGTTCAAAAAGTGTCAAGATGTGTCCGACAAGTGTTCAGGTCCGATAGATGTCTTACATGGACACGACATCTTATTAGAAATATTTGTGCTTCTTAGCCAATCATTTATCAAAAATTTACTAGTTAAATGTACAAATTGTATAACTAATCAAGTCATTTACTTTCTCAGTTTTATGTTGATCATTTATACTTTAGGTTAATTAATTTCTATTTATTAAACTTTTACTAAACTCTTTATCACTCTCCCAAACTTTGCCTACTTTTTTTCTCCTATTGAAAACTTATCACTAACTTTCCTCACAAAGTTCTGAGGCATTGCGATATTATTTCGATATATTTAGATCAAGTGAGAAATTTTGTTGTTGTCATATGACATTAAAGCATTGTTATTGATTGCAAATATCACGACATATCATAATATACATTGCCATATTTTGTGAAATTTAATTCCATGCCCACATTTAGTTGTCTCAACTCTCAACCTTACGGGGAGGATTCTTTTTTTTTTTTTTTTTTGATAAATGGGAGGATTCTATTTTTCAACAGTGGGCAAAAGATATACATCAAATCTCCGGGATGTGATGTCAAAATCTCCACTATAGCTTCAGCACTGACATCAATCATCAGATTTTGAGAAGTTCTAATTTGAAATCAAGTTCCAATATAAAAAATATACCATAAAATCATATAACTTTAGCACAGGTTTCTAAATAGATAGTTGCCAAAAAAAATCTTAAACAATGTGATGATAAGACCTCTAATATAGAATTGAATGAGCAAAGAACCAGCAGTAGGAAGCAGGCCCATGGGACATGGACGTTATCAAATTAATGAAACTTAGAACAGACCTACGGCAAGTATCTGTGGCTAGATGATAAGAAACTATGTACCAACAAGAACAAAGAAGACATCAAGCATGCCATTTTTCCTTCTTACTAGGCGACCTCAAATTCAACTAAACAGACTAGAAGTTCACACAAGACTAGTGGTCCTGGATTCTAACACCAATACCAGATGATCATGTAAAAGAAAACAAAGAAAGTAGTCAATTCTTGCTGATATCAACAAAGAAACCAACTGCACAAGAATTATAATCCATTTCAACTCTCTCATCAAAGAGGTAAGACAATTATGGTACACAAATTGAGCTAATTGATTAATTAGTCTTTCATCCGACATGATCTTCCAAAACAACATGTGCCTAGAAACATTGATTGCTTCAACAACTATAGGGATCATTAATATTTTTTTCATAAAGAAACTATAGGGATCATTAATTAGATCGATCAATTAATTTTGGCACCAATACTATCTTAACTACATAGATGTACACATACATATATAGTCCTACAGAGAGAGAGAGAGAGGGTGTTATTTTCCAATAACTGTAAACATCAATGATCAGTTCAATCCATAAATTACATTTGAATTAAAACCAATCCAAGTAGTCATTAGAAAATCCCACAATTATATAGCTAAATAGGTTCAGAATAATTCAGTACCTTATGATCTCGAAAAAAATACCTTAAAGAAAAACTACAGTACCAAAAATTGATCGAATCGGTTTCGAATCGATCAATTGCTCTTCGGATCTGGCATCGGGAAAAGTCCTGCCCCCGCGGCCCCTCTTGGTGGTGAGAACCCCAAGAACTTCTGCAAATTGGTCCGAATACTAATCGAGCACAAGAAGTACAAAAACGCCATCGAACAATCCGTCGGATCATCCCCTTGCAACCCTCTGTGGCTCATCTTCTGGACGATTCTCGCGGGAACAAAAGGAAGTTTAGCGACGGCCTTTCCTTCAAAGAGAGAGTTCAAGAGGCCGAAGACGACGAAGAGAACGAGGGCGACGACGGCGCCGGACTTTAACTTGAAGAGGGATAGGTCGCGGCTGGACTCCTTGAGGCTGGTCTCGACGCGGTCGATCTTCTTGGTCTTGGACTTCTTGAGGTTGAGCTTCGATGGGTTCGAATCGGTCTTCATGGTCTCGAGTTTCTTTGAAGCTTTGTCGATGGAGGACTTGAGGGACTTGTAGGAGGTGGTGCGGTAGATTAAGACCCACGAGATGGCCTCGCAGACCACAGCGGTGCACATGGAGATTCCGACAACGGTTAGACTGTCCGAGTATTTGAAGTTTGTGAAGAGAGTGCTAGTGGCCATTGTTGAGTGAAGTGCGGAGATTTTTTGAGAGTGAGAGACCGGATGGCTTGATCCGAGAGAGGCGATGATGTTTTCAGGTTTAAGGCTGTGTTTGATATTCGAGGAAAGAAAGAGGAGAGCAAAGGAAAATAAAAATTTTCATTCCCTTGATTGATAAAAAGTTTCTATTGTGGAAGGAAAAATAAAGAACTACAAGGGAAATAATAGGAAATATATTTTTCTTTAATTTTCTTACTTTTCTTCTCACATTTTTTTTTTGTAAAACCAAATAAATAAAAAACATTTATTTTTCCTACCGATTCTTCCTCGCTTCCTTTCTCTTTCCCTTCTATGAGTTCCACACACCATCTTAATTTTGATGGCTTTTTTTTTTTTTTTAAGAGAATGCCTTCTCAAACTTATAAAGGATCACTATTTATTAAAATAAAATTTATTAAATAAATTTTATGTATTACTTAAATAATGATAACTACAAACTAACCATCTTTTTCTACAAGGTTGATTAGAGTCTAGTATCTTAGGGGTGGTTGGTTGTAAGTATATATAAGTATTGTCAGAGAAGCATGTGCACAAAAAATTATAATAAAAAATAATAAAAACATGATAATTTTCATATATACCCACTAGTCACTGAGGTTTGGGCATCATCGCCTAAACTTACCACAAATAAAAAAAATAGAACTTATGCCATTAATGTCATTCTCCGTCTACAATCATTACGTTTGTGATGATATTTTTGATTTTTTTGTATGATATATATGTATATATAAACGAATATACAACCTCTCGACAACCATGTGCTTACTTCTCTCCCTCTTTTCCTCGCCAAGCCTATGCTTTCAATCAACTCACAACACCCATATTTTTTTTTATTCTCTTTCTTCCCTATTCTTCCCTGCCACGCCCACTGCCCACTTCCCCCTCCACCCAGCCCCCGCCCTTTCCACCCAATCCCGTCGCCACTGAACCTCGCAACCCCACCACCCCCCCCCCCCCCCCCCCCCCCAAAAAAAAAAAAAAATCCACCTAGTAGTATTGTCAACCCTAATGCCTCATCCACCATTCCCCGCCACCGCTCACTTACCTCTCCACCTAGCCCCACCACCCTCAGCCCCCTCATCGCCCAATCCTGTAATCCCGACTCCTTTGTCCACCCTTCCCAACAAGCCCCACTCTCTTTTGCTCCTTCCCTTGCCACTCTCACTCTCACTCCCACTCCCTCCTTCATCTTCCTTACCCTACTATTTTTGTGCCTTCATGGTTTTGAAAACCAACACAGAATATTCTTAAGAAGCAGGTTGAGAAATGGCCCCCAATCGGTGCTCGAAAGGTCAATCTTGTTTCCATTGGTCCTCTCGGTCCATCTTCATCTCTCATGATATTTTGAGATCACTGTTTTCCATTCCCAACCTCTCAAACTTATATTTGTCTTTTATTTGTATAATTATTATTTTTATACAATTTTGTGATCGTTATTCGTTAGAGACAGGGCCGGCTCAAGCCTTAGGCGGCCAAGGCGATTGCCCACGTCCCAATTTTTTAAAATTTTTAATTTAAAAAAAAAATTATTACAATTTTAGTCTAAAATATTTTTTACATATTTTTTTTGTAAAAGACTCCTCATCTTAAAAAAAAATCTAAAATTAACTACACGAATTACTTTAATAAAAATATAAAGTCAGGATAATCACTTTTTTAAAATAAGATAGGACAAAAGTCTCCTAAACAATTTTTTCTTTCTCTATAGAGGAAATAAATTTAAAAAAAGTCGATAGTATGAAGCTATAAAACTCTCTCTCTCTCTCTCTTTAGTGGCACAAATTGAAAATAAATTATCGAATGTAATTAATTTCAAATAACTCCATTATCTTATATAATCTATTTTCTCTACTATCATGTCCTCCTTTACAACTCTTCCTTTTATGTTAGTGCAACACTACCATTTATTTTATTTAATACCATTAAAAGTTAATATTTTATCTTTGTTGTTAAATAACTTTGTTTGTAAATTATCTTATTTCATTATTTGTTTTATCGTAGTTAGTAAAAATATTGCTAATTTATATATAATTTTTTAATTATTATGTTATAAAAGTTGTACCAAATTTAAGTTTTTATCAATAGCTTCAATCTTATAGTCAACTGTAATAAATAAAATTTTATTGTTGAATGCTTCTAAACTTTTAGTATTATTTAAATTTCAAAATTATAAAAAAAGTCTTATCAAAAAGTAAAATAATATAATTTTATATACAAATTTCATAAGTATATTAAAAATATAAAAAAGGCCCATCAAAATTTCTTGCCTTAAGCCCTCCATAGTGTTGAGCCGGCCCTAAATAGAGATAATAAACAGCAAGGCCTATTCCATCAATAAAGGGGTGGAAGTAGAGTTAGAGTAAACATGAACAACAACGCCTATTCGACCTTGTTTGTGGACGTTTCCTTTTCATTGTCATCATTTGGAGGTTTATACCTCTTTTGTTTTGTCTGAACCGTTGGTGCTTCGATTAATCGATCCCCTTTCTTACTTTGTTATATGCATTATTAGATTATCCAAACGTATATCAATAGATTATTCAATTTATTCATTTAATACACAACTTTTGATTCTTTCTAAAACTAGATCTTATGTTACCAAATAAAACCCCATTCTTCTTATTTTTACTTTGATTCTGCTAAACTAACTACTTGTTTACTACAAATAAAATAATGGAACTTAATACTCTACTTGATTGAATTTTGATTCAAAGGAAAGAAAGCGTGGAGCTGAAATAACTCACTCAGAACACTTTTTAAAGGATTACGTGGTACAATAAGATCGAATAAGCCCTTCTGGAATAAATATTCGGCCGCTTGCGAACCTTCAGGTACTGTTTTATTCAATGTTTGTTCAATTACTCTTTTACCCGCGAATGCAATGTAGGCATTGGGTTCGGCAATAATAATATCCCCCAACATACCAAAACTAGCTGTCACCCCACCAGTAGTAGGAGATGTAAGGATTGATACATAAAATAGTTTTTTATTTGATTGATAATCATATAAAGCAGAAGATATTTTAGCCATTTGCATCAAGCTCAAACTTCCTTCTTGCATACGTGCACCCCCAGAAGCACACACTATAATAAGAGGTAGAAATTTTTTGGTAGCATATTCGATCAAGATGTTAAGATAATGCAATCAAGATATAGTAGTGCAATGAGTAAAACAGAGCAAAAAGACATTGGGATATTTATAGAAGTTCAGCGATCCTTTGCCTACGTTCTCTCTTCCTCAATTCATTCGAGGGGATCCTTCATTGTGCAAAAACTTCTCTTTTACACTGCTGCTGTTTCTTCAAATGTCGGTTCACTTTTACAAGAGTTTACGCCAAACTCTTAAATCTCAAATGTTTTTGTCCAAAAACCACTCAAAACTTACAGGTTACAACCCAACCTAACAATAAAGAAAAAGTTTGATACAGTGGGTACGCTTTTAAGAGGTAAATGTATCAGTTAAAACTCAATCAACAACCTCACTGCAGAGGAATAAAGGAATATAGTATAGAGAAAACAGAGAATATTGTAAAATCTGGTGTATGTGCTTTATGATATTGTCTCTTCTTGTATAAATGCTCTAGAGACTTTGTATTTATAGTCTTGTATCATATTCAGCTGTTGGAGAAAACTAGAAGAGCATTTAATGCGAAATGAGTGCTTTAGAATGTTTAAATATATTACTGTTACTACCCATATTTTTTTCAGGTGTCGACTCCTATATTGAGTGTCAACACTTGCTTTTTCAGTTCTCTTCAATTTGTTGCTCAAGTGTCGATTCTCGTATTAAGTGTCAACACTTGCTATATTTTTTTTACCTGAGCTCTCTAGAAATTACAAGTGTCGACTCTCGTATAAGGTGTCGACACTTGCTGCTTCAATTTTCTGACCTGAGCTCTCTGGAACTACAGGTGTTGACTCTCGTATAAGGAGTCGATACTTGCTACTTCAATTTTCTGACCTAAGCTCTCTTTGGAACCATACGTGTCGACTCCTATATAAGGTGTCGACACTTGCTGCTTTCAAGTTCAGTTCTTCAAAGTCAGTCGTCCAAAAGGTATCAGCTCTCATAAGAGGTGTCAACACCTCTGTTTCTTGATCCAAATTACTTTAGTCACTTTTGTAACTTCATCAATTGATCAACTAAGGCCTTCAAGTTATCAAGACATCAAGACTCTTTCTTCAAGTAAAATGTGGACAAGTAGAGCACCTTCAATCTCTTCGAGATGAAATTGATTTAATGAAATCTTTGTAAGACTTATTCAATGATCTTCAAGTTCTTCAATTCAAAAACTTGTCTACTTTCTTCAATCATTGTCAATCAATTAGAGTACCTTTAGCTTCTTGTAAGATTAATCAACCATCTAGTTTATTCAAACTCATTTATCCAGCTTTTCAAAACCATCTTCTAATCACATCCTTTATTATAATTATTATTAAGCAAAGTGTGAATAGAATTAATAAATATTTTCTGCACATAAAGTAAATTCATTAAAAAAAATAACATAATGGTTTGTTATCATCAAAATCAAGGCATAGATCCAATAAGTTTTCATTATTTACTATGTGTTTTCTGTGATCTGGTGATGAGCATTTGTAGGTTACTATTGTGTCAATAATACTAGACCAACATATTGGTAACAAAGAACACATTTATTTTAGTGTTTTTTTCAAATTTTGTAAAAAAAAAATTTAACAAAAGCTGTTTTTTATTTTTTTTGAAAAAAATAAAAAACAAAAACAATAAACTTTACCAAATGGTTAAAAACAAGAAAAACAGGTGATATAACCTTAAATAGGATATTTATGAGGAAAATTATTAAGAACCTTTCGACTACAATACTATGTTGCACAATACATGTAAACTTGTTACAACAATTTCATGAGAATTTTTTCTTTATTTTTTAAATGAGGTTTTGGGAAAATTCCCATCTTGGTTACAGTTTTAATTCGAGGTTTTTTTTTTTTTTTTCTAAGATTTATAGATAAGACAAATTGATTTAAAAAATTATTTTCGTCAAGATAGTGTTTGGTAAGCTGATTACGAAACTTGTTTTTAAGAAATGTTTTAGAAAATATTTCAATTTTAAGGACTGAAAAATGTGTTTTTTGAGTTTTCTAAACCGTTTTTATAGAAAAATAAAAGTAAAGATGAATTCAATGGTTCAATTTTTTGTTTTAGAAATCACAAAAAATGAAATTTTTTGTTTTTGTTTTTGTGAACATAAAAAAATAAAACAAAAACATAACCGGAACCAATAGAGCTGAATTTCGTACGTGGAATAGAGTTTTCCAATAAAAATAAAAAGCTTTTGGTGAGGAGTAATTAAATAGGTTTTAAAGCAATTTCCACTTTGTATACGTAATTTAATTTGCCCAATTTAAGAAAAAAATATTTGAAACCCATTTGCCGGCTTGTACTTGCCAAACTGAGAAGTCCCACAAACCGATGAATTAGAAAAGTGTTAAAAAAGAGGAGTGGATGCCTCTTCTTTTTACTTTTTCTTCTTTTCTTTCTTCTTCTACCTTTTTGCTTTTAAAAAAATCTAGGGGTAGATTCATCTAGAACTACTAACTAGTACCCCGAATTTGACAATCTTGAAGGAAAGGAAGATTGTTCTATCATATTATATATGAAAAATTATTGAATTAATTAGAGTAACACCCCATCAATTATAACTTAGTATTATTTGACTCTCTTAACTAAAAAAAGTTGATATCTCGACTCACTCAACTATGAAATTATATTACTTTATCCTTTACATTAGATTTTCGATTGAGAAAGTGACGAAAACAGTCATGTGATTAAAAATAAATCAAAATATATTTACAATAAGATAAATTATTTTTTGAGACAAAATTGTATTAATAAATAATTTGTTTGGGTCAAAAATTGCATCAGAAAATGTCTATATATATATGGCATACATAAACATTCAGAAGCCATATAATATAGACATATATATATATATATAGACACTTATCTTCGGGCAATGGCACTTTGATTTATTTTTTAGTCAAGTGACTATTTTTCGTTATTTTCTCAAATGGCAACTTAATAGAATGGGTGAAAATGTCTACTTTTTTCATTAAAAAAAATAAAATAATACCGAATCATAATTAAAGATATATCCATGTGATTAACCTACAATTATTTGGAGCTTTTAAAACACCATGTGATTGGTGAGGTCAAACACCAAAACATACTGACAGAATTTACAACTTTCTGTGTGTAGTGAAATTTATTTCTCGTATATACTCTAATTTGGTCCGAAGAGAGGATTAATCGATTTGCATGTTAGCTAGCCTGATAAATTTTACCGCAATACTAAAAAACGAATAAAAGAGATTAAACACCAACACAAAGCAAATCATAGTAGTAGGAACCCGCGAGGTTTTGTGTCTGATAAAGCAAATCATTGAATAATTTCTCCATTTAACACGTGTACAAGTGTCTATAGAGGACAACTATTTAAAATATCTTAGCTGTGTATCTCATGTTTCAACAAAATGACAACACCATGTGTTTTCTTGGGAACCAAGATGACAACATTTTCAGCATAACTGACAACATTCATATTCAAGCCCATCTTCATGTCCGTAGTCATGGGTTGAAATAAAAGTTCAACAAAAGAAAAACAAAGAAATGGAAGAAAACTATATATTGGAGTCATCTCTAGCACCAATGCCATGTATATTCATGTATGCAATAGCTATATACAATTAGATTCCCATGGGAGGCAAAATATACAAAATATATTTTAATTTTTTTTACCTGCTTTTAATTTTTTTTTACCTGCTTTTAATATTTTTTATTAGCTTTTAGTCAATAAAAAAATATTTAAATATGGATTTCATCAGAAAATCCAAAGAAAATCAAATCTAAACTAAATCCCTAAAAAAATATAAAAAATTGAGTTCCAATTGAAGAATCTAATTAAAAAAATAAAAAAGTTAGTTAAAAAAAAAAAAAGAGAATCTTATACAAATGAGCTTTTAAATTGTATAAGCTTTTAAAGGCCAATTTTAGATCACGAGTCATAATTCTGTGTCAAAGAACCTTTGTTTCTTTAGACCTGTCATGAGATAATTTGATATTCAATACTTCAAATAAATGGTGATGCATGTACATGACAAATAATTATAAAAGTTATGCAAGCAAAAAATTCAAACAAAATTTATTACTATAATAATATGGTTAAATGAAAACTATTTATTTAAAAATAAAACACTTATCATAGAGTTTTTATTTACAAAAATATTACTAATACATCATTCTAGTATAATTTTTTTTAAAAAATAGCATTTTTCAATTATAAAATCATGTGTGCGAATTGCTTAGTCCGATGGCTGCGTGGGCTAATTTCAAGTGCACAATTCAAATCAAAATAGATCAAAGAAGACCATTCCGTAATTATACTTGTAAAAGACTCATTTAGGAGTTCAAGAGTTCGAATCCCTCTCCTCATATTCTCCTTTCGACTTCAGCCCTTCTTGTAATTCATTCTGATAAACCCCAAAAAAATAAAATAAAAATAAAGGACTCATTATACATACATTAGTACTTTACCAAAACACCCCTACTTTTATACAACCAAGCTTTTAATATAAATATTTGTATGTTTATATATATGTATGTATATAGATATATATTTGCTGATTAAGTTTGTAATATCATATTATCTTACCTAACATACAAGGCACAATTTTGCTAATTTACACCTAGGGGATTATCTTCTTCTTTTTATTTTTTTTGGTTTAATGATGAGGAACCATTATTAGGAACCAGCTTAGACCACATTGGACCTATCCTAGGAGTACATACCTTGGATATCAGCAGCTACCCGGAAACTTTAAATATTAATTAAGCACAAGAGGCACAAGTAAGAGTCCAACTTGAGATTTCTAGGTCTATGGTTTCATCTTTGTCCAGCTCCATACTGCTAAGCTACTCATTTATTTTCACCAAGAATTATCATCTTACTTATGAGAAAATTCCAATCCTTTTTACAAATATATTAAGTTTTACATAGACATAGACAATCTAAAAGAACAACTTATGAGTACGCCAAGATTGGTGTAAAACTTTTCAAAATTACAAATCTCCGCATTTTTTTATCATACTAATTTTTTTTTTAAAACCAATTATTTTATTATATTTTTATTTCATACTAATTATCTATGTCGAGTTTTAGGTCATTTTGGAGATCAAAGCCTCTCTCGTTTACAGTATTCTAAATTACATTTTTTTTTTTGCTGATTATGTGAAGAAATATGGTTCGTATTTTTTTGATAGATTTTAAATTTAATACATATTTCAACAAACTAATTTACAAATTATTTTTTATAAAACTAATTAGTTTTATATTAGATGTAAGTTCACCATATCTCGAATATATACAAATTCCTATGAATAGATACAATTTAAGTATGTTTGCTCTGAGTTTTTTTTGCTGTACGAAAAATTAGTCATATATAGGGCTTTTAGTTTTCTATGAATTTAAAAATTTGAACTTCATACAAATTGTGTAAATTGATTTCCTAAATATAATTTTTTTGATTTAATTGTCTACAAAATAAATTTTAAATAATTCAATTTGAAACTAAAGTATTTTATGAATCATTTTAATTTTTCTATTTTTGGAAACAGAAGACAACTAAAAGATGACACCACATTATAAAATTTTGAAATACATATCTACATATATGTACATATATTTATATATATAGGTTTTCGGAAATGGACACAACCTATATGTCTGCATATATACGATGAGAACCTGTAAATGGTAATGTAACAGTAGCTCCTCCTTTTAACCGTGCGCCTCAGAGGCTCAAAATCTCTCTCTTTCTCTCTCCTCTCTCTCTTCCTAACACCAAATCTCATCAGCGAAAACCCCTACGTCGCCTCTGTATCTCTCACCTCTCTCGCGTTCTCTAAATTCTCGATTTGCTTCGATCGTTCTAAACCAAATTCGTCGTAAGGTCTCAGTCGATAAAACCATCGGACTCGCGAATATATCAATCCATATCGATCCGAATATCTCCACTTTTTCGATCTATAGACCGTTGAATCGATATATGATTATTAAAAATATGCCATTTATATGTAGGATATATATGAAATTTGTGTCACTGATCGGTTTTTGATTCGTATCGGACGGTAGAATTCAGAGGGAAGGTAATGGAAAGATTGATGGATGAATCGATGAGACTTTGAAGATGCCAGGATTAGCGCAGAGAAATGATCAACAATTCAGTGATGATACATCGTCGCTGTACTCATTATCTTGTTCGAATGGATCAGTTTCGACCAATGGATTCTGGTCAAAGCATCGCAACGATGTTAGCTACAATCAACTCCAGAAGGTACTGAATTTCTCATTATGTGGGTGTTTGTTGATTAGTGTAATTGTTTGAAGAAATTGCAGTTGCAGTAGATCATTCTGTTGTATTGGTCTGGGTGAATTTTTATTCTATAGTTTGGAGTTCAATTTGGATTTTGCGGTATATATAATCCGGTTGTGATGTTCCTTTTTTGGTTTTCATTGTATGATGTGGTGTGATTGTTAGCTGGTAGTCTTGTTTTGATTGGATTTTGTGTGTGTAGTTAATCAGATCCACTTTTGCATTTGCAATTGCTCTTTGAAGTGCAATTCTTTTGTCCACTATATGAAAGTTTATGGCTTTCTTTTATTTTACGATATGGAGGACTTACTATCTTCAATTCAAAAGCTTAATTAGCTTGAACTGTTAATTGGGGATGACGGACGACTTGCCATTTTGCAAAGATGTTCTGAAGAAAAAAGTATGTTTTTATACCGCATCTGCCGTGAAGAAAAGGGCATTTTAACTCAAATGTGGAATTGTAGTATGTGAGGTTTTACATCAGCATGAACTTTTCTTGTTTTTGTATTTTTGCTGCTCTGCACCGCCTTATAGACAATGAAGACAAAGGGTTAAGTGCTTTAATGATGTCTTCACATTTTCTATATGATTGACCAGATGAACCTACTCTTCCCTCTGTAATTTGAGGCATGCAATAATGATAAAATGACAAAGCTATCAAGTTGTTGTGGGCATTTGTGAGATGGATTGGGGGTGAATGTGCTGTGTATTTATAGCGCGTTTAATTGAGCTTGTAACGTGTGGTTATTATTGACAATGTGCTGTCTACTTGTCATGTAGTTCTGGAGTGACTTGTCAGCACAAGGACGGCTGGAACTCCTGAGGATTGACAAACAAACCCTCTTTGAGCAAGCTCGTAAGAATATGTACTGCTCTAGATGCAATGGGTTACTGCTCGAAGGTTTTTTGCAAATTGTCATGTATGGAAAGTCTTTGCACCAGGAGGGAGCAGGTGGGCACCTTCCTTGCATCAGGCAAGGAGCCTTGGAAAATCAAAATTATGGTGATTTGGGTATGACTACGACATTCCAAGATGAAGTTCAAGATCCGTCAGTTCACCCTTGGGGAGGTTTGACCACAACTAGAGATGGGACACTGACCCTTTTGGACTGCTACCTGTATTCGACGTCTCTAAAGGGACTCCAAAATGTACGTTGCACCCTCATGTTACAGTTTCGTGATTATTTTTCTTCTTTCTTTCTATTTTTGTTTCCATTTTGTCATAGCTCACTGTCCATTTGAATCAGGTCTTTGACAGTGCACGTGCAAGGGAACGGGAGCGAGAATTGCTTTATCCTGACGCCTGTGGTGGAGGAGGTCGAGGTTGGATCAGTCAAGGAATGGTGGGTTATGGTAGAGGGCATGGAACAAGGGAAACATGTGCTCTGCACACTGCCAGACTTTCTGTTGATACATTGGTGGATTTTTGGTCAGCCCTTGGAGAAGAAACTCGGCAATCTCTTCTCAGGATGAAGGAAGAGGATTTTATAGAAAGGCTCATGTACAGGTGTGTGTTTGACTTTCTTCTCCTTCTCCTTGTCCTTCTTTTTCCTTTTTATTTTTCTTTTTCCTGTTTATTCCTTATATCTGACATTTAATTTCAAGTCAGTAGATTATTGGGAGCAGTAAAACATATAGGGATATGGGAGGCGGCCAGGCCTGAGAGCAATAACAAAGAATATAACATAGGCTTGATTCTAGAACATCAACACTTCAGATATGCCTCAATTTTTTCTGTTTCAAATAACATAGTCATTTAGGTCATGTGCCATGCAAAGTTAAACTACTTGTTGATGTTCTTGCTGACAAACATGCAAGTCAAAATTTTTTTTGGATAGGTAAATAACTTTTATTAAGAAAAGATGCCTAATAAGAGGTGCAACCCTTGTACACCAGGAGTATACAAAAAAGCAGAACATCGAGCACTAAAAAGATCTTCCATAAATGCAAAAGAAGACCGACACATGCAAGTCAATTGAGAAGGATACTACTGATGGAACACCTTAAAACAGAAAAGATAGTTAAAAAAACAGCTTGGAAGTGGATGACAGTCTGTTGGATTAGACGAAGAGAATGATGCTGACTTCCCATTAATTTAGTGACAAAATTAACTTTGGCATGATTATATATTCGGTTGAAAGAAAGAAAAGGTTGTCAGCAGCAGCCACATTATCAAGATCTACCAATTTTCATAATGAACTGAGAGATTTTATGAGAATTTTTTGAGATATGCAGAAATACAGTATTTACATTTTGGGGGAATATCCTAGCGGGCTATTTGTGAAAGCAATTTTTCTCCAGAAATCATATCTGCAAAGTTTGCTTCAAGCACTGCAATTTTCAAGTCAGAATTACAAATGTTTAGGTCCAAAAGCAAGCATCTACCATAACCTTGGCGTTAGAAAGTATATCTATGGTTTAGCCTTGAAGAAGCTAAATCCGTTGAGCTTGTGGAGTTACTGGTTATGACACCTCTGAAGGCAAGAGTAGTATCTTATTTATGTCAGAAATCTAGATTACATCAGGGGTTAGTTTCACTTGAGAATAGTCACTTATCAAAGTTGAACTGAAGTATTACCTCCATGAGTGACTTCTTGGCTCCTGAGAAAGAAAGAATACTCTTATTAGTTTTTTTTTTTCTGTCTATGTTCATCTGTTTCTCCGTCTGAATGATTTGCTTGGTGTTCCAGAGTCGAATTGGTGCTGACAAACATGGAAACACATTGTATGTGAGTCTGACTGTCAGTACAACCACTGGGATGAAAGACTGCTTGGTCCCGCAAAAGGTTCTTTTCAGCTGCACAGTGGAAATAACTGATGATTTAAATCAATCTGTTGATATTATTGTATGGACAAGCTTAAAGAAGGCCTATGGAGATGACTTTTGCTATTAATTCGCAAATTTTTTTTGACAGTTCCTTCTTACACTGTCAAAACACCTAGAGTAGCCATAGTGCTGGTTTCTTTGAGGGAAGTCCCTGGTCAGAATTAAGCTTGGCAACTGGTGCAGAATGTTTGCTGTAAGGTATTTGAAGAGGAAGGATGTAATGGGAAAGGATAAAGTGGATACCATGCTATGCCATTAGAAGGAAATTGTTGAGATAACTATTTTTTAGGGTGAACCTAATTGGATACCATAATGTTGACTCCTCCTATAATGAATAAGAGTTTTTTCTTGTTTTGAAAATTTCTTTCTGTTCCTTTCCTCCAAATAACAGATTTGCATGCATTAACAGTTGGTGTCACATCATGGAACTGAATGAGTAGACAACCAGTCAGCCTTTCATCTTTATAAATCGTTCAACAAGATCACCACTAGTACAGCCAGAAAAAGAGTTTGGTTGGGATGTCGTGCATCTCGAATAACAAAATATGCTATTCCATTGACTGGATTCCCAGAGTAGAAGCAACATCTTCTGGATACTTTTATTTGCTTTAAATTAACTGAGCTGTCTCTTTTGTTGACCTAAAGCTGGTGCTTTGCTTCTTACCTTGTATTATCATTGAGTTAGACTCCAAATGACCTTATTTAAGTTGCCAGACGTCAACATAATTTTCTTGGCAGGTCTTGTATATTATTCATCTTCTTAAAATTTTAGAGACAACAACGGAATTACTTGGTCTTCATTTTGACATGCATTGATAAATTGTTTTTCTTATGTCGCCAAACCCACTCTTTAAGGTGCAATAATTGTTGGAATGTATCATTTTCTGGTCTCATTACTACTTAACTAGATACGTGCTCATTTTGTTTGACGTGATCACTGCCTGTTAAAGATGAAGATATTCAGAGCCTGCAAGTAAAACATCCTGAAAGTAATTTACAAATTTAAAACAACTATAGAACTTTACCCAAAATGAATCAGTACAGAGTTTTGAACTTCTTTTGTGCAGTGCAATACAAACTCCTAGGTTGATGATAGAAATTCTAATTATAGAACAGTGTATCTTTTTTCTTACAGTAATATGAAAGCTGATATAACAACTTATAAGAAAAGCTATCCAGCCTATCCTCTTTTGTTTATCTCGACTCAAGAAGTTGTTCCATTTTTTATTGTTGGTCTTGTCAATCTGGGATACCGGGGGTGCAGACCTAACCTCTAGCTTTATACACGCAGAGTGGCAGGGAGCAGGGAGATAGTTTTGCAATGCAATTTGTATGTCCTTAGAATCTTGTCGGTTGATCTGGTGGAGGAACCCTGGCTTGCGTTAAGGAGAGCACAGGGAAGAGTTATTGAAAATTCTAATGTTGTATCACTGTTGGGAAAACAGTTCTCTTCTTACCTTCTCTCATGCCGTGTTTGGTTATTGAATTTGGTTAAGGGAAAGAGAAAGAAAAGGGAAAAGAAAGGGAAAGAAAAATGAAATGAAGCTAATTTTCTTGCTTTTATGTGATTCGGTTGGAAAAGTGAGAAGAAATGAATAGTTTTTTTCAAAAAACCTATTTTTATTTGTTTACTCGTAAAAAATTAATAAGTAGACAAATCCTAGATCTGAACATAGCCTCAGTGTGGAATTTCAATTAACATAAAGAAATGTAAGAACGAGGTTTAGACTGTAATTTGATAATAACTTGGTGTAATGATGATGAAACTTTTTTTTTTTTTTTGCATATGAATTTGTAGAAATAGTAAAGGGAGTTCTTGATACACCCGTAGTATGTATAAGATATACTCATGTGCATATCCATTATGTACTGATATTATTTTAAGCAAAAGTTAGAATATTGGGCTGTAATTTGGGCATCTTTTGTGTAGCCTGCTATAAGATTTTTTTTTTTCCTTTCATACATAACTATCAGTGGATCTCATTTTTAAAACAACACAATTTTCTGGAATTAGATTGCTCTTCTTCTACTCCAAGGCTACTTCTTTTATCTGTTCCAAAATATCTCTTAGATACTCATAAATTACCAAACAGCTTCATAAGTTGAGGATACCAAAGAGAAGAGTTTTGAGACCAATGTAAGGAAATATCAGAAATAAAGGTCAGAGATGAATGCATTGAGAAGAATATTATATTAGCACCCAAAGGAAGACTGATAATTCAACAGATTGAGATCTTTGCTAGGACACCAGATAAGATATTTTTTGAGGCAAAGTAAGTGCAAGGGGATTGAGCTCTTTAAAATGGAGAGAGGGAAGGCCCAAAAGGAGTAAAGGACACATACACAGAGGAGTAGAGGACATTGTGTAGTTTCAGAGTATTGCTCGCCCTTTTTGTTACTCTATACATTCAATAATATGCATCAATATTACAATTGAATCATCTTCATCATTGTTCTATAGCTCAGGAGTTTGAATCTTTGCTTTCTTTTTGCTGAAAATTTGTCAGTCGTGCCAATGGGTGTCGGCTGTTGTCAAGATGTTGGTTCAAGAACGGTTAATAGTGTTGTTCATTGTTAGCAGAATTTTTGGGAATGAACGGATTTCCATTTTAAAGCTCAAAGATGTTGTTGTGCTGCATTTATGCTTTGGGTTCCTCTTTGTTCCCAACAGTTGGGCTTTCCCTCTTGGACTTTTTGGGCTATTGTAGCTTCAACTGAGAAGCAAATATATTCTCTCATTTCCTGAGCTTTTGCCTTTGTAGTCCTTGACAAAAATGAATTTTGTCAGAAATGGACAGCTAATACAAATTCCCTCTGCAGTTGATGGTTTGTGGATTTTATGCATGAAACTAGTTGACCTTCTAAGTTCTTATTGTTGTTATACTTAAAGAAGTATATAATTTGAATACAAGATTATCCATTCTTGTCTCTTCTGTATGAAATGATTACCATGTTTTTACATTTGGGAGTCGCGAAGAGGGCAGTTACTTACCTTGGGTTGTTTCCTATATCTTTAAACATCCCTGTATTCTTGTCCATGTGCTTTTGATGCTCATGAATGGAAACCTTCCTTTTAGTTTGGTAAGGATCTCATAGTACATTATTCTACTTTCCTGAAAATTAATGTTTATGTTTCAGGTTTGATAGCAAGAGGTTTTGTAGAGATTGCAGAAGAAATGTTATTCGGGAGTTCAAGGAACTAAAGGAGCTAAAACGCATGCGGAGGGAACCTCGCTGCACCAGTTGGTTTTGTGTAGCAGATACAGCCTTCCAATATGAGGTGTGTTTCAATCATATATGATAAATATATTTATATCAATAGATGTAGCTAGAATATATGTTGATTTAAACGTCCTCATTTTCTGTGTAATTGAAAAAACCAACTATTTAACACTTGTAGTTTTGATGTGTCAGTCAGATGTCAAGGAACTTTGTCACATAATCCATGTAAGATGTTAAAATTTGATGCAATATTAGTTTTTTAATTTCTCAGGTGTCTCGTGATAAGGTCCATGTTGATTGGCACCAAACCTTCACGGATAATGTTGGAACATACCATCACTTTGAATGGGCTGTTGGAACCGGAGAAGGAAAATCTGACATTATGGAGTTTGAAAATGTTGGCATGAGTGCAAGGGTTCAAGTGAATGGTCTAGATCTTGGTGGCTTGAATGCATGTTACATCACCCTAAGGGCTTGGAAAATGGATGGCCGCTGTACTGAACTTTCTGTCAAAGCTCATGCATTAAAGGGTCAACAATGTGTACACTGCAGGCTTGTAGTTGGTGATGGTTTTGTTACAATCACTAGAGGGGAAAGTATCAGAAGGTTCTTTGAGCATGCTGAAGAGGCCGAGGAAGAAGAGGTAATCAAGTTCTGTAAGCCAAGGCTTACCATCTTTTCCTTGTGTATTGAGAAGTTGTTGATAAGGTAACCTACATGGTGATATTCTTGTCTTGATCCTTTTTTTTAATTATGCCATATTAACTTTCAGGATGATGATTCCATGGACAAGGATGGAAATGAGCTGGATGGAGAATGCTCTCGTCCCCAGAAACATGCGAAGAGTCCTGAACTTGCTCGAGAATTTCTTCTAGATGCTGCGACTGTTATTTTCAAGGAACAGGCATGTTCAGTCTCCTGACATCTGTCATGCTTTGTTTAGTCATTAATTTTATTTTAGTTATGATGCCCCCCTCCCTCTGCTTTTTTCATTCTCTCTTGTTTCCTCTCTTTGCTCTATATTAAGATCGGAGGGCCTAACCCGAAAAATTTGTTGGATTTGACGGAACTGCACATATACTTCAATAATAATTTTATGCTTTGGTATGCTATGGTAAATAGCCAGAACTGCCTTCATTAGTTTTTGTCAGGTGACAGTCTTCTCAAGTGATTTAAAAGGGATTTCTGGAGACCTTCGATCCATGTAATGGACCCCAAATACTCAGGATTGAGGCTTTGTTGTGTTGAGATGAGATGAGTTGACTGTTCTGATAAGATTTTTGAATCAAGATACATGTAATGGACCCCAAATACTCAGGATTTAGGCTTTGTTGTGTTCAGATGAGTTGAGTTGACTGTTCTGATAAGATTTTTGAATTAATTATTGGTAAGATTTTCAGTATGTTAGATCGCAATCAAGGATGGTAAGTTAGGTTAAGATTGTAGCCATTACCAGGAGGTTAGGCAGCCTGATGGACTGCATAATATCATAAAAACAAAAAGAGAAAGCATATCCAGACTAATGAATCATGTTTATCAATTAGGGTCATCTAACTTTTCTTTGCCTCCCCCATCTTTTCAATATATATGTTTGTCTATATGTGTGCGGCAATTGTGCATGACATTTATGTAACTTAGTTAATAACAATTGTATGTGAATTCTTTCCAGGTCGAAAAGGCTTTCAGAGAAGGAACTGCACGACAAAATGCTCACAGCATCTTTGTTTGTCTTGCACTAAAACAGCTGGAAGAACGTCTTCATGTTGCATGCAAAGAAATTATTACGTTTGAAAAGCAGGTAATAATTGTTGCCATATTTTAGGATAAACTTTTAATTCCACCATGAGGAAGAGGAGACCTAATTTTTTGAGGGAGAAATCTGACTGCCTATTTGGTTTGTTTCTGCAGATGAAACTTCTTGAAGAAGAAGAAAAGGAAAAGCGTGAAGAAGAAGAACGCAAGGAGCGAAGAAGAACAAAAGAAAGAGAGAAAAAGCTACGAAGGAAGGAAAGATTGAGGGGCAAAGAGGACAGGGAGAAGAAACCTTATGAATCAAACCAAAGTCATGTTCTTCCTGATGTTCCGAGGGAGGAAGTGTCAAGGAGTGTTGATGAGCAGCAGCCAAATGTCTTCGACAACATCAACTTGTTCTGTGAAACAGCTGATATTCCACCCAGGTCTCTATCCCTGGATACTCGAGATGAGCTACTATTGAATGGGTCTATCATTTCAAACATGGAAAACCACTCTGATGATAGTCCTGATGGGGAATTTTCCAATGTCCAAGATGGGAAAAGTTCATTTGCAATTGATCACTCAAAAGTATCTCATCGAAAACTGAAAATTCGGAAAGAATTTCAACTGGATCCAACCTTGAAATGGTCTGACAGACGGCGATTTGCAGTTGTATCAGAAAGTGGGGGTGTGGTTAGTAAATCTGAGCCTAGACATCATGTTGATAATTTTGATATTTCCTCGAAGAGTGTCCACGGGTTGAATAAGCAGTTAAGAAGTAATTCCACAAAGTCGAACATTAGAAATGGTGGCCTTAAGTTTGGTGAGAGGTTTCACTGTGCCAACAACCGGATGAGCGATAGATATGACTTCCATGCTTGCAGCTGTAACCAACACAGTGATTACAGAGCAAAGGTGGAGACGCATGCTTCTATGACTAGAGTAGATCATGAGACCAAAGCTATGAGTAAGTCAGAATCTGTGTTGGATATGTCCAAGCCATATTATCGGGGTAACAAATATAATCAAATGGACTACATGCGTGAGAATTGTGGGAGACCTAAAAGCAAGATTATCCCAGGGAACAGTCCTTTTACTAGAGATATGCATCATACGAAGAAGGTTTGGGAGCCCATGGAATCACAAAGGAAGTATCCCTGGAGCAACTCAGACACTGATGTTACATTTCGGTCATCTACTTTCAAGGATGAAGGTAATGAACCTGATATTCTTAAGTCATCTGGTGCCATTTGTTTGGAGGCAGTCACTGAAAATTTAGATGAAACCAGTTATAAGGAGAATAATTTACACGAACCAAGAAACCCTAGCCCCGGAATGGACAGAAAGTGCCAGAACGGATTTCATGTAGAAGCGAAGGCTCCTCACTATTCAGAGGAAGCAGTGGATGAGGATGTTGAACTATGTCCTATTACAAGCTCTCCCTTAAGTGGAAGTAGCAATCCATCTATGAGCAGCACTTCCAATTCTGACAACTGTTCATCATGCCTTAGTGAGGGAGACAGCAATATGGCCTCTTCAAACTCTCGAAATCCGGAATCTTTGTCCTCATCAGATTCAGAAGATGCCGGCCAACACTTGGAAGGACAAGAAACTTCAGTATGCATTCAAAATAACTTTGCTGAATGCCATGAGGCTGGAATGGAGAAAAAACAGATTGCAGAGGAAGGGGAAGCTTTTAGAAGCAGGACATCATCTGGGTATTCACCAGACAGTGCAAAGAGTAACTTTCCTGTATATTTACCAACAAAAGCATCTCAAAATCTTGAGAATGGAAGAACGAATGTCAGTGTGGGTTCTCAACATCAAGGCATGCTTCCACCAATGCATAACCAGAGCATACCCTTTCCAATGTTTCAAGCTCCTTCAACAATGGGTTACTACCATCCAGGTCCAGTTTCTTGGCCAGCAGCTCCTGCTAACGGGTTGATGCCTTTTCCCCATCCCAACCCCTATGTGTTTGCTAGCCCTTTTGGATATGGTTTAAATGGGAATTCACGCTTGATGCAGTATGGTACTCTACAGCATCTTACTCCTCCCCTGCTTAACCGAGGTCAGGTGCCCATATACCAATCAGTTGTTAGGACCAATGGCCTGAACTCAAAGGATCAAACAAAGATTTCTAAGCCAGGTGGGGTGCAAGAGTCATTTTATGAACCTAACATGGAGATGGCTGTTCCAGCAGGACAGCATCCAATTGAAGAACTGCCAAGCGGAGATAGCGGGCCAAGTGGGACCTCCAACAAATTGCACATAGGGAATTCAGCCTTTTCCCTCTTCCATTTTGGCGGTCCTGTTGCTCCTTCAACAGGGTATAAGTTGAATTCTGTGCCTCCTAAAGATGGCATTGTTGGGGATCTTTCTTCAGATTTCTCAGCAGGCCATGTCGAGGATGATCGTGCTTGCAATAAGAAAGATGCTGTTGAAGAATACAACTTGTTCGCAGCAAGTAATGGGATAAAATTTTCGTTCTTCTGATTATGGTATCGAGAAGGTGTGTGGTGGCTGTTCGAGATTTCAGTCCCTATCCTCTTCTTATTCAGCAGGGGAAGTCTGAGTACTTTGTAATTCAGAACACAATAATCTTCCTCTGAGAAAATTTTCAGCATATTTTATGTTTTAGTGATTGGTTTATTTTATTCAATTTGTCTCATTTCTTTTTTTTTTGTTTCCTGATGTAGAGAAAGAAAAAGGTTGAGATTGTCATAATGTTTGAGGGTTTTCTGTTTGATGTCAGTCTTCTTTTATATAATGGAGCATTTGTTGGCATGATATATCTCTCACTTGCACCCTGCAGCAGAAACCATTTTCTTTTCAGAGATTCATCAAGAGACTTTGAACTCTCTGAAAAGTGTAGGATTGCAATTTTCCTTGATTGTGAATATTTTTCCAAGTCCTAGAGTGAAAGTGAATTGTCCAGGTAGAGCCACTCTAAATCCATTTTTGTCCTGAATGATTTCATTTAGTTAGGATCTGAATATTTATGTTGCAGACACATCTGAACAGTTTTAATCCTTGGTTTGACTTCTTAAACATTGCTGCTGATCCTTGGCTCCTGTCTCCCTTGAAATCTGGATCTAGCAAAAATAGGATCGACACCATAAGTTGTTCAGTAATTAGGATGACTTTTTTGTGCATTCCATGATGTTGTTTACTACATTCATCTGCATGATATGTGTATATTTATACACATAAATATGTATGTATCTGTATGTAATATCTTCTACATTTTCTATAGATGAATATATAACCCATTACTTGCAAAAATGAAAAACAGAGAATGCCAAACATATGATGAAACAAGCAGTCAGTGACATCAAAATGCCAGTAAACACAGCTTCTTCTCCTCTTTTTTTTTTCAGTAAGCGTTTCATTACCCAAAAAGAACTCAATGTCTACGAAGCTTCAGATGCACCAACACATCATAATCAAGTGAGAGATGTAAAAGCTGTTTGGTTTTGAAGGTAAGGAATTTTGGAAGAATCCCAAATATGTGAAGGGTAACTTTTGAGATACGAATGCGTGTACGGATGTACCATTTATATTAAATTTCATAAAAGTTTGTGAGCTTGACATTGTATGCAATCAGTTTTTGAGATATGATGCCACCTCAGCACGGACACGGACACGCAAATTTTTTAAAAATTTCAGGACAAAAACAAAGACTTAACTACATCAGGTCCCAATCGCAGTCCATATGAAATTCCCAATTTGCTAAGGTTAGCAGCAAAATAACCCATGCAATTACACAACAACCAGTACTAGACAAGTGAAATGGTAGCGTCAGGCACCTATTGGACCACTCACGCTTCTAATGCTAGCATTCCTTGTGTAGGCAAAATGGATGCTTGTTGTTTCACATATGACGGCTTTATGACAAGTTCGAAATAACAGCATGACATGTTTGGATTCTTATTTTTTATTATTATTATTTTTTTGATGACGTGGGAGAACTTTTCTAAGACAGGCCTATTAGACCACCCGCAGTGAATTCTGTCCTGAAAGTTGAAAAATATCAGAATTCACCAATCTGAAGTAAGGTACGAATCACTTAAGCAATCGGCTACCTTCAGAGTGACGACCCTAATCTAGTGTTTTCCTCTCAATAATATTTTGTATAATACAAAGAACTCGAATCCGAATAGTGCCAACATTGCAAAAACAGTACACTACTACTACTTCACGTTTCTTTACTGGCCTAACCTAGTTGGTTGAAAGGAACTTGAGAATGCAACAGAAGAAAAAGCCAAAAGAAGGTTGTTTTGATCCAAGTTTTGATGGTAGTAGGTACCGACTGAAGTTGTGCTCTACTTCGGGGCTGGAGTTACATTAAAAATAATTTTAAATAACATAAATTTTAATTATATATATATATATATATTAAAATATGTAAATATATTTCGGGTAGGCTTGGCTTCAAACAAAAATTTTAAGCTCATCCATTACCTTAATCAGGCCTAAGAAAAATCTTCAAACCCTCTAAATGATGAACGGGCTTGGACAAGCTTAACAGACCATTGGGCCATGACCACTCCTAAGCCCCCACTCCACTCCATTTCGCTTCACTCCGCCCACGGGCCAGCTTGCTCTCTTCAACCTAGTGAACATGAGTCCATCTAGTATCTCCAGCACTAGCATACGTAATAAACCACCGAAGTGATAGCAAGTTATACATGCATTTAAAACTCAAGAACAAATATAGTTTTTTTGGGTCTCCCCTGGGGTTAACTTTCCCTAACTGAGGATTATACAGTTCTTAGTGTGTTCAACATCTCACAATCTCAATCTAACTAAGAATGATGATGATGATGATGATGATCACAATTACAAAAGACAGTTGTGGCTTTAAATATAATCAGAAGCTTAAAAATATCAATCAAGGCTGGCTATTTGGGAGTCTGTTGAGAACAGAGTGCTCTGGCTTGTGATCACACTCGAAATCAAGATGAACGAATGCCCGCTCGACTTCAGGGAGCTCTTCAATTCTAATCTGCAGGGACTCTCCTATTGCATGAGCTTCTTTCAATGGTAAATCTTCTGGCAATTCTATGTCAACCTGTTTTTTCCAAATATAGAAAACATTTACTAATTCGAATATATATATATATATATATATTTGAGGCAAAGCTTGGAGCTTGAAATTCTTATGGCATTTCAATTTCAATGAGCTCACCTCAACAAAATAGAGAACACCAAATGTGTAGGCTCGGACAGTGTCAACGCGTTTGATCTGAGGATGGTGCCTTAGGACCAGGTATGTGAGTTTCTGCAGAACCTCAGGAGGAGCTGATTGTCCAACCAGTGAAACTATACCAAAGCATATAGTAATTAACATATAGTCAAAAGCATTGGATATGTAGAATTTTCTTAGAAACCAAGCCTTTTTTTTTTTTCAACAATTCAGGGTTTTCTACATTACAAATATGTGGATCAATGAATACACAATGGCTTAAATAATTAATTTTGGGCCATGCAAGTAAGCAAAGCCAAAGTACGTAGGTGAGGAGTTCTCATTAGCGATAGTAAGCTGCAAGAATCACAAAATTGATAAAATAAAGATAACAACATTCGAGATTTTTTATAAAATTATTTCACTTTTTTTTTATATCAGATTTCCTCTTTGAATTAGATTACAATCAGATAAGCTCCTAGTACTAAGTAAGAGAACTAACCTGCATTTTCTAGCACAGTTCCAGACCAATTTGAGATTGTATAGACAGCAAGTATAATGGCACCAATTGGGTCAATCCACCAATAGAATTTATCAGCAAGAACAGCAGCAACCAAACCAACTACATTTGTTACCACATCAAAAAAATGATCCTGCAGGTATCAACGGTAAATAAATGATCACTAGACTTTCAAATGAATTAAAGCAAAGAAATGGGATGTGGGAAATGTGTATGTATATACATCTATTCATGAATTTTGAAATAGTTCAAACCTTTGCATATGCGCGGACGATCTCGTTTCTGGACCTTCTGCAGTAAATCCAAAGAACAAGTTTTACTCCAGTTGCTGTCAGCATAATTGTATACAACCATATCAACTCCTCCAAAGTCATCTTTTCAGAAGGTTCATCTTTAATCAGTTTTTCTACAGCCTGGACGAACACTTGAAAGCCTGCAGAGACATGAAGAGTCGATTATTGGATTTCAAAAGAGTTTTGAGGCTATTCTTCTGTTCCAATTATTTCAAGGGGCATTGGGATACTACAGAGAAATGAAATTGTTCCATTTAGTATCGAATTTCATCGTTCTGGAATATTTTTTGAAGGGTTTTTTTTTGTTGTCCAATTACGAATTGACCGTGTACACGAGGATTAAGTTTAATATCTGAGAATTGGTGCACATGATAATAAAAGAATATGATCATTTGAACTTTGGCAGTGGTTAAGCAGACAAAATTTGAGGAATAAAACATATATACCTAGAGTAGCCATGACAGCAGCAAAAATGATGATTCCAACTGGTTGGACTCTCAATTTTCCTATTGGGTATTTGTAGATGTTTATGTTTTTCATCGACAAGTGTGTGAACCAGAGAATGCCACCGGCCATAAGATCAAGCAGAGAGTCCAAGGTTGATGCAGCAATGGCCAATGATCCACTTTTTATCACAGCATATATCTACAATGCATAATAATCATCCTTTCAGTTGTTAATCACATATATATATATATATATATAACATAATTAAAACACGGCTAATGCTCATCAACTTTCATAATTCTAGAGAAAGGAAAATGAATTAGAGTACCTTAAATGCAAGTAAAAAGATGTTAGCCCAATTAGAAATGTTCATTGCTCTTTCATGCTGGGTTTGTTCTTTGAGATCTTGCTCATCATCAACGACATGGGATGAAGGTAGAGAGTCGACTTCTTCAAAAGACCTCAAGGTGGCAAATTGCCTTTTATAGTATTCTTTCTCCCCTGATACATACAGGAAACACACATGAACTTTAATTTGGGAAAAACATCTCAGTAATTTGAGTAAAGAATTAGCAAAAAAATTTCTGATCTGGTTATTAATGTAAGTAAAGAGTCAAAATTACTAGACTAGGTAAGTACATATGGATGTAATTCTACAACAATATGGTCCTTTCAAGCAAGAGAAGGAAAAGGGACTTGAGGCTTTTCTGTATCTATATTTAACTATCTTTGATTTATGATAATATTCCCTACATACCATGTTTAACTATATACTAGATACACAAACATAACTGTTCACAATAAATAAATAAAAACTCATAGGAGAGAGAGAGAAGAAGAAGAAGAAGAAGAAGAAGAAGAAGAAGAAGAAGGAGAAGGTATATATTCTCCAGATCGACAAGAAAGTATTCAATATAAAAATTTGTTCAATAATTTTTGTACCTAAATAAAATAGAATTAAGTTATAAAAAAAAAAAAAAAAAAAGAGCACATGGTTGATACAGAGATTGCAAGGTTTTACCTTCGATTAAGCCTGTGGTTCTAGAGAGGTCAATTTGAAGAGGGGTCTCAGGATCAAGGCCAGACCGAACCTTTTCCGGCAATTTAGAGAAGAAATCACGTTTGAGAGAACCAACTGAGTTCCGTTTCCGGTAGCTCTTTGGACCTAATTCATTTGACAACAATGGAGTTTCTACATCCATTTTCACTCACACACAAAAGGAGACCAGAAGAAGAAGAAGAAGAAGAAGATAATATATGCCTTTTTCATTCACTTAAAATTAATTCTAAAATGAACCCTTTATTGACATACACACGAAAGATGAATCAATGAATCATAAAATAAAAAAAAATTTGGAAAAAAACAAAAAGACCAATCAAAATGACCTGAAACAACCACCCCCATCAACATGGGTTAGGAAGATTTCCTCTTTTGAACAAAAGTAGAACATCAATTAATGTCCTTTGACATGAAATTTATCTTAGCTCATCAGATACCCACAAACAAAAACACTTTCTTGAAACAAACCTCTAAATCTAACATCCTAAAATAGCCATTAAATCCAAAGGTAAGGCGTGGGGGGGCTTTTGGAAGATTGCCTCTAAGAAACAAACTAATGCCGTACATATGCAGATGTTTTATGTATACATGTATGCATGGAACATATGAAAAAACCTTGTCTTCTTCTATAAGGAATACTATTCTCAAAAGTTTTATTATTTCCGTTTTGTTTTTTTTTTTCTTGCAAGCTAGAGGAGGCCACGGCAACACCTGGTTTTTCGCTGCAATGGCACAAGGTCAGCAGTCTTTGACTGTTTCTGCATGGCTGACGACGGGTTTCACATGTCTATTGGTGGATGATTTGATGTCCAAAAGGTATTAATGAGGAGAATCTTGATGACCATTTAACTTTGGATGCTCTATGAGGAGCTGGGGGGGGTCCATTTAGGAATTATTGGCCCAACCCAAACCCATGCTAGGCCATTCATTTAAAAGAGGATATATATATATATATGTTAAATGGGCTGCATGGGGCATAGCTGTCAGAATTTATTGGCATGGGGTCGGGTGATTGGGTCATAGTAAAATTCTGATCATAATGAAAAACATTTACCTGGAGTTTGGTGCTAATAATGACATCTTTCTTCTCAAAAATAAAAAGAAAATTAGGGAATAATATATATTTTTTTCAAGCATAACATATTCACCGACTCTTTGAACCTAGGTGATGTCAATTTTTTCTCTTGTGACCCACCATGAAAGGAGTAGAGCTTAGCTTAATTCTGATGAAAGAATTCTGACAAGTACAAAAATAATTGCGTGTTTGGTTTCATTTTAAAAAATTATTTACTATATAGCAAAAGTAAGAAATAATCCGAAAAGTTTTCTGAAAACACCACTTTTTTACATAACAGTTTTAGACTATTTTCTATATTATTGAAAATTATTTTTAACACAAAAACAGCAGTGACATGAAAACGATAATATTTTTGGAACTGTTCATATATTGCTTCTGCTTTACAAAAACATCAAAAAAACGAAAAGCCAAAAATAATTCCAAAGATCAAAACATTTCCTAGATTATCATATTATGTGATGATTTGAACACAAATCAACGTGGGTCGAAACTTAATTTTGTTAACGATATACATTATACAGGACATGAATGTATTTGTTCTCGGTTCATCCCTCAAATTTGCACAAATTAGAAGCAAGCGAGTAAACTTACGTAAATTGTTGTCGAGTCTATTGAAAGATTCTAAACTTCTATCATAGTGATGTTGACACCATTTGTGAATTGCAAATAACAATCTAAATGAAGATTACATTTCAAGTCTTAGATGTAACAGGCTTGATTGAGCAACAATAATCTAAGGCTTATATTAAATTCTAAATATTTTCAAAGCAGAGCTTTGATTTAATATTCACAACCTTGATGTGATGTTTAAAATTTAGCATAAAAATCTCTTTGATAGTCTGTCAACAATTAATATAGGGAATTGACCACAAATAGATCTCCAAATATCCGAATGAAAGTGATTGCATATATAAATAATCATGCTTACGAAATATTAAATCATTATCATGTTTTATGTTTTTTTTTTTGCGCAAACAAAAGAAAAAGAAGGGCATAGTAGGACACACAGTTCTTCAATCTAGGAAATAGGAATGTAGATACATCATAATAATTTGAATGAACTAACCAAAAATTGAGGAAACTGTAAAATCACTGCCAAAACTTTTAGAAACTTATCGGTCCTAATCATGCCTGCAGACCTCTCAAAATTTGACGAGACCTTTTGGTACTTCCCCACAATTTTTGCGCACTTTTAGTAATTTCACACAGGTCTTCAATCTAGGAAATAGGAATGTAGATACATCATAATAATTTGAATGAACTTACCAAAAATTGAGGAAACATTGGTCCTTTTTCTTTTCATATTCTTCTATTTTCTAAATACCCTTTTTAGGAGGGATTAAAAAAGATATTTAATTAATTAATCTTCTTCTTCTTTTTATTAAGTACGTTCAAGTAAGAAAAGGTACCTAGAGATTGAATAAGCATACGTTTGGAGCATCTGGTTGTAGGATGTCTAGAAACAACGTACTCTTTCACATCATAGTTTTGAGATCGTTCTAAAAAGTTAGACCTAGCTTGGATAAACAAGTATTCTTCTGATACATTATTAACTTCCTGTATTTTTGTCAATAGTGGAGGATTTTCTTCACAAAATCTAGCCATGGCTTTTGAGTTTACAACCCTTTTAATGAGTGGGAACCTAAGAATTCTATGGCAGCTTAGTAAACACAAAGTTCCTAAACCTTATAAATTAGGTTGAACCTCGATCTCTCAAAGCCAATGATCAAACATAACATACAGTAACATCAGAAGTTTGGTAAGTGTTGCTGTTGAAATTCGCGCCAATAAATTCCGGCATTAAATTCAGATTTATGCATGTCCCGATACATATATCTTATTATACATACATATATATACATGTATTTATACTTCATATATAGGCTGTGGGGTGAAACAAGCTCAACTCAGGTTTTAACCCCCTTAAAAAATTTGAGGTCTAATTGTTTAGAGGTGTTATATAATAATTCAAAATAAAGAATTAAATAATATTTTAATAAGAGGTTCAATTTCAAATAAAATGTCCAATTTCTAATAAGAGGCCCATTTTTCACTTCTACAGTAGTGGGGCCTATCAAAAACTAATAAAAAACAAAAAAAAAAGTGAGAGAAAATGCAAGAAGAGTGAATTTTGGATAATAGTACTTTTGCGTTATTGTAGTGATAAGTAATATTGATATTTTGTCTATTAGACCTATAAGTTTAAATTTCTATTTTAATTTTGTTTTTGTGAATTTTAGTTTGTGAAATTATCGTTTGCTCTCATTATATGATGAAAAAAAAACCTTTAATAGTCGTAAGTCCATAATTGTATAGAGAACCTCATCTCCAAATTTCGATTGAGACCCCTTAAATCTCAAGGCCGGCCCTGTATATGTACTGGCTCAAATAATATAGTTTTAACTCTTGTTTGAACATGTAATTTTGTTGTCTGTAGCCCTTGGACATATTTAGTTAGAATTGCTTTACATACCCCGGCTACCTGTCATATGAGAACTATATTTATATGTATTGACCACAACATAATGCAAGTTGGGTGGGTGGGTCCATCTGCATATGCATTGGGTGGTTAATTAACAGCCAGAAGCAAATTGAATAGACTCACCTTAGAGCGACGTAGCAAAATGATGATTAAATTGCATGAGAGAGATAGAGAGAGAGAGAGAGAGATGGGGATACCTTGAATCAAACCCTTAATTGAAGAAAGATCAATATGGAGAAGGTCCTCAGGATCAAGGCCACATTTCACCTTGTCTGGCAACTTGTGAAAGAAATCACCTCTCATGTGACTCACTGAATTCAAATGAGCGAGTCCTTTATGGTTCTCTTGTTTCAACCCTCCCTCCATTAAGGGCAATCTCAAATCCTTTTCACTCTCCATCTCCTTTCCAACATGGAGAGCACCTTCCCAATTCAGATCCCAATCTAAAAGTGGAAGTTTTGGATCTCAATAAGAGAGGAGGCCAGCTATACGTAGATATACATTTATTTGCAGGTATCTGTGAGCTGCAGCCTGAAACTGAATTCAAAGATCATTTATTTGTCGTGATGGAGGCACCAAACAGCTCCACAGAATATTAAAATAACACTAACTAACTACGTCTAGAAGGGTCAAATTGTTTTGCAAATGGAGAAATTCAACAATATCGTTAGTAATTTATTTTCACGATACTGATACCTAACAGTTAAATCGATTAGTACACTCATGGTACTAATGCCTACAGTAAAAAAATTTGTCTCAGTGATAAATAGTATCAATCCCAGTGGTCAGTAACTGTTTTGGCCATTTTGCAGAACCACAACTTGCTAAAATGGATGTGAAAAAGTTACTTGCCACTGATACTGACTTGCTACTTGGACTGATATTTTTTACTGTTGAACACCAGTATAGTGAAAACTTCATGGTTTAGTCGTTTCCTTTGCATTGGGGTCTACAATATATCAAAATACTCGAGAAATAAATAAACTTGTTTTGGATGATTGACCTAACAAGGAGTTATGTTGGCTCAAAAGGCAATTTAAGAGAGGCAATTTAAGAGGGGGAGTGAATTGAATTTATTAAAAAGTAAAATAATTAAGATTAATTAAAATTAATTTAATTAATAGAACAGTAGTTCAAGATGTATGCCATGCAATATAGATAACAATGGAATGAAAACAGAGTACAAGAAAGCATACCAAGAATTACCGAGGTTCAACTATAATTTGTGGTCTACGTCCTCACCCTAAGATTCCCTTGAAATCTCCTTCCACTATGCAATCTCCAATTACAAAATAGATATTGATTTTCAAAGTGCTCAGTTTACTTTTACACAAAAACTTCTTCTCAAGTTCTTCCAGCTACCAAGTGGTTTATCTAAAATCCACTTCAACTTACAAGTGTTTTTCTTTTACAAGAGAACACTCTAATTTTTACTTACAAGTATATGAATGATATATAAACAAAACACAAACTCTCTATGAAGAGTAAATGGGAATTGAACAGCTCACAAACTACCAACGTGAAGACAAAGAGAATTTTTAGATTTTTCAGCTCAATCAATCAATAAATGTTGTATCTCTTGTCCATAAATGCATTTGAAGGTTTATATATAAAGCCCTAAATTGATTTCACCCATTGGAGGTTGTTAAAGCTACATTAAATACGCGCTCATTTCAATATAATGTTTAAAAATATAACTGTTAGTCCCCAGGTGTCAACACTTGCTTTCTATGTGTCGACACATCAAGTTTGTATCTATCAGATTTTGTCCACTGTTTTCATGTGTCGACACATCAAACCCATGTGTGTGTCGACATATCGCCCAGAAAATATTCTCTATGCTTTTCTTGATCAATTTAGCTTCAAATAATCTGGGGATGTTCCAGGGATATTTTCTTTGAGGTATGATGTTCTTCAAAAACACTTAAGATATTCAAGGAGTCTTCTCTTTGGGATATGATGGTAGATGAAAGTCTTCAATCCTTCAAAGATGTTTTCCATTCAATTTGGATTGACTTTTTCTTTTGATGATCATATTTTCTTCGTTGCCGAGCTGTCAAATTCTTTTCATTAATGCCGAGTTTCTCTCTTTCATTGCCGAGCTCTTTCCATTTGCCGCTAATGTTCTTTTCATCCATATAGAGTTTCATATACATGAAAGAATATTTATTTGTCGTGATGGAGGCACCAAACAGCTCCACAGAATATTAAAATATCACTAACTAACTACGTCTAGAAGGGTCAAATTGTTTTGCAAATGGGGAAATTCAACAATATCGTTAGTAATTTATTTTCACGATACTGATACCTAACAGTTAAATCGATTAGTACACTCATGGTACTAATGCCTAACAGTAAAAAGATTTGTCTCAGTGATAAATAGAATCAATCCCAGTGGTCAGTAACTGTTTTGGCCATTTTGCAGAACCACAACTTGCTAAAATGGATGTGAAAAAGTTACTTACCACTGATACTGACTTGCTACTTGGACTGATATTTTTTTACTGTTGAACACCAGTATAGTGAAAACTTCTCATGGTTTAGTCGTTTCCTTTGCATTGGGGTCTACAATATATCAAAATATTCGAGAAATAAATGAACTTGTTTTGGATGATTGACTTAACAAGGAGTTATGTTGGCTCAAAAGGCAATTTAAGAAGGGGAGTGTATTAGATTTATTAAAAATTAAAAAAATTAAAATTAATTTAATTAATAAAACAGTAGTTTAAGATGTATGCCATGCAATATAGACAACAATGAAATGAAAACAGAATACAAGAAAGCACAACAAGAATTATCGAGGTTCAACTACAATTTGTGGTCTGCGTTCTCACCCCAAGATCCCTTGAAATCTCTTTCCACTATGCAATCTCCAATTATAAAGTAGATGCTGATTTTCAAAGTGTTCAGCTCACTTTTACGCAAGGACTCTTTCCTAAGTTCTTTCAGCTACCAAGTAGTTTTGTCCAAGATCCACTTCAACTTATAAGTGTTTTTCTTTTACAAAAACATATTCCAACTCTTACTTACAAGTATATGAATGATATATAAACGAAATATAAACTCTCTATGAAGAGTAAATGGAAATTGAATAGCTCACAAACTGCTAACGTGAAGACAAGGAGAATTTTTAAATTTTTCAGCTCAATCAATCAGTGAATGTTGTATCTCTTGTCCATAAATGCATTCGAAGTTTTTATATAAAGCTCTAAATTGATTTCACCCATTAGAGGTTGTTAGAGCTACATTAAATACGCGCTCACTTCAATATAACGTTTAAAAATATAGTCGTTAGTCCTTAGGTGTCGACACTTGCTTTCCATATGTCGACACATCAAGTTTGCATTTACCAGATTTTGTTCACTATTTTTATGTGTCGACACATCAAACCCATGTGTCGACACATCACCCAGAAAATATTCTTTATGCTTTCCTTGATCAATTTAGCTTCAAATAATCTAGGAATGTTCTAGGGATCTTTTCTTTGAAGTATGATGTTCTTTAAAAATACTTAAGATATTCAAGTAGTCTTCTATTTGGGATATGATGATAGATCAAATTCTTTAATTCTTCGAAGATGTCTTCAACTCAATTTGGCTTGACTTTTTCCTTTGATGATCATATTTTCTTTGTTGCTGAGCTGCCAAATTCCTTTTCATTAATGCCGAGCTTCTCTCTCTCATTGCCGAACTCTTTCCATTTGCCGGTAATGTTCTTTTCATCCATATAGATCTTCATATACATGATGCCGATTTCTTCTTCTTCAGGATCACTTCATTAGAAGCTTGATGAAGTCTACTTTTGAGCACTCTCAATACATATCAACTTTCTTGAATCTTCACAGCTCTGATGTAGTTCTCATTTGAATTCTTTATAGAAATTTTTGCAGACACGATGAATCCTCTTTTTGAACGCCTTCAATCTCTTTGAAGTCAAGTCATCTTCATTTAGTTTTTTCACACTTAATGAAGTATTTCTTTGAGCACATTTAATCTCTTCGAATGCAAATCATCTGTTTAAAATTTGAATGGGTGTAATTGCTTTGTTTTGGTGCAAGGCTTGACTTTTGATGCATTGTTTGAACTTATAAGTGTTGTGCATCCATTTTGATATGAATTAGAATTTAAGTCAAACTTGAACTCTAAATTATAATCCTTATTAATCTGTATACTAATTAAATACATTAGTAAACTAACACAAAGTTTAATTATCATCAAAATCAATGCGTAGAGTTAACAAGTTATTTTTGAAAAATCAACCTTTATAACTCAGATGGGAATTTGGGTAGTCCTCAATTTTATAGCACGAAAAGAACTACAGCATGCATCACGGGAGTCATTAATTGTTTAAGCTCAAAACCAAAACAAATGAAAAAGAGAATGAAGAAGGAGAATCCTAATCTTTTTCCAGTATTGAAATTGCCCTTACCACATTCTGAAAGAGATTATATCCAACGTGCCAAATATTTCTCCCAACAATTTGTTACAATGTCTCTTCTTACATATATATACAATGCCACACTCCCACAATTCTATTTAACGTGGAATTTTTGATCTTAATAGAAATAGAAAAAAACAAAAGATCAAATTCCCCATTATAAATGCAAGTTCTAAAGCAAATGAAAATTTTTTGGATGTTCAGTGTTTCTTCATTCATCATCATCATCATCATACATATATATATATATATAACATTACCTAGTCATTGAAAATGTCCTCTTAGAAAATAAACGATGCATGATAATGACGACATGGGTCACTACCGGCATCAACCCAAAGATCTATATAGCTTGGTTGAGTCATTAATTAGAGGCCAATGAGTCATGATCACTGACTATATATATTTGTTCTTAATATTAAATTGTACAATTAAGGAACAACTGAGATACTTTATTAAGTAAAGAACCGAAGAACAATAGCAAATTCAAGAAGGTTAGGCCAATTTCTAACCTAGATACAAGGACATGAATTGTTATTGTTTTTGCTCCAAAAAAATCGTTTTTTTTTTTCCCTCTTCACACCAAATCAACTCCTCCTCCTTTTCCTCTTGTATTCAGGTTTTTTTCTTCACATGAAAAGCTTGTGATTGGTATTCTTGTTTATAATTAGGTTACTAATACAAATTCATATCTACTTAATAAAGTCTGATCTCTCTTGTGTTCTACCAACTATTGTCCTGAAGGATTCTAAGAAAATCTTCAGAAGGTTAATTCATGTAAGTAGATCTTATTTCTTGAAGGATTTCTGTAAGTAATAGTTAGAAATGTAAATATGATCAAGTGGTCCATGAGTAGATAGACGTAAGATCAAGTACTATAAAACCTGACATTTTACCCATGCTGTGTTTGCACATTTTAATTTCTTGCCATGGTACATATGTAGTTGGTAAAAGCTTACAAGCTATGCCAGTTTGCACATGATATGTTGGACAATTAATTAAGTGACCATGCACTACCAAAAAAACAAAATAGTTCTATGCCAGTGCTTCAAAATGGCCACTAATGCTTCGTTTGGAATTCGAATATTTGATTCAACAAATAAAGGAAAAGAAAAGTGTAATGAAAAATAGAACAAAATTACTCTTTCATTTGTTCTATTTTTCTTCACATTTTTCTTTTTCACTCAAAAATTCAAGTTCCAAACAAAACATAAAAGATTGAAAAATGCGGTTAAAGCCTTTCACAATGTTAGTTTGCTTGTACAAACATCTATAAAATCTTAAGAATTTAACTGATATAATTTACAATTGAATTAACAAAATGACATGTTAAACAAATACATTATACAATATATAGAAATAAAGGTTACAATACTCTGGACTATGGATTGTGAGGAACAACGAAGCTTTTAAAGTCAATTAAAAAATTTTAAACCTTCTCAGTCACAGTTGTCTCTTAAAACATAGTATATAAACAAATAGAAATAAAAGATTTATCTTCACATAGTTGTATATGTAAGCTTATAACAACCAAGGCTAAAATAGCCAAATAAAATCTTGAATAAATGGCTCATAAAATGTGTAACCTAAAATGTGTTAAAATCTTATAACTGAAAATTGATTATCAAAAAGCATGCAAAACTTGGAAAGTATTGAAACTTTAATAAAATTATTTCAACACCCAACAAACTGGCCAGGCTCTAGTAGCATAAAAAGTAACTTGAAATTTGGTCAAAAACAAAAAGCTAACTGAAATTTTACTCTAACAACTCAAGACAGTAATAAAAAATAAAAAAAAAAGAGAGACTGCATTTTCCATTAGACAAGTAAACATGTAAACCTTCAAATTATTCATTAATTTGATCAGGGCAATGCTAAAAACTGCATTGTTTTAATTTTTTCTAATTACAAACTTTTTGTAAGCATCTCTACAGACAAAAATTTTTTTTTCCATCCTAGCTTGTATTCCATTTAATTAATTAGCCAAAGTCCAATTGACTGCTTCTAGTTTGGAGGCCATTAATCCATTCACCAAGTAAATTAATACTTGTTTAAATGGGTTACAAAACTCATACCAATAGCATTAACATTAGGTGATTGCGCAGTTAGCTAGTTGCATTAGTTTTTATGTCATGGGATCGAAGAGGAAAGGTGGGGTGGATGATCAACATTGAACTTAGGCATCATTTAACACAGCCCAAACAATGCCTTAACCTTTTTTCAAATCTTATTTTTGGGAATTAGAACCCAAAAAAACCGTTACACAATTCAACTATATATTACCAACTTATTCAATCTTTATTACTAGATGGATCAGCTAAATCAATTACATTTATAAACACAGACGCAACGGCTCGGTCCGATATCGGAGGAAGCGCATACTCCATTGCCATTGTACTGTTGATAGCACTGTTGACCACAAGTTGCAAGGGTGCAGTTCTTGGGGTCCAATGTTATGTTGCATCTTTTTGCTCCTCCTTGAGCCACCATTACCATAACTGCAAAAATTTTAAAATTTAGTTTAACAAGCTGATCGAAAAATTAAATATTAAAGGAAGATTTTCACACTTGGCTGTGTTTGGTTGTAATCTCGGTTCCAATTTCTCACTTTCAGACTGAATATAGAAAACTATTTTTTGAATTTTCAAAAGTACATTTTTATGCCAAAATGAAAGCAATGGTTTTTCAAAAGTTCCCATTTTTTTTTCTTTTTGGAAACACAAAAAATGGAAACAAAAATTTGGAAATAATACCAAAAACAAACCTACTTTCCATATATGCACAATGACTTATAATTGGAAATGTTGATTGGGCACTCTAACTCATCCCACTCAAAGCACAAGAATAATATGAAACTAATAAAACCAATGCACAGACCTGAAAAAACAAAGACAAAGAGCCAGAAATAAGAGTTAGGAAACTTAGCCATATCTCTAAAAAGAACTAATCTAAGTTGCTTTATTGTGCAGTTCTATAAAATGATGGGTCCGATAAACCTAGTTAATGTGATATTTATAGGGTGAACAGCTCATTTAAAGGAAAAAAAAATTCAATATAATTATCACACAATGGGCAATATTTGAGACTCATCTCATGCATGGCTCACTAGAGTTTATTAGAATTAATTATCTGTAATATCATTAAATGATCAGAAAAATTTATTTGTAATGAGTGTAGTGCAATTAAGTCAAATAACTAAATCAATAACATTAAATGATTAGAATAAATTGCCCCATAACTGTAGATAACACTAATTAACGATTGTATTCACATCTATCATATATTATTGTAATGAGTCATACTATACAAACAAAAATATAAAGTTACATACAAAATGATATGGTTGAGCTATGAACTGCCCTTTAAAACAAATTAAGAAGCCACCAAAATAACTGTTTATTATAAAAATGCAATTGTCACATTACTTTTGTAGAAGATTTTGTACAATATATATATATATATATATGTAAGAATATAATTTTTCTATTGCAATATATGTAATATTCTAGTCGTGTAATTATAGCTTTCTTAAGTTCTCTTAACTTTATTTGACTAGGTGACTATTTTGGTGACTCTGTCAAGAGCTTGTTTTGGTAAGCTAATTTACTGCTTACTAGTTCCTACCATGTAAAGTAGAGTGAAATTAAGTAATACCATTAAATAGTTAAGCAAATTACATCAAAATTGTAGGTAACACCCTAGTTAGTAAATATTCATATTACTCACATATAATACACATACGTACGTATAAACGAAAAAAAACTTCTATTTTTCGTCGAGTTCTGAAACCTAATAAAAAAATATATGTTTTTTTTAGTTAGATTGTGTAGTACACGTATTAAACGTTTTACGTATTATATTTTTGAAAAAAAAATTGATTAAAAATTAGATTCAATTTAATATAATTTTAGCATATTATTAATTCTAGACTTAATATTTAATTATAATAGTAAAATTATTGACCATTAAACTTATTCAACTTTATCAATTATAGAAAAACTTGTATGATTCATGATTTGTGTATCTTTACTAGTATATTATCATATATTTTAAAATATTTTGCCAATATTAGATATATTCAAATCATTAAACATATTGTGATATAGCTTCTTATAAATGCTCAAACTATTAAATTACAAATTAAAATTGAAAAATTAACCGATTCTTATATCAAGTATTGACATATAAAATTTATTTGTCTACCACTTTAATTTAATTATTTGTTAGTAATATCTTTTAAAAAATTAATATATGTAAAAGAAAAATACTACATAGTAACATATATAAAAAGACATTACTTATATATATTACCGTATTTTTTGTTTCGACTTTTTGACTAAAGTTCGTATAATATCCGAATAACTATATATTTGCATTTTTTATGCTCTCGTATTTTTATGCCGAATTTTGTTACTGTATTTTTTAAGAAAAATCGTATTAAATTCGTAAGTGTTACATACCATTTTTTTATTGTCCCGTAGTTCAGGGATTATGGAAAATACTAAGATTTGTTCACCTAATCACATTACATCTAATGGAGGAGCATGGTGAGCTAAGCAATAATCTAAAGTTTGCAAGATTTGAACAATGAAAGGGCATGTAACCATCAAGCATAGAAGTTCACCATTGTTATAAAGAATTATTATGTTATGAAATAAAGCTCGAAGATTTTGGGCACAAAGTAAGCCAAAAGATACAACAAAGAGAACAAAAACAAAAAATATGAATTTAAGTGGTTCTCCCGCAGACAAGTCTACACACAAGTAAAAGGTTGAGCACATACTAGAGTGACAGTAGCCTTGTGCACTGGTTGTCATTTTTCATGATACCAATCAAACCCGAATGAAGGGACACATTGGACCACTCTATAAATTCTCTCACCAATACATGCTCCCTACTAACGGAGGAATCCTCCACCTCGAATATACCAAGATATCTGGAACCCAACAAATTTAAGGGTTTGAGAGGCAAACCCAATAATCTATCAGTATTTCTACATGAATGTCGCAGCCATTGATGAGTCCCCCACCTCCAACAAGAGAGAGAGAGAGAGAGAGAGAATGTCTCAGCCATTAAGCTTGAACTACGAAGACAAATACAAATAGTCCGCACAAGTTGAAGTGGTGCTTTTTTTTTTTTTTTTTTTTTGTGAAATGGAAAAAAAATGTCACGGGCCGACAAGTACAAATAGGCCCCACAAGTTGCAGCTGGTGCTGTTTTTCCAAGTCCCACAGCTACTGCACAAATCTCTACCTTTTTCTTGCTCTATTGACCCCGCCGGGTCCGTGGAGAAGCTACCATAGCATGGTCCTCGCTACCGTGACTATGGCAGCCAGTCTGCTCAAATTTGTTCATAAATTAAAAGGTTAAAATTTTTTTTAAACTCAATTAATTTAATAAATGAACTTAAAAATTATTTTTAAAACCTAGTTCGGTCAAAAATATATATTAAATGATATATTTTTATATTTTAATATATATATATATATATTATTCAATATTATTTATAAAAAAAATTATACATTAAACAAAATTTTTATTAAATAGACGGACTTAAACAGGACTTAGAAATATAATTTTCTTAATTAAGGAGACTTAAGATTTAATTTTAGGCTCAATAAAAAAAAAATTGTATAGGCCCGACCCAAGCCCAGCTCAGCCCGCCGAATGTCCAACCCTAATCCTCCCACCCCCAACTCCAAAATAGAAATCACGAGTCTTCAATTGCCATAGTCGTCTGTACTGATAGTTAAAGCTGACAATCTACCTAGAAATCCACTACTGTATGCCTCAGACGTGTGAAATAAAACCGCAACGCAATTCTTCTTCTCCCACTTCATTTTCATATCATACTTACTACAAACACCTAGACTTAAATTTTATACAGAGTCTGGAAGTTGGCCCCTATGCATCTTTTCTATTAGTACTAGTAGCATTATCAACATGAAACCCCCCATAGCATATACAAAGGAAAATAAGTAAGACAAGAAAGAAGACAGCACATAATTCCTGATTAGCAACCGGTTGGGAAAAATTGCCTGTACAAAATGTCCAGTGTATAACAAGGTATAACCACATTTTCAGTCCTGGTGACCCCCTTCCCTTCTCTTTCTCCGGAACTCAATCTTCTGCCCCTTACCCGGAGTTGAAAAAATAACAAGGAAAATATAATACGCGAACATACCACGGTAGACCTTCATTTGTTACTACTCTTCTATCACCATCCTACAGATCATCACTTACATCTTCCACTATCACTGCAAGGAGAACCACTCAAAAAAGCGTTATATAAGTTAGAAATAAAGGGAACTCAAGCTACATTATGGAAAACAAGGGGGAAACCTAATAATCCTTGAATTCTGATGAAGAAATATATATATATACTACGAGAACAAATCCACTACATTGTGGAATACTAATCCCAAGCACTGATCACTCCCGGACCATGTCCACCTCCGTAACTGCTAGAAACTCCGTAACCACCACTACTGTTACCACCATAATGATCCATGCCACTCCCACTCCTACTAAAAGAGCCCTCCCTTCTGAAATCACGACCACCAAAACGTGCTCCACCAGACCGCCTATTTTTGCCCCCTCCATAAGAAATCCGACTTGCATAGCGAGTGAGCCAAGCAGGTACTTCTTGATTAGCTTCCTGCATTAGATCAGCCAGTGGCTTTGCCAATGACAAATTGTTGTCATTAAAGAAAGCAGTTGCCAATCCCGTCTTGCCAGCTCGCCCAGTCCGTCCTATCCGGTGTACATAATCATCAATGTCGTTGGGAATGTCAAAGTTGACCACGTGAGCAACATGAGGAATATCGAGACCACGTGCGGCCACATCTGTGGCCACTAAAATCGGTGTATTTCCACTCTTGAAGGATCTCAATGCTTGTTCTCTTTCCTGTATGCAAAACCATAAAAAGGATGTAAATGTATGGAAGTGACCATCCAATGAACTCTAATGAACATCCTTCGTTTAAAAGTGATCAGATCTTAAACAATTACAGAGCATTATCTGACAAAGGAATACTGTAACAGCAAAATTGGCCATTGCTAGATCTCATTATTATAATACGCTTTACTTTATCAATGACGTTAAAAAAATTGAGATCATAACATCAGCACATTACAGCAACTTCAGTCTAGGTCATAAGAAAACACCCAATAAATCCCCCATTCTGGAGTTTTTATCACAACTAAGAGAGATATAATGGAAGAGGAAACAAAAAAAAAAGAACTAAAGCAAAAAAGCAAAATTGAAAAACGGAATACCAAACACCTTGCAGGAGTCTATCACACCAGCTGGACCAAGAGTAACCAAACTTGTCTTTAAGGGGCCAAAGGGAGGATGCTGGAATTCTATAAAGTGCTAATGCATGAGATTGTACCGAGGAATTCTACTGTACTCTGTATAGTTATTGTCACAAAAACCTACGAAGGTATTTGCATTATCAAAACAATATTTGAAAAAACATACTAGACGTGTCCACAACCAAATTGCACAAAGATAGTTAACTATTGACTATATACAATATCTTCATGTTTCCCCAAAGGATACAATAATGGACAACACAAGCTGAGTCTGCCCCAAAAACACCCTAACAGGTTCTCAAGTATAACTTCTCAAAGCTGAAAAACCACCATGATAAATTTTATGTAACTTTTAAGGTAAAGATAAGTGTTAGATCCAACAGTGTACTTCCACACCTGTACTAATGACAAATCAGCCAAGAGTGCAGAAAGAGTTCCCTTGAGGAATCCACAAGTCTTCTCACGTTTTCTTGTTCAACAGAGGGTGGGTTATAAAGACAGCCCTTTGGCAGGGTTTCTTTCATGGGATAAGGCTGCTGAATTGGACTATTAATTCCATATCTGGTTTTATTCCGCGCTTGGTTGTGCAAGAGGGTGTCGGGACAAGCAATCCAGAGAGGGCATTTTATCCAATACACATCAGATTAAGTTAATTGGGGGGGGAGGGAATCTTTACTAGGGGTTTGGGATTGGAGGCCAAATTACAAAATTATCCTATGGAGAATTTGTAATCACCGGATTCCTTATCCCATCCTGCAAAACAAACATAACTTTATGGCTTCACCCACACTGAGATTCAACATAGAGACAACTTGTTACTATACTAATATAAAAAAACATATTTTTATGGATTTCTATATTCTTTCCACTGTCAAAATAACATCAAAACGTTTTTCCAAATGAGGTCTTCAATGTCAAAACTTATGCAAAAAGGCTGAGGCCAACACCACTTCTTTCATTTTCACCCAGAAGGTCTAGTAGTCTGGCCCAAGCAGAAGGTCTTATATTCTGGCTCATGAAGAACACCACTGAATTGAATGGCATTGTTCCAACACTTGCACTCCATCAGCGTTTTACATTTTCATTTTTCTTTGAAATAACTTTTACATTTCCTGTTTTGACACACCAATTGTCAATAAATTAGTTTCTAAGAACGTAACTAAGGGTCAACATACTGCTAAACTATCAGATAGTAGCAAATTTGCAACAGCATATTTAGGCAGATGATTGTGTTAACAAGCATACTAAAGAATAAATAAAATTAAAAGAGATTCCAACTACCAGTGTAATATCCTCAAATTTTTTTTAACTCACCTGTTGTGTCCTATCACCATGAATAGTAGTAGCAGGAAACCCATTCATACACAACCAATGTTCCAATGAATCAGCTCCCTTCTTTGTTTCCACAAATACCAAAGTTAGAGATTGCTGCAAAATTCAATGGCATTCAAATTTCAATGTAGCAGTGCAAGCCATAGAACAACCCACTAACTGGAACAAAAAGAAAATTAATAGTAAGCATTAAATCACAACCCCCCAAAACAAAAACAAAAACAAAAACCCCCCAAGTACACCAAAAAAGTAAAATTCTATTTCTCCTTTTCCTCCTTGATTAGGTCAGTAATATTATAGTAATTCTCCTTGTAGGGATAAAAACATAGACACTAGGTTACATGGACACTTCTAAATTTGTGAAGATCAGTGTTGACACTCAACACTTAAGGAAGGGTATAAGATATGTGTCTAGCATGTCTAGTTGGATATGCACCCGTTAAGTATGCCCAAATAATCAAACTTACTTATATAACAATGCATAAGACTTCCCATTTTATGCATACAATAGTCTAAGTTAGTTTATAGACACCACTGTATCCTAACAAAGTAAAATAAGTACTTAAGAAATATGAAATCTAGCTATGTCTCGGTATCTTTGGACATGAGAATTAGATGAATTTAACATTTAGAAACATACTCACACCTGGCACTCATACCTAAGTCCATGTAACATAGCATAGACATGATCCAACATGCCTAGATGCCAGGTGAGCTGAGACCCATTCCATGGATAAATCCATATTGAATGATACAACAAGTGTGTCTCATATTACCTTGCCATGAACTCCATTAGCCTTTTGTGCATGAAGAAGGTCCATGAGGTTGCTTCTCTTGTCAGTGTCATGAACAAATTCAACTCTTTGAACAATTAAATCAGTACTTGAACCAACCCTTCCAACAGCCAAAAATATGTAGTTTGAAAGGAAATCAGACGCCAGTCTCTGCATAACAACCAGAAGTAGAAAAAAACTATCAGGCCCATAAATTCAAAAACAAGATGCAAATCTTCAATAAGATTTCTCTTGACCTAATTCCACACTGCCTCACCATTAAACAGTGGAACATGCAAAATAAAAATTTACCGGCAATAGCACATACCAATTAAACAGATTAGCATGAAAGAAATCCAAACATCATCATCAAAACCAGGTTTTTATGTACATCAAGTTGATTGGTCAAGTTGGGTGTGCTATTATTTACAAACAGTATTGATGGTTCAACTTCTTTAATAGTTTTGAATTTAATTGTAATGAAGAGTACCAATAACAATAATCTCATTAAAAAAAATTGCATTCTGAAATCAACTAAATCCCATGTATGCAGGAAGCATAAAAATAATAGTTTAGGATGCCTCAGTAGGAAAACAATACATGCACAAGATTATCTCATATGGCATTAAATGAGATAAATATAAATAAAAAAAATGAACAAGGAATAATATAAAAAAACCCAAAACCCAAATTATTTTGCACTGAATGTTAGGCTACCATTGGGGTACCTTTTTTTTTTTATATTTTATTTTGTGGGGATGTTGAGAAGAAGGAAAAAAAGAAACACAAACGAGCTAGAAGGGAGGTCTTTCAGAAGGCACCCCCAAAATGTCAGCTAGCACCAGTCCTGCCAGCACTTGTGGAGGATGACCCAAGATCAGAAATCCCTGCTATAGAGTATTTCCCACGTTGGTGAGGAAATTTACAAAAAAGTTACCTTCGATATGTACACCAGGAAGCAAATGCACCTGCTCCTCCAGAATTTGCAGTCCTCACAAATGTCTGTATGTGTATTGTTTTCTTTAGAGTTTCTGGCCCTAGTATGATGTCTACTTTGAGGCCCAAGTATGACGCTTACAATTGGGTACCCTTCCCCCTACCTATGAAAGCCTCAACCCTGAAAGGCAGGAATTGATCCCAGGTCACCGGCAAGTTTGCCTAGAGTCTTCTGCCATAATACTTATTAACTATATTAATGATTCAAACTGAAGAAGTTTTGTAATGCTAATTATAATTATAACATATTGCGATGATAAGATTACAAACTCCATGTACAGAAGATGTATGATAATAAGGTTTATTATACTAGAAAGCATATAACATGTAACAAAGATACAGCCAAGGACATTAGACAAGAACATAACACAGTCAAATCAACAAATTCTGTAAACAATTAACAAACCTGGATCTCTTTCGGAAAGGTCGCACTAAATAGCAATGTCTGTCTTATACCTTGAGGAGGCATGTCCATTTGTTCCACAATCTTTCTAATTTGAGGCTCGAATCCCATATCCAGCATTCGATCTGCCTCATCAAGAGCCAAATATCTAATCATCTCCAGTGACACTTTTGCTCTCTCAAGCAAATCAACTAATCGCCCAGGAGTTGCCACAAGAACATCAACGCCTCTCTCAAGCTCTCGCAACTAACCACACAGAACAAGCCATTAATATTAAGCACCAGTGTTTTTTAAATATATAAACTCAATCTAGCCTCAAAATCAACAAAGCTACTCAAAGTAAGAAATACCCAATGACAAGAGTACAAGACACTGTCTTCCAAATGAGAAACAAGAAACCAAACTACATCTCAAGCACTAGGAACAGAAATAAGTAACAAGATCGTCAACATTTAGTATAAATGATTTTGAGATACACCAAACCTAAAAGAACTCAACAAAATATTTCATTCTTACAAATAGGTAAGTATGCACATGTATGCAATAAAGTGATTCAACTAGTATGGACAGATACCATTATCTAGCAAGTAAAACATATTGTTGCAGAGGAACTTATATTAAACATGTGTAATAAAATCCTAGCAAGTGCATTAACCACCAAATACCTATGTATATTTGTTCTAGGAAAATAAATTCCGATTGTTGTTTAAATGCGACATTGTCTACTAAGAATGCAAATTATAATATTTTTCTTTTCCCTTTAATTTTTGCATTTTTTTCAGCACAACATGATAGGAATATAAGAAAGAGTAATTTCAAAATTAGAGTAAATAAATTTATTTTTAAAAACATTAAGCACTAGATAGAAAGGAAATAGTCTCCCCATTCATTCCGGTGAGGATAGGGAAATCTAAGTCTTATTATTGGATCAATTTGAATTGGTGCGAGTGCTTCCCAAAATAGTAGCTGATTCAATGACTGGATGAGAGCAGGGAATTGTGATTGCAGAAGGGGTAATGTGTGCAGGACTGCCCTCATTGTCTCCTTTGGTGCAAATGGATAGACGAATAGGAGAGTTTTTGAATACACAGAAACCTTTGAATAGATTGGAAAGCTTATTTTTGGGCCCGTTGTCTGGTTAGGCCTCATGAAAGATTAGTAGTTCAAGGATTGATTACTCCCTTGAGGAGTTTTTTATTATATTGATAGCTTGGACCCTCTTGTCCTCGATCTTTTTGTATACTTTTCAAACACAACCACACCCCCTTTTTTGGTGCATTTAAATAAACCTTGTAAAAAAATAATATTGTCAATTACAAGATGTAATAAACTTTACCATGAAATATATCCTCATGTGCAATGCAGTGGTAACAATAAATACATACTAAAAATGGTCAAGTGCACACTGCATACAAATAATTCAAATACAAAAATTCATTGATCACTTGTATTGTTTTTCTATCAAATATGTTTTCAGACAATATAGTCACATGCATAAAAATTCCTGAGAAATTCAAAAGAAACCACCTAACAAGATGCAATTAAATTAATGTATTAAAAGACGAGGCAATTGTTGATTGTTCACTGGTTTACTCAAAATCATACTATCAAAACATATACAAAAACCGAACAAAGCACCAGCACAGTCAATGCCATAAGCCATCATATTGTAAAGAAACCACCAAATATGAGAGCAATGGATACTTTTAAGGCACATTGTGTTGAGAATTATAAAAAAAAATGTCTATAATAAGAATAATAATGATAATGATAATAATACTAAATAAAGGCCTATAAGGGGCATGATACATCAAAAGCTCAATAGGCTTATAGAAAAAGGCCTGCATACATAAATACCATGTTAGGGGGCAGTATCACATGAACCTCTAGGCTACAATGTCCTGTTCCTTGAGTATGATGCCATTAATACCCTGAGCCCCCAGACACTCCAAGGAAATCTATTCCAGCCTATCCAGCAGTTAAGGACAATTCCTACCCCTACTCAATCTAAATCCTCGCCCCCACAAAGAGTGGTAGTTTGTGATCCTGTTCTAGCCGTGTGAACAACCAATCAACAAAATTAATAACATCCTGCGTAGTCATGACAATTCACTCTTGGAGATGTAGATACCCTATTGTCATGTGTATGCCACATTGACATGCGCCTTTCCATGTCAGCATAGCCATCTCTATGTGGTAACCTTTCAATAGGCCAACGTGTGAGACCAATCTCGGTGACACGTGTTGAATTTTACACCAAACAGGATGTGTCAAACCTAACAAATGGCATGTGTTCATATGTGCTTCAGCCAATCTCACGATATAACTCCGCCTAGGCTGAAAGGTAAGCCTAAAAATGACGAATAACTTAGGCAAACATTGTGAGAACTTGGGGCTCTTGTGACTTGGTGGCTTAGGATAAAGTTGTCGCAGCAGCACTACATCCCCAATATTTCTAGTTGCCTTCAATCAAGTCCAACTAAGAGAGGAAGGCTTCTCCAAAGGTTCTAAAAGCCTAATTTCCATTGCCTAGGGGAACATGTTGCTATCACTTGTATCTAATAAGCTCCTTCTTGTTTAAACTCTTATCTTTATCTCTCCGGAGATATTGGGCGAGTCCCTATAGAAGAGATGCTCTGTCTTATCAAACACTTTTTACATACCCCTCTCTCTCTCTCTCTCTCTCTCTCTCTCTCTCTCTCTCTCTCTCTCTCCTTGTGCTACTTTGTCACTTACCTAGTTCTCTCTAGGGTTTACCAGTGTCATCTAAAGTGCTTTATGCTTCCTCAATGACCCATCACACATTCATAGACTCTCTTACAATTGGCAATTCCATTGCGAGACTGCATTCGCGATCATGGCAGCCAAGAAGACTGCAGCCCAATCCTCGACATTGGTAAATCCACCACCACTGCCAAAACAACCTCCAGACCCAAAACACACTGAAATCTGACATACATCCCTTGGAGCAGGATCTAGAGCATTCTTAGCACACTGGTTCTATTGTACCATCGCAAGCAAATCAATGTCTGACAATAGAACCAGTCATCCCTGCTATCGCTCGAACCAACTTGCTAGCTAGGGTCCAATAGCAACAAAATCAAATCAACCAGACTAGCATTTCAATTAGTCAAGCTCTTAATTTGATTCGTCCAAGTTTGCCTATTGTGGCAAACTAGCGCAAACTACCCCTACACCAAATCTATGATGCTCAGATTAGAGGTGCACAAAAGAACTGAAAGACCGAGAACCGAACCAACCTAACCTCTTTGGGTTGGTTGTGGGTCTAAAAATGAGCAAACCGATAGCTTCGATTTGGTCATTAGGTTAGCAATTTTTAAGACCCGAACCGACCAACTAAACCGACTTAAGAACTGATCTACATCTATATTAGCTAGACTCTTTTAAATTTGTGAAGAACCCATGTGTGACACTCGATACTTGACGCTCGACACTAGTTGGACATGCATTTAACAAGGATGTATAGCTAATTGAATCTACTATAAAGCTAAGTATAGAACTTCCATTTTATGTATGAAATGCTATATTTTAGCTTGTAAATACCATTTTATCTTAAAAAAATAAAAGAAATATTTAAAAAATATGAAATCTAGCCGTGTCCCAGTGTCCTTAGACATAAAAATTAGATGAATCCGACACTTAGACACATATAGCATCCGACACCCGTACCCGAGTTCAGGTAACATAGATCTACATATGTTATAAAGGCTTAAATATATCGTACATATATCTAATCATTATTTATAGTACTTAAATATTGTTGACTTGTTTTGTACACTGTTTTTTTACTTTCGATAATAAGATACAAAATTGAGTCCTTTTTTTTTTTTAACTTTAAGTGAATAAATCAAAATGTTAATTCAAAATGGTAGACCCGACCCAAGTGGACCCGAACTAATCAGATCTCTAACTAAACCATAGAACCGATCCAAACCTACTCAAGTTGGTTTGGTTTAGTTTTGCATCCAAAAATCTAGAACCGATCAAAGATCAAGGCGGTTATGGATTTGGCACGAGCCCAACCCAATCCATGCACACCCCTAACTCAAAGTGCTCATGTCACCTTTGGTATTCCTAGTGTTGTGACTATTCTGGGCACTCGTGTGACTGGCTCTAGGACACTTCTATAGCAACACCAATTTGGGACCACGTGTGATTAAGTTTGGGTGTGATTTATGTATTAAGTTTATGTTGTTTATAAGTTACGTTGTTTATAATTTATATGAACCGGTCATACTTATTTGTATTGTATTAGGTTGACAATATTTTGTTGATTTTTAGTTATATTAGGGATACGTTGCGGTACAGGTCTATTGGTTTTAAGAGTCAATTTAGGCTATTGGATCATTGTTCTTCATATTTGTTAGGTTTACACTACTCCTAGTAGTTAAAGAGTCAAAGTTTTATAGATTTTTGAGTCTCAATGTAAAACTTGGAGAAGTATAACAACCTATGAATAAAATGCAATATTTATATTCACCATAATCGAGTTTATAAAAAATTGAGGTTGTACGTGTGTGATTTTGCTTACGCCTCGTTAGGATGAAGCCCTTCGTCTTTTACTTCTTATCTTTCCCGAGATAGCCAACTGTTCCAGCAGCACTGCTCCTAGCCCTAAACAGACCCTATTTCTGCCCCAAAACCATATCCTACGAGTCCTAGCAAACGTTAACCCCTTCCCAAGCCTTCAGTTTATTGCTGTCCAGAGCTTTCAGCAACAAAATTTCTGAGAACCCAGCAGTCTAGTACATCGCAAACCAAGCAGATTTCAACCTCTTTCCCCACAAAAAAACCTCAAACCTTTCTTCAATTATTTAGAACCACAAACGTACAAGTTTTCCTTGACCTAAACGTACTACAAAATCGACCATAGGCAGCTATTCTATGTTTCGTGCAACAAAAATTACATCAGACAGTAAGCTTGCACAAGATGTAATATAAAATACTTGACATTATATAAAGAGCAGAAAGAAGCATTCGCAAACATTTCAGTCTAAACCTTCTTCTAAGACTTCCCCAGTCAAGAACACATAAGGAGATCCAGAAAGAAGGTCTCAGGCAGCTTATTAGACTATAACTTCCGTGCAATGCAGTTTACACGGTCTCATTTATGCTATGTCTTGCATTGTGTTTGTGTGCGTTTATTGAGCTTTCTTCACTTCAGCGCCATACACCTTGCTTTCCGTTTTAGAAGAGAGAGACCTTTGTCTTTAACAAATAAGAAATGATTTATTTATTTCAAGATTTTTTTTTTGTTCTTGTTGTGTGTGTGTGTGTGTGTGTGTTTTTGGGGGGGGGGGGGGGGGGGGGGGGGGGGGGGGAGAGATGGGATTTAATTCTCCTTTTTTGCACATGGTATAATATGAAAATTGTGACATTATATAAAGTGCTGAAAGAAGCATTCACAATCATTTCAGTTTGAACCTTCAGCTAAGACTTCCCTAGTCTAAGCACACAGAGAGATCCAGAAAGAAGGTCTCAGGCAGCATATTAGATAACAACTTCTGCACAATGCAGTTTACAATATATATATACTCATCTATTTATAGGTCAATGCAGTTTATAACTTTAACAAATAAGAAAGGATTTTTCATTTCAAGATTGGGGGCGAGGGAGAGTTAATTGGCCCTTTAGATAGACCACACAGTATTGTGACTATTGGCAGTGGGGATGATGTGAGATGGTCTAGGTCCAAGTCGGGAACTTTTGAAATGAAATCATTTTATGAGGCTTTGACCGGACATGGGTACATATCAGAATCTATTTTCCTTGAAGAGGCATCAGGTTGCCAAATGCCCTGTCAAAGGTGGGATTTTATGTGTGAATGGAAACTCACGGGGAACTCCTTACTGTTGCTATTCTTTTTATCAAATTATGGATAATTTGATCAATAGATGCAGAATTTTTGTTAATTGGTGTTATATGTGCAAACAAGATGGGAAAAACATTGATCATCTTCTTATTCATTGTCACACAGCCGATGAGCTTTGGGTTTGATCTTAGTTGTTTGGAATGCATTGAGGTAGGTAAGAGAAGGAAAAGGTTCAGCTACTGGCTTCCTTATGCATGATGGGGACTATTTGGGGATAACAAACTCTAGGTCCTTTGAAGATATGGAAGAACCTATTTGTAAGTTGAAAAGCAGACTGTTGTCCCTTTTGTATAGTTGGATCTTTCGGGTGGTCAATCCATCCATGGAGCAAAACAAACTGTAGGTCCTCTCAAGGCATTGAAGAACCCATCTGCAAGTTCAAAAGCAAACTGTTTCTCTTTTTAGATAGTTAGACCTTTGGGATGGTTAATCCATCCATGGAGCATTTATTGGACCTTTTTGAGCATTTTAATTAGACAAGAAATGTAGGAGGATTTTTGTCTTTTTTCACAAATTTGCAGCTACACATGGGTGGCATACCCCTTGATGCCTTTCTAAAAACTTTTATTTTATCAAACAATATACATTTTCCCCTTTTATCATTAAGGAAAGGGTAGGACCTAGGAATCCATTAGCTACAACTAATATGTACATCAACTTAAGAAGATGATCATAAGAGGCATTAACATCTTCTCATCTGTCAACATATTCCCATACATTGGCCCTCACAGAATTACGATCAGCAAATAACAATCAAGAGTGACAACTTACAACATCATATTAACATGCACTCTGTTCCATGTTTCCAAAACAAACAACTAATGACTGAAAAACCAATAATAACCTGTTGGTTGATTGGTGCTCCTCCATAAGCAACTACCACCTTGACACCAGTTTGATAAGAGAACTTTTTAGCTTCCTCATGTATCTGCATGTGAAATCGAACGGCGAAATTAGGATGCCTGTATAAAAAGTAACATGCATCAAAATGTGTAATTTTAATTCCCAAACCTACCTGCATTGACAGCTCTCTTGTAGGAGAGAGAATGAGAGCAAGTGGATACACAGTTCGGTATCCTCGTGGTCTCACAAACTGGCCCCTAATAATTCCACTAATAATTGGAAAACAAAACGCAGCTGTCTTGCCCGACCCAGTCTGAGCACAAGCCATCAAATCTCTACCCGCAAGGGAAATGGGAATTGCATGACGCTGCACAGGAGTTGGCTTCACATATTTGCACCTCTGAATATTTAGGTTCAATGCCTCCCCCAAGTCTATCTCTGCAAATGTATTCACAGGGCGGGGCACATTTTCCCCACTTGTCTCCACTGGAATATCCTCATAAGCATCAAAGTTGATACCAGTATTTTCCTGCTCATCTGATGGACTCTCTGCATTATGAACATCATCGTCACCAAAAGGATTTACCTCCCGCTCCCTCCCGCGATCCCATCCCCCAGCTCTACTGTTCCAACCACCACCTCCTCGACCGCCACTACTATATCCTTGGTGCCCTTGATCAGGCCTAGAACCTCCCCATCTTGACCCGCTTGTGGGTCCACCATGTCTGAGCCTATCATTACCAGATTGTGGGCCACTATAAGATGGAGCCAATGGCTCTGATGGAGGTAGCCTGTTCCGAAGATGTGGTGGCACATAAGTAGACCTGGCAGGACGCGAAGCACCTCCAGTCCCATTAATATCCAAGGAACCAGAAGCTGCACTCTCAGAAGCAACAGAATCAGCCCAAGATGTTCTCATGATTGAAAGTTTGTACCCTTTCTTTTCCACAGCAGCTTACACACCCAACTCAAATTCCAAATCCACAATCTACAATAACACCCAAAGCCTAAACTCCAAACAATGATAGTAATAAATCCAGAATCCAAATTTCTCTTAAAACCACGTGAATTAAGATACTGTTTTCTAAAATGCACAAGATCAAAACCTGATCAATCAAACACAACGAATTAAAAAATAAAATTAGTGTAAAAGGAATTCAAAAATAATGCAGCTAACCGGAACAACCTATCAGAAGAGGTTATTTGTGCATCGATTTCTTAAAACAATATTATGTTTACCAAAAATAACGATGAACGACTACTGGTTGCGACAATGAAGATCCTGCATTCGACAAACGGAGGAAGAAATGCAAAATGGACACCAAGCGTTACAGATTTACAGGGAAAATTGTAAAGAGAAAACCGTTTCAGAGAGAGAGAGAGAGAACGAAAGTCCGATAAAAAGCTTATGGGAAACAAAATGAGATCAAGCATTCAAACGTGGAGTATTGAGATGCGAAACAGATGAGACAAAATTAGAGAGAGAAGAGAGCATTACGGAAGAATTCTAGAGAGAGAACACTTTCGTAGATATTTATATACGTAAACTAACCTCAGGCGATGGCGAGAGAGCGAGAGAGGTAGCTCCGGTTAATGGTTGTATGTGGGGATCCGTTAGGCAGAATTTCAGAAACCCTAATAACCTTTTTATTTTATTTTATTTTATTTGTGAGGAGACTGGACAGACAGAAAAATAAATCAGACATGATGCGAAAATATCGGATTTTTAAAAGATGTTTTAGGATATTGATTACCAGTAGATTTTTATAAGACATATATATTAGTGCGAGATTAAGAAAACAAACTAAAGCCAGAGACTTAATTAACGGTCTCCGTACGAAGTTGGGGCTGGCTGATGGTCTCAAACGTTTTCTTTTTTTATTTTTCATTTTTGGTGCTAAAATGATGTTGAAGCGTGATAATTTGTGAGAATTATTGTTTTCAAAAAACCTCATTGATAAATTGGTGTTATCCATAATGGAGATGACCCACGTTTATTTGCAAACACCACAGTTTTAGAAGATAGACAAAAAGTTGTTTTATGAGTTTCTAAAAACTATATTCTATGAAGATAAAAATGATATAAAATTATTTTTTGTTTTGTAAACAAGACTAAAAAAAATTGATATAAATCATTTTTGTAAACAAGACTAAAATGATATAAAAAAAATTGTAAACATTTAAAAATCGGATGGCAAAGTAATCAGAATCAAACAATAGAGAAAAGAATTAAAAAAAACTAAATTTGTATCATTTTCATCTGAAATTAGTTTACACACCTTGGTGTTATTTCATTTGTATTGTTACTACAATATGACACCATTGTTTCTCTTTATATTGTATCTTGGGTTAATCATACTTAGCCCACCCGCAGTCTTTATAAAATCATACTCTATTAACTTTTTTTAATTATAACAATTAGTTCTACTCTTATTGTCAAGTTACAATGTGAACTTTTCGTAGTTGCTATTAGAGATGACAAAATAACTCAATATTTCATGTCCCCGTTCCGTCCCGCCTCTAATGGGACTGGTATAGAGTGATAATAATCTAGGTCAAGTCAATTTTAAGGATAATGTGCAGTAACTCGCTCCGTTCATTTATACATATAAATTTATTTATTTTATTTGTGATGTGTAAATATTATATTACAATACAAATAGTGCAATTTTCTTTCATTAGTTACATTATTTTGGTCTTTACTTTATCCATAATCTGTTTAAAAAATTACTAACATAACATAAACGAAGGGAGAGGAATCACTATGGTGGGCAAGGATGGAATAAAGGTTCCTAACCCAAATTTGTCCCGTTGCCCTCCCTAGTTGTTGTTTGTACAATGACATAAAATGTACATGTAATACTCTTGTGGGCTCTCAATTATCCTTTTTTGCCATTAGAACAATCACAAGTAAAAAAAATAAAAATATAAACATAAGTATTACACTTAGCACCTCTATATTTTGCACCAAATCTCACTTTAGTCTCAAATGGGCATTTCAATTTCTTGGATAAATGGCGGCTCACAAAAGATTCATATTACAACTTCACAACAATATATTACCTTAATTTGACTTAGATATAAAAAAAAAAAAGAGGTTATTTATCTGCTTTTTAGCATGTTTCCTTATTTTTTTCCCCACATATTTATCATGTAATATAAAAGAATAAACATTGTACTATTTCACATATAAGTTAATATTACAAGAACTCTTTATAAAGTACTATTTTTTGTGTTGTTTTGTAACTAAGGGCCTATTTGAAACTTGTGAAGGGAAATACAAAGGAAAGAAAAGAAAGTGAGAGAGAAGCTCTAGAGAAAATAATTATTTTTCTTTAAATGATTTTTCAAACAATATGAACTGAAAGTGAAAAGAAAATAGCTTTCCCTCATTTGAAATTAAGGAAAAGAGGAAAGAAAAATAATAGACTAATCATTGAGACTGAAATAGGGAAGAAAATAAAAAGAAAATGAGAAGGAAAATAACTTCCACTTCTTTTTATTGGGATTTTCTTTCTCTTTCCTCCAAATGAGAAACCACATATAGAAAGGAAGGAAATTATTATTTTCTCTTTTTTTCCTCAAGTTCCAAACAGGTTGTAAGGGCTTTATTGAACATGTGCTACATTGTAGTCAAACCATTGGTATTACATTAAAGCAAAATAACCTTCAAACATTGTGCAGCATTTTGATTTTGCATGCAATATTTGAAGATCCTTTTACAAAACCAGTTTTCCAATCAAACATTGTGCAGCATGTTGATTTCATTAAAAGAAGCTCACAGTATTTCAGTTGATTATGCCACAAAAAGCTTGGATATTTGGATCACTTAATTTATAAAACTATATCCTTCATACTATGTTTGGTTTTTGGATCTGTTACAGGAATGGAAAAAGATAAAGGGAAAAGAAAATTGAAATGAAAAAAAAAAAAAACTTAATTTAGACAGGAAAAATGAGAACAAACGAATAGGTATTAGTTAAAAAATTCAGTTTTTGTTTAGATATTCAGAGAAAGACGAATAAATACAAGTCGTGTAATTTCCCTTCTTTGATCTTCTCTTTTCTATCAACAAATCTCAAATCCAAACACAGCATTAACATTTCTGCACCAACTTGACTTGACTTCCATTTAGATACAAGCATCAAACATTTAGTTGTTTTGTTTCGCGCCTATATGAGGGGAAACTACACTGACAAATATCCAAAAGCAAGCTCCAGAAAAATTAGTGCTTCCAGGAAAATGTCATGGGAAATGAGCAAGGTGTGACACTAGCTCACTAATTGTAGAACTGGGAAAATTATAATCGATTTAGCCAAAATATATACTAGATGTTGCTTTACGCAACAATATATCCCTACAAAAATCAACATAACAATATATTTCCCTTGCTATCTGCTAAAGGAAGACAAACCCCCACAAAGAAAAAAAAAAAACAAAGAGGAGAGAGAGGGAGTAATATTGTATAAGAGCTACCAAGCATCAGAGTCTTAGGTGGGAGAAAAGAGATGGAACAAGATCAACCACAGACCAGGCAAGACCAGCATATTGGAGAAGCCTAATGCCAGTATCAACATCAAGTGAGTCCTGGCCGGAGAAGAAGAACAGCTTTTGGAGATAACCCAATTGCCTAGTTTTATCTGACTGTTTACTGGTACTTGAAGCACATAGAGCTGAGATGTAGCTGGATGATTTTATTGGGATTCCCAAGGTGTTTGCGACTATAGGAAGACTCCATTTTGCGAGAGCCTTGCTACAGAACTTCACAAGGAGTATCGTTGGGATTCCCACTAGCATTCTTCCCACAAATGCAGGGATAGTGAGTTGAGGCGTAAAGATGCGAGGAACATTGTCATGGTGAAACTGATGATAAGTTTGCTGGATCCCAGTTACCTGTATAACATTCATTTTGCTTCATATAAACGTACCCCCAAAAACATTACCAAAAAAAAAAAAGAAGAAAAGGTTAAAGCATTTAGAACTCAGGAAAATACAAAACAAAGAATGTTTGCTATAGTTTTGTAGGCTAGTAAAGAATTTTAGCTGCACACATTCAACAATCTTTTATGACTTGTTATTCTACTGTTTTTTAAAACATTAGAACATCTTGATCTTAGACCGGCTGATTCCTCGCGCCAGCTTTAGGTATTCTCTTAATATACTCTGAACTAATTCCTGAATTCCATTTACTTGCAGGGTTAAGTGATTTCTGAACCATGGCTGTCATAATAACAAACAAGCTTTGCATGCTTGTGTGCTAATATTAACTCGAGTTTTAAGGCAACTCTTGTCTTTATATCAATGATATAAAGCCACTCAGCTCATACATTGAAGTCGGGATCAGAGGTTCAATTTGCAGTATGGCCAAAAGTATGATAATTTGCTTCCAGTTTTATTTTCCTACTAGACTAGGAAAAACAGTGATCCAAATGTGTTTTTAAGTTAACAATATATTTGAGGATTCTGTTTCCATGGATTCCAACCCTGTACCAACAATAGATGCAAACTGAAATTAACACAGAAAAAGAAAGATTCCATGAAATAAGATTTTTCCTGATCCAGAGGCAACAAATCAAGTGAAGTTTCTAAAGATACCTTAATGCTACAATAATATCTAAGAGATGCATCATTCACATCCAACTATTGGAAGAATTTACACTTTCCACACAGGTGTATTTCACATCAAGGGTTTCAAAACAGAATTAAGTACTGCAGATTACAAGAACTAGGAATGTCCAATAGTTTCATAGGTCTTTGATTTGATAAGAACCTAATCCCAACAATAAGAGTTAAGATTCGTTGTGGCCCAACTGAGCTCCCAAGAATTGCAACCTGAGCTCCATTTTACCTCTTTTAAACACTACGTTATCATCATGTACACATGTACCTTATCAATAATTCAAAACAGGACCTAATTGTACTCTTTTGATATATTTTGCATATAGCTTATGAAATTTGCAAATTCTGCTGTTAATAACTTAAAACTGCAGGCAGATAACTACTGCAATACATTGGGCAAAGTTCAAAATTAAGTCAACATGGCATCATACAAGCCTACTAAGGACATGTTGACAGCTTGTCGAAAAACAGGTCAATCTGGAATTTGAATTCTGATCCATGCCAGCCACATATTTGAGGTGGGCCAGGTTGCTCAACGGTAATATGCCTTGGTTGCAAGCTGCAACTCTAGGATCAAGCACATGGCTGAAGTCACTTCAATATAAATATAATTCAAAGGAAACAAGGAAGTGTTCCCTTGTTTCGTAGACTTGAGAAAGTTTTCTTTTCCACTACTAATGTTACTGGGGCAAGTCAAAATCCCTATGTTATGAGTTTTACTGTCTTTGAGAGTTTCATGAACCATGCACATGCAAAAAGGCAAAGAAAAGAAGAAAGTTTTCAATTGTTCTTGATCTACCACTAATAATTTCAAGTGAAAGCAAAGGATATTCTGATGTGATAAGAGTTTTGTGCTTACAATTCCCAAGGAAACACCGCTGAAGGCTGTGTGATATTCAAAGCTTGGAGTTGGAAACTCTGGTGTTGGGTAAGCAAACTGCAACAAGAAGCTAAGGGTGGCCCAAAACGATGTAACTGCAACAGAAACAAAATATGTCTAATTAGAAATAATGAACACCTTGACACATAACCAAGCTCTCAACAGCAACTTTTGAGCCATTCTGATTTTCAAATGTTTGGCATTTCAAATTTTAACCAAATTCTACCTTTCCATGTTCCAATTTTTTCAACACGATGCCAAAGTTTTTCAAATTTGGACATTTTGTCAAGCATTTACAAGATCATTCACTCCTGTATTCATGGGCTGTGTCCACTTTCATTCTACTTGAAAAAAAAAGGAAAAAAAAAAAGGATTCATTGAATATGTGCAACCTAAAACAACTTCGTTTGATTTTGATCAACACACTTCAGGTGATCTTTCTTCCGTTTAGTCCCAAGAATCCGAAGCGGCTACTTTTATCTTTAATCTTTAACAAAGAAAAGCAAGTAACCACTCTCTTTTAACGACACCACCTTTTGGATTCAATAAATCATGGAAGGAGGCATAGGTATTTTAACATTCTTCCATCTGTTGTGTCAAGAAGAAAGAGAAATGCGACATGTAATGAAAATCCTGCCTAGAAGTCTCTACCTCTCACAGAGTCAAAACCTCTCCACTTTCTATTTTCTTCAGAAAGCTACCCTTTGGTTATGCAGGTTTCTGGAGCACACTTAAATTATGGGAGACAGCATTTAAAAGGTGAATCTTTCTTACTAGCCTCCATTCCAGTAAGAGCTGGTCCTTGTCCTTGAGATTGACTATTCTTTGAAAATCCTTTCCATTTAAGCAGGGATGTTATTGCTTATTTTTTAAGCACCCCACTGTTATACCTACTATGCCATGCCACCTTAACTTCCTTTGCTCTAAAATCCAATTTAAGGAGAAAAATTCCTTAATTGTGGGAACTTGTTCACATTATGTACACAAATCTCAGACGCTGCTATTTTAAACTTGTCCTTCCGTGAGGCCAAATTCTATGTAGCCCATATTTAGGACTGCACTGGCAGGTTCCCCATAATGTGACTAATTTCTTGTCAGTCTATGGTGTTGGCCTCACCAAAGGGCATACAATTATTTTCTTCTCTGTTAGGAGTGGGGGGGCATAAGTTCACCTATAGCCATTGTCCAGCCATATAGTTGGAACAGAAAGCCACATTTGGGGTTGTTGGATTGTTTAGGTTCTGAGGCCTTTATTGCATACTACTTATTACTTCAATCAAGGATTTCAGAAGACTAGTTCCTTGGTTTTTGGGCTTTCAATATATTTCATCTGTTGAAAAATGACTGCCAACATTTTCACATCTAACACAAAATCTGATATTGGAGCACCAAGTAAAACTATACATACCATTTTGCCCTGAAACTATGAAATTGTCAATGCAATCATGGACACTGAGCCAAAATGCAAGAATTGCCAATCCAAAAGCAAGACCACCTACGATGTCAACCAAACTGTGCATCCCGAGGTAAATTCTTCCTAACAAGAGAACCAATTTTCAGTTAGAAATTGCAGAAAGAAAAAAATCAAAGAAGTTGGAAAAGCATCCAGAAAGTGGGGAGAAATCAAAGCTTACCTAATGCAATGAGGCCAACAAACAGGCAAACCATGGCAAATCCAGCAAACTGCATGGAGGCATCTCTATTTTGCGTGTAGGACATGACATAATGCAAAAGGTAACTGGATTGTGCCCAAGAGGGATTTAGTCAGTTTTACAATAATAGGATGCTGAGTCATAAGGCGTAGCATCTGCCAGCAAAAAGTGCAAGAAATACAGCTCACGATCGTAAATAATAAAAGCATATTATGCATAAGTCTGTTATATAAATGATTCATATTAACATTATGCATAAGTGTATTAGATAATTGATTCTATAAAAATCAAAGTTGATGTCCACCAATAGTTAATTACTTATAACAAAATATAGAAAGAACAAGTTGCGCATGCATAGCGTAGTACATCAAGCCTGGGGAATTCATTACTAAATCCTCAGTTACCATAAAGGATATGAAATCTATGTCAAATTTCTAATTTGTGACAATTGGAAGCTTGGGTAATGTTACAACTTACACCCATGGAGAAGGACTGGCCTGATGAAGAGGAGGGAACATGCCATTTGAGAGGAAGCAAGGGATGAAAGCAGACTCCTCTAATCCTATAGCTGAAGGTTATAGGACACCCCTAGCCGTACCGGCTCAGAAGGAACACTAAACATCTCTTGTAGCGCGAAGAAAAAACTACAATGCCCTTTTCTACATGAGCAAAAGGCCAGTCCAAATAATGTCACCTTGCAGCATATTTTTGTAAACCCTCAGCTAGAGAGAGAAAAAAAAAAAAAAAAAACTACAAGGATCCTGCCTATAGATGTCTCTAAAAGAACAACCAAGCATCACAATCTAGCCAATGCCATCCAAACCTCACCTGAAAAATATAGAGAACGAGTAAATAGGGAAGGAAACTCCATACCCAGATAAGCAAACTGTGTTAAGAGTGTGAGACGAAGGCAATCCATATTCCATTGCATTCTCTTTCTCATCTTCGGTAGCAGTCACTCTTCTAACAGGTGGACAACTGGGTCTAGGAGCTGATACCACATCCTATTAACACATAAACCCACCATTTGGAGTTAGTTTATTTAGTGACAATCTTAAGGCTATCTATAACCAAATAATTCCAAATGTAGAAAGAGAGTACCTTTATACAGTTCCCTAAATAGTCACAGAAAGCCATCAATAGGGTCATCTGCCTGGCCAATTTTCCATGCCCACTCTACAATGAATTGCCAAAATAGCCACTCAATTGAATTTTTATAATGCTGGTACAAAAACTTGCAAAGCCACATGAACAATTACGCAAAATTATAAGTAACACATCAGAGGGAGAGAATGAGAGAGCGCATACCCAGAAGAGCAAGGGAAGAAAGGCAGTGTAGAAAGGCACAGAAACAACACAAGACAACCCAGAGAAGAAAGCATCCAACCATCCATGTTGGTATTTCTGCAAAACCCATTAACCCAAAACCCCTAAAAGCTCATGTATAAGCAATAATAACAACAACAAAAAAAAAGAAGAAATCCATAACAAAATTCAATAAGAATGACGTGGGTACTGTATATATATATATAGACATATGTATAACCGATATTAAGTTGATCAGACCTGGATCTGCAGGATGATAGGAGTGCCAGAGATGACATGGCGAGACACCCAAGATTGGGTCAAGGATCTAAGCTTCTGAGTCACATTGAGCATTGAAGAGATGACAATCCACGAAACAATCCCACACAGAAACCCCACTTGCCATCCGGCTGCGCTCTCCATTCCCTCTCTCTAAAAAGAGGGATCAAAGAACATGAACAATTGCCAAACTCAGAACCAGAAAAGTAAACGAATTGAAACTTTCTATTGCGCTTGGACTTTGGTACGACAGAGGGGGAGAGAAGGTTGGGTGGTGAATGTTTCTCTGTTTTCTTTTCTTTTTTCTATTTTTCACCCTATTTATTTTTATTTTTATTTTCAATAACAAAAAAAGAAAAATTTTGTGAAGTGATATTTTTGGATGCTAGATTAACCTCGTTGGAATAAAAATTTTTCACCCCTGCAATAAATTTTTTTTTATTTTTTTGGTGTAAAGAAAGAATTAATAAATTTTACTAAACATAATTCCAGCAACATTAGCTTAGAGTAAGCAATTTAAACAAATGGAGAATTTCCCGCCTTTGCTTCCATTTCTATATTGGTCAGCCAGTTTGCACAATTGTTTTCTTACCTCAAGAATTAGCAAAATTGCAGCTCAGTCTCCGGATAAAAAAATCTATAATATTCGATTATGGCTTTGTTCGAATGGTTTATTGCATAAGCTTTTGTGATGAGGTTGATAGCATAAGTTGAACCTGATTCGATGAGGACATCTCTGAAAGGAAATGTAGGGTCATGATAATTTAAGCCTCTCCAACTAACTCGATTCTGATATAAATATATATATATATATATATATATATATAAAAGCAAATATTATGATACACATCAAATATTGCGAAGTGAAATTTCAAGGTAGCATGAAAGATTAAGGAATTTTTTTGAAGTACAAGATTAAGAATAAATTTAGTGGCCTTTGCAACTTCCAAAGCTGTTTTCATTTATTATTATTTTTTTCAAAAAGGTTAACTTTCTATAAAAAGCAGTTTTGAAAAGTCAAATTAAGCGAGTCTTTAATCATGGGTTTTTTTGGCCATCAAATGGTATTTTTAATTTAATTAACTGGGGTTTAATTTGAAAGTGTCACTACTAATGTTAGTCAAACACCCATGACCGTTACTCCCCTCGGCATTGTTACTATGAATGGAGGATTTATCGATAGATCCTGTGATTATAATATTTTTAATTTTAATAAAAAATATATATATTTTAGAATATATCCATCTAACTACTTAGGATCAAGTGGTCCATACAAGGAATTAGACGTAGCCATGCACATAATTCCAATATTTAGTTGGTCTAAGCCAAACTTGACGGCTTACCCAATGTATTGGATGGTCATGGTGATTGTGACTTATTCAGAATGTGACATTTAATTTTTTATTTTACATTTGGTCTTTAGTTGGTTTTTAATTTTTTTTAAACATTTTTTTTTTGGGGTCAAGGTTTTGAACTTTTGAGTTGTCAAACGTTCATGAACCTCCACTGACTTGCAAGTGGGCTGTTTGGGAGCTGTGTTTCTGTGGACCCAACCCATGGCATAGCCCTAATTGCAGACTGGTCCAAAACTGTCAAAAACCCAAAAGCGTGAGATTGGATCTTACTCTTGGTTATATTATTCAAGAATTATTGAACGGCACTGATGCTGAGCTTTTTTCTAGTACAATAGAAATATTTTATATTTGGGGTTGAGGAGGTGTTAGTGGATTCGAACCCTAGATCTAATAACTGTGGTAACAGAGTCCTAACCAATGAATCTACTCTCAGATAAACTAATGATGGAAAGTGTTGAGAAATTCCTCTTTGGTCTAAACCAATGTCACCTATATCTTTACATTGTGATAGTAAGGCTACACTGTCACGAGCATATAGTCACATTTATAATGACAAATCTAGGCATATTGGCCTGAGACATAGCAGTGTGAGACAAATGCTTACTGATAGAGTTATCACCATAGATTTTGTGAGATCATGCCAAAACTTGGCAGATCCGCTTACTAAAGGACTTGCAAGGGACTTGTTGAAGAAAACATCAATAGAAATGGGTCTTCGGCCCATATGATTAGTCATCACTGGTGGAAACTCGACTCAACGCTTGAAACATCAAGTATTGAGTTCAATGAGCCAAAGTACATCAGATGTAGTAACTGCAAGCACTATACATATTTTTCATCCCAAGGAAAAAAGTGTTTGGTACCAGTAATGTAAATGGGGAAGGTTGAGCAATATGCTCTTAATAGACTTATAATATATTGTATTGAAGTGTTTAAGTTACTGGAACACTTCACATAAGTCTACCTATATGAGTGTCGAAGGTGGTGCCACCTTCTATGATAACTTGGGCAGTCTCTAGAGCACTCATGAAACAGGATATAGACACAAGGCCAATCCACGTGTCGGTTTTTATGAATTTACCTAAAGAAGAGAATACTAATGTGTGAGACATGTTCGGTTAACTATACAGGATTGCTGGTTCAAAACTTGCCTACTATGTCATTCTTGTTAACCTTGATGTGTTATCACTAAGTGATGGTTCAAGTCCATAAGACACCTTCATTTATGCATTAGTTTTCCTTGTCTGGCCAAGATATGTTTTCCAAATTATTTTGAAAATGGTGGGGGATTGTTGAAATTATTTTCAAAATATATAATATATGTAGTAGTTTTGGTGTTTTTCCATTTTGGTTTTGACTAGCTTTGAAGAAAGTCTTTATTGTCTTATTAATTGAATCCCACATCGAAAAGTGAGAAGTTTTGTAAGGCATTTATAAATGCCAACAACTTTCTATGTGTTGCTTTAGAGCAATGATTGGGTGTAGTACTCAAGTGTGAGCATGTGTGCCAAGCCACATGTGCACCACGCGCACGTCTCGCGTGCGAGTCGCGTGGCGCAATGTGGTGCTTTAGTAGCGCACTTGGCACTTGGACACGTGACACGTGCGCGTGTGGCGTGTGATCAAGACCAATGATTTTGATCAATCATGATGATCAACGATCAGATGGCTAACACATAAGCAAAAAAGATCGTATGTGAGAATCACACCTGATCATAGAGGTGTGATGTATGATCTGATCAAATAATAAATACATGCGATCTACACCGTTAGATTAAGAAATGGGCGATCCGACGACTGTGTTTAAACCTGCAAAGTGACTGTTAGAAATCAGTTATTATTTGAATTCTAACAGTCATGTCTGGTCCAAAAAGACACCAAAATGTCTATAAAAACATGACAAATTGCAGACAAAAAAGATATAATTTTTCCTACAACTTCTCTATATATTGAAAGGCAATACAGTTCTTGATTCTTTTCTAGTTTTATTATTCATCTCTGAAGTCTGTTTCTGCAGAAATAGACATTCAGATTCTTGGCAAACTTGATAATCAGAGAGTATTCGGGTCTGATTTCGTGTGTGCAACACGCAGTCAGAATTACAGATTTTTTTGGACTCCATTGTATCCTGGAGGCGATTCGCCATTAACCTGGTGCACACCAGATTCTGAGAATTGATGGGGGCGAATATCGTCTTAAAGAAAGCGATATTAATTGTGCCTTGGATGCGATTATTCATCTTCTTTTTTTTTTAACAGATTTCTAAACTAACAGAAAGAAGCTGATACAAAATTTTACGGAGATAAAAACATAGCAAACCTCCTTATTCCAGCCCTATAATAGTCCTGGAACACTATATCCATGAACAATTATCCCTTCTTATCCAATCCGGCACCAACCGCTAGTGCTTATTAATATACATAACATTAAAAGTAACGAATAGAGACGACCAAATAACGGGCGAAATAAAAGATAGAGACATCTTTGACTGAATGCATGGATTATGTGAGATTGTAAGGTACCGATACCATAAAATCCATCTAAGTTAAAATGGTGCTTCTTGTTGCACCATATGCTAACGCATGAATGTTTTATATCCGTTGAGCCAAAAACGGGTTGGATAGAAATCCAAACATATTTATCATTAGGACAACATTGCAGGGATTGAATAAAATTTCTAAGGCTCATCAAGAAGCCCACGGCTAGCTTCAGCCCACAGGGCTTTGGCCCATAGATGGCGGCCCGTCCACGGCCTGATTACTTTCCTCCTTGTGTCAAAATACTCGGGCCAAATATGGTTAATGTTGTGTACAGAACATACTCTCAGTTTCCTCCATATATTGTGCCAAAATCTGTGTCATGGTGAAAAGGACAAGCAGAAAATAAACTAACAGATAGTTCAAAATAGCCATGTTGCATTCATCATGTAAGTTCATCTGTAAACATCATACAAGCTGTGATACACTTCATGTGTTGTACCCTTCTTCCTGGTACAGCCCAAGGAAAAGGAAAGGTGTCAAGAGATATGTCAATATTCTTGGAAAGGGACTATTCATCAAACAACTCATGCAATATATACACACACAAATGTAAGTCTTAAGGGCCAGCTAATCTAGTCTTATAGTGGGTTTGGATGTACCATTTGGCTATGTATGTAACTTTTTTAAAAGTCAGTAAAAAAAGTCATAAATTAAAGTAAAAAATATAGAGCAATATAAATGGGCCATGATCATTCTCATCGATGTAGAGGTGATCTTCAATCGAGGGTCTCTTCAGGATAATCTTTTTGCACTTCTTCAGGAGGTATGAAGCAATCGATTGAGAGTCCAGGGACATTGAACGCTAGATCATCGATCGTCCACGTCTCCTCCATCCGTGTGATCGCCGGGCCCGCCTTCAAATTGTCCCCGAATCTCGTGATGATCACACTTGATTGCCCCGAGTGCGCGATCATCACGCCCTCGACCGTCCGATAGTCCTCTATTTTCGTGCCCATAGTAGTCTCCCAATATGTAGGGCAGGTTCCGGGGGACTGGATCCTGGTTAAGTAAGAATCCTCTAAATACACCAGCAGTCCATTTCTTTGGCTGAAGTAACCAAACATGACATGTTTGATCATCTCTGCTGTGTTGTCACTTCGATCAGCTAGGTCCGTCTGATCGGCTGACAATTTCAACACGAAGCAATCAGCGCCCAAGATTCGTTTTTCGCCGATGTATTGTGCTAGGGAGAACACAGCTGATACAGCCACCGGATCAAGTCCCTGCATAAATGACTATTATGTTTAACATAACACACGATGAACTCAATATTAAATTGAAGAACAAGGTCAATTTTTTTTATACAGACTTCTAGCAAACGTATCAGCTTTAAGCATTCAGAATTAATTATTAATTTTTGCAATGTTAGAGAGAAAATGAGACAGGCATCCATACTTTCCCCTGAAATCCACTCTTCTTTGAATTCATATGTGGATGTCTATATATATATATAATTATCCCAATGATCACAAAAGGGGTTCTAGTATTCCATGTCGGTTCAAAAACAGAGATAAAAAAAGAATGATAGAGAAAAAATGTACGTATATATATATTATTTGAATATTTTGCAAGTACAATTTTTTTTTAATTTATAAGCAAAAAGGCTAAATTTTTTTTAATTTTTTTACTTTTATAAGCTAAGATAATTAAAAAAATAATATATAAATTTAAGCCTTACCAAACCGGCCCAAGTAATCTCATGGATGATGCAATCTTTGATTTTCTCTTTCAAACATAATCAAATAATCAATTTATGCTTACATAACGAAAATCAGTGAAATATAGCAATTGTTTGTTTCCAATGTTCTTTCTAAGAATCCCTAAAATTAACGATTCAATCACAAGGTTTTTGCTAAACATTAACCAAAGGTCCAAGCTTTATCCTAGTTCTAAATTTAGCCTCACATTAACCATAGAATGCCAATATGGAGCTCCAACACACGTGAAGACCATAACTTATCCACCTGCGAACCATACTGAGAAAGTACCAAAAAGAGAGAGCAAGAACATGCAAAAAAGGTGACAAACATAGAACAAACAAAACTCAACTTGGCCTACACTGCCGGCCACTTTTCAAAGGAATTTTCCGGCGGAACATTCTACCTCTGAGCCTGATTCAGTGTCTAATAACTAGTACTAGTGGTGGTCTAAGTAGTTAGGGATAACAATTTGACCCAAAGAAGTAGGTTTTCCAACCCTAATAGAAAGGGCATGGGAGTTTATTAAAAGGATTAGAGGCAGGTTATTGAAAAAAGAACAAAACTCCAACCACGTATAGGAGAGGGTCTGCGAAAAAGAATAAAACACAACCGCGACCTATCAAAATAACTAAAATACCTTTATCATATTATAATAATACATAAATATCACTTACTGAGTATGAAATGGGGTATTGGAGAGGTTTTTCTCATTAAGGTTTGGGGTAGGTTTTAGGTAAACTCGTTCCGTACGAAACCTGTCATCCCTAGTGGTAGTTACCTGAAGGGAGCGCCGGAGAGGACGAACGCCGCCTTTGGCAGCGTGAGAGCCGAGCCAAGGGGTGTGGCGCCAAGCCACGTTACCATCACTGCCGGCTACAACGTTGTGGCCACCCACAACCATCTCAATTAGCCAATTGTTAGGGACCATCTGCCACATGACGAAGCACCCTTTCTGTGGAACCCCGGTGGCGGCGGCTCCTCCACCGGCTGAGCCGTTCGAGCCAAGCTCATCGACCATGCCCATTGTCAGTTTTCCGGTTGCATACATGTTTTTCACCGTCCCTTCTAGTTTCCGGCAACCTGTTGCCGCCGTGAAATGTTGTATTATGTACTGTGAGGACGATGAGACCTGAAATACAACCACTTTTTATGTATCTCTTTAAACCTTTAGGAGTCAATGCCGTGTTTCAGTGGCATCATAAAGGCATTAAGTGAGAGAGAGAACAAAAATAATAAGGTGTTAGGCAAAACTATTATTAAGGGACTTTCTCAACACATTAAGATTGAGACACCGACTGGATTTCTCTAATTTATAAGAGCAGTCTCCATAATCTAAATGTTCAGAATTTCAAAATTTACTATATAATATATCCTGTAAAACATGCAGAGCCTAATTAATTTTCATCAATTACTGCTTCCATGGAGCCACTAAAATAAGCTCACCATATTCTAAATGTGATCACTTGTTCAATGAAGTACAAAAATATGTGCATCAAATATTTAACAGTAGAACCCACGTTAATAAGTGCACGAGAAACCTAGAGTGAGAAAATGTGGTTAAAAAAAAAAAGATTTTATGTATAGCATTTCTTGCATTTATTTGTTGCTGTTGGTTCCTGTAATACATTAAGGTTCATGTGACATGGTGTGCTTCAGGTAATCAGATATATTAATAAATAGCAGTCTAAAGAAAGAGTGGGTCTAATAATAGTTTGTGGAGAGAAGCAAACTAGCAAAGTGGAAACAAAAGGGAAGCCAGATGAGGGCACTGATCTGTTCCAAGGAGAGCTTAATGCAAAAAGAGAACAGAAAAGCTAGAAACCTGTACTTTTACTGTGCTTTTTGCTAATTATAGTTAAGTTGTAAACTTTATGTAACCTCAAAAGTAACAACAACCAGAAAAAGAAGAAACCCAGTTCTAAATCTAAGACATTACATGCCTATTTCCTTTGATAAACAATGAAAATGATCCAAAACCCAACAAACTTCATGAGTTGAGAATGAATTAGAGAGAAGTGTGTGTGTGTATGTAAGAGATGATCAAGAGAAAGAGTAATTACTTGGGTCATGGGTTGTTTGGGATGGACAGAGACAGGGAAGAGAGGGCAACCAAGAACGCTTAAGAGGATCTTGAGATCAGATTTCTTGTTGGAGAGGAGAGAGAAGTGGTTCTTGAGCCAGCCTCGCCATGTTTGAGCCTTCTTTGAGCATTTTGTGGTGTCCTCTTCGTTGATGGGTTCTTCTGATAATGGTGCAAGCCGACTCATGATTATTCTTCGCTTTCTCTCTCTCTTACTTCTCCTCTGGTTAGATAGATAGCTTCATACTGCAATATGATGAATAAAGAGAGAGAGAGAGAGAGAGAGAGAGAGAGAGAGAGAGAGACTTATGGAGGCAGCAGAAGAGACGGTAGACGAAGACTACTTGAAAGAAAGCACCTTGGCTTTACTTTTCGCAAGTGCAGTTCAGGCGCGTGCTCATCACTATAATATGCTTAATGCTTAGTTCACTTTTTTGTTTTTTTGTTTTTTGCCCTCTTCTTCAATAAAACCTTTCCCATCCCACCCCCAAAAAAAAAATGATGAACCCCACTTAATTTAAATAGAGAAAATGCTATCGAAAATCTTGCCCGATAGGATTGGTGTTTTTTTTTTTTTTTTTTTAAGTGAAAAGCTCGCTCTCAGATAATATAAATCTGTACAAAAATTTTAGATGAAATTTTTTAATTGCATAGCATTACCTATTAAATAATTAGTTAACCTCTTTACTCTTGTCATAACTCCCAATTTAAATGAAGAGTGAATTAGATCCAAGATATATGGTAATATCATCACTAATAAACTTTACCAAAGTGGTTAATTGGTGTCTTAAAATTAACTCTTGACAAGTCATGTCGCAAAAAAATCCTCCAATTCTCTTGGATGTGCTTGGAAAATTTTCAATTCCTCAATAGCAACTATACCTGGTTGTTTAGTAGGTCAGCACAATTGTTACCTTGTCTGAATGCATAGACTATGTGAAATTTTTGTCTGCTCATAAGAAATATGTTGTCCTCTACCAAGGCCATATATCGTGGTTGCTGCTATAACTTTTTTTTATTAGGTTCGCAACTTCTATATATGGAATTATATTCAACAATAGCCTTTAAAGCTTTAATTTTTCAAAATTGTTAGATCTATGTATAGGCTTCTTCAATCTGCTTCGAAACTAGTTGCTTTTGATATCTTCCCTGTCTATCCCATTGCATGAAATGTTTTTCTCTTTTCGGTAATTAGAGGGTAGAGCGCTAGCTGAACTTATTACTCCAATCATGATTAGGAATAACACTATCACTAGGTACACTAACCCCTTTTCTCTAATTACAACAATGTTGTCGAATATAGTAATCCTATATGACAAAATAAAAGAAAAAATTATATATGGAATAATGTGAATAAATTGAGATTTATCACTATAAAGCAACATACTAACAAAGAGGGTTTCAAATTACAAAAACGACAGTACCACATCATTCAATAGAGAATTTTGTGTTTAAAATTCTATATATATATATATATATATTTTCCCGAATACACATATTATGTGCCAAGACAATTAATGAAGGAGAAACACTTCAGAAATTTTCATAGATCTAGATACAAAGATGGTACGGAAAAATTATCAAATATCACAACTAAAAAGAAATTGATTGTAAAATTAGTAATAGTAGCTTATTTATGTCTTTCTCCTATGAAAATAATATGGTTCTTTTGTTGCTCACATGCAAGTTAGCTTCAACCCATTAGTTGGTTCTTTTAAGTTGTAAAGTATTAGTAATTATGAGTCAAGGTTCGAAACTCACTTAAATTACAATTTTTTCTGAACTGGTGAAAAGTTAGTTAATTAAAGCATGGTGTGGGAAATAATTACCACTGGTGAGCCAGATTAGGAATCCATAAAGGTCCAAAGGGACGCGCCATTTTTGTAAGAGTACAACCTTTATACAATAGAATTCAAGCTCCCCTACAAAATAAAATAAAAAATGGCTGATATCTTTTCTTCAAAACTTTGTGCCGAAGAAAATATTATCACATAATTCTACTTTCATTATATTTTCTCACTTCTAAACGGGAGGGAGTGTGGCTCACATGTACAGCTTTTTTTCAAATATCAGTTTAAAAGTTGTAACAACAAATAAATGGACACAACCACAATGAGAACGTCTAGTTGATACTTAGTTGACAGCTGATTCTAGACATATTAGCATAGGTCCATAATTAGTTGGTGGGTCGTAGTTGATGTGTCAAGCGTTCGTCAGTGACTAAGTATTAGTCGTGACTTATGCTAGACTTTTTCAACCACAATTGGTCCTCACATAAGTGTGACGTCTGAAATTCAATATCTTCTCATATCTTTTTGTGACCAGTCATTATTCATATAATATATAAAATTTATATAGTTCATATGTACGATAACAATACATGAATTCAATAGAGTAATCGAACAAAGACTTTAAAACCACGTAGCAAAAACAAACAAATAAATGAACATTGGTCATTTATTTGTTAAAAGCTATAAACTTGTATTTAAAAAATCCTACGCTTAACCTAGCTCTTAGTTGACTTAATTAGCCAAAAAAATTAAAAGTAAAGCAAAAAAATTTCACAACGTATTCATGGGAAAAACATATAGAGGCGCGTGGAACATTCGATCAGAGCTATAGTTGAGTATAAATTATAAGAGAGAAGACGGGCTTTTAAGGGAGGCAATGTAGGCAGTGTGTCAACATCTTTTCCTATTTGTAATTATGTTGTTTCTGGTAGTTTGGTACAAAACTTACAAAAATCTGTACTGCATTTTATTTTGGTCACAAATATTTAAGGGCACAAGCCTTCAATAGAAAAGATGCAATATAGACATAAATTATATAAAATTGATTTCGTTAATTTGAAAATTATAAATAAAGCATTTGATAAAAATTTTAATTATAAAAATATCATTATCATCATGACACCTGTATAAGATTTACTATACATAAAAGGGTCTTATTAGTATGTTAGGTGTGAATTTTAGTTATAAAAATATCATCATCACAACACTTGTATAAGACTTACTATACATAAAAGGGTCTTATTAATATGTTACGTATGTAATATTTAATTGTACAAAGTGTAAAACTCATATTTGTTATATTGTTTTCATAATTGTTCACACTTTGTATAATCAATTAACACATTCATGCTTGAGCCAACTCATGGTGAGTTCGTGGGTTTTGCACACCGATTTGTTAGCATGCTTAACATTACTTAACATTTGCACGTACATGTCAGTATTTGTCTAAATAGAAAAATAAACTCTAACTTGTACACTGAAAGCCTAGGTTAAGTGGGCATGAATATAGTTGTATATTGTTTGAAATTGTAAAATGAAAACATAAATTATACACTCTGTATAATTAAACAATGCATATTTAACATTTGTCGAAGACTCATATTCTATTCTGCTAGGACAACCCAATTAATATGAGGTTTTCTTTTGACTTGGCCTCCTTTGCACCAACAAAAAAAAAAAAAAACAAAAAAAAAATCATATTCGCTGAGAATATAACTTTTCACGAATGAAAAATAACACGCACGTTCCATCTTGAAAATGAAAATAAGGCAAACAATGCCGCCGAATAAAAAAATGCAAGTGTAAGCACAATCCATATTAACAATCTCATCAGATCAGTCCATGTGTCACTAGTTGATTGACCCATGAAGGACACACACAATCAATTCCCTCACAGTGAAAGGAGAGATTCTCTATTATATCAACGGTTGAGATCGTACGCTATCATAAACCTCAACATTTCTACTTGGATTGATGATGATGAACACTCATTAGCTGGAATCCGATGGATGGGTGGTTTGGAGTCCTTAAATGTGTGCCCCCACTGTCCCCATGCGTGTCTTTCAGACAAAGAGCTTGAAGAACTATTTATGGTATAGCAGTCTGAAAACATAGGAGCCAAAAACAGAGAAGGGAAACCCCAAAAACACTATTAAGGCTAGGCAGACAAGGCAGGTCTGGTTCATCTTCAATGAATTTGACTTATTGTATTTTCAACTGTGATTTGTATGTATATATATATCTATATTACATTTCATAATATAACAAATAAATTAAATATAAATACAACGACGTCAAATTCATTTAATATACATTTCATAATATAACAAATAAATTAAATATAAATACAACGAAGTCAGCTTCATTCAATATAGCTGTTATATTGTAATATATATGTATGAATCACCAGTTGACTTCAAATTTCATAGGCATAGTAAGAGTAGAAAAGAGTATTTAATCCAACAATTAATTTGCAAAATTTAAATACAATAAAACATTACTAAAAACTAGTCTTCGTATATATGGAATAACTATCCCTAACTAAAAAAAGTGACATCAGAGATCAAATTTCAACGCACTCACAACTTCCAAAAGCAATCCACAGACTTAGTTCATGTTTGGTATAATTTTTTTTTAATTTATTTGATTTTTTTTGGCTTATATGTAAAAACAAAAGAAAGCTAAATTTTTTAAAATTTTTTTGCTTATATAAGCTAAGACTAGTAGAAAATAATAAAAAAAGAAAAAAAAGTTAAAATTTTTTGACTTTTTTATTATAAGCCTAAAAAACTTGAAATAAGTCATACCAAACAGATTTTTATGCTTGGACTAGCTTGTTATACGTGTCCTGTGGGGATTAAATTCACCTAGATTTACCGGATCACACATAGTACAACTAGGGCTTCTCGTGACAGAACAATAGAAATAAGTGATGCCACCAAGGTGGTAGTTGAACTGGCTTCAGTAGTTCGGCTTAAAACTCTGCTCTCCTCTTAACGGTCACGTGTTCGAACTTATTTATGATAATAGTTGCATGAATTAGATATTGTTGAGAATGGGTTAAATGTCGCTTGCACTTTGGTGGGGCTGCGGTGACATACTCTACTTCTTAAATCAGTAGTTATGACTCAAAACCAAATATTCCGTAATGGGTGAAAACTACTATGGTCAAATTAATGGAGGTTGGTACGCTGGTGGCTCCTTTCCCCCTATTTTACTTAGTTAAAAAAAAAAAAAACTAAAACACAAAAAGGAAATGACGGATGCAGGCACCCGAGTTTACCCAGGCATACATAATGCGGATGGGGCTCCATGCTACGAAAGAAAAAATACACAATAAAAAGAATAAAAGGAAGAAGAAATAACGCAATCCTCCAAAAGTCATTGGGCCCTGAAATAGTTGGGCTTAGTGATAGACCATTCTTGGGCTTCCCATATGATTGGGCTTTCTCTCACTTTTCTGGGGCTCTAAACTGGATGATCAAGCAAAGTTATCGCTCCTTCGCGCATGCGGCCCATTTTACTGCTCTGGTCTTAAAAATGGGAATCACGTTATCCTAGACAGCATTGTCAAAGTACAGTCATGCCCTTGGGCTAAGGATATCTAATTAATAATTGGGCTCTGGTTATCGAATTTAAAATGAAATAAAGGCCCAAAGCCAGCCTATGTTACGAAGACATGATACGAATTGACACATATAGACTAAAAAATATGCCTATAAAGGCCCTTTACAATTCTGGGTCACAACTCAACTCAACTCAACTCAACAAATAAATCTAGTTTTACAGTTGAGGCACGGTCGAGGGTCATAATTTCAATTAAACAGCATCCATGTTCATGAGAGGTCTTATAAAATTTTGTGCTAACTCTCAATTAGTTAATGCAACCTTCTTCCTTTCACTACAAGAAATTGGAGTTTTGGTGACAAAATTTTCGTCACTGATATACATAGTTCGTCACTAAATAAATTTTCAGTGACAAATTGCTTTTGCCACAAGGTCATCACTATAGACCCGTGGCTAAATGTATACTGTAATAAAAGTTTGTGTTGTCACTATTTATTCTACGTTTAGTGACGAATATGTTCTATCACTTAAAAACTTTGAATTAGATGCAAGCTATTGTCATCACTAAACCCCTATTACGTTCGCCACTAAATATCGCAAATTAGTCACTAAAAGGTGGTATGGTGCAATCTTTAGTGACAAAGGGGAAATTATTGTCACAAAGAAAATTTACTTTTAGTGAAAATATTTTGGTCACGATTAATGTTCCCCGATGGCTTTGTTAGTCTCTTACAAAACTTGCTTTTGTGAAGAATATTAGCGGTAATATTTTTTCATCAGCCAAGATTTTTTTTAATTTATAAAGAATGTCTTTGTGCTCTTCTTATTTTTCCTCGAGAGGATATTTTAATTGAAATTATTAACCATAATAAAAAACGAAACAATTCCAAATCATCTATGGAACAAAAATAATTGATACTATAATCATATATAATTTTTGTATACATCATTCCATCACGTAAGTACAAGATAAAACAAATAATATGAAATTACATTTTTGCACTACAAAGACGTGATTATCACCAAAAAATATGCTTCATCCCTGAACTCATTTCTCAACTCAAGCTTCATCTCTTTACATATCTTGATTCTCTTTCTTGCTCTTATCTACCTTGAAAGCCAAAAAAAAAAAAACATGCTTCAATTCGACTTTAAATCCATATATAGCAACTGTAACAAATTGAAGTAACACCATTACTACAGTTTCATTGCCTTGTAGATAGTGAGCAACAAAACAAAAAGTTATAAGGGGCATTTAAACCTGGATATTAGAAGTCAATACAACCGGCTACAACAACAAAAGAAAACTTAGAATGAGGACACTAACATGAAAATTTATAAATCTGCAGATGAAAAAAGGCATCCAAAGATATCTAATTTCATCAATTCATAAACATACCTAAAGCTGCATTAATACCTTTCCACCACCAGATAAGTTCACAATATTTTTCGAGCTCTTCTCTTAGGTGGTCTAACATACAAATTGGAGCCATCAATCCTGCATGAACTCATCCAACCTGAAAAAACAATCAATTAGATAACAAATAATTGGAAAAGGAGAACTGTACGAAAATTATGGGTGAGGTTTTGGAGGCTACTTTTGCAATGTACTGGCAACCCATTGTCTTGAAAGGAATTTCCACTGTTTCTATGGATGTCACATTGACCTTCGAAGAATTTCTGTTGTTAAAAAGGTAATGAAAACCAACCTTTTTACAATCAAAGGAAGCAGTTTTAACTATCACATGACAGTAACAAAGCTATCATCAAGAGATCAGAGTTTCCAACAATGTGCAATATCCAAAGAAACACCAGGACATCCATCTGTTTCTAAGAGTTTGTCACAATCTGATCATAGGAGGTGGGATTGGCTAATATATAAATGTACCGGTCCATCCACTCCTAAGATCAAAGGGCCTATTGTGAAATGGTTAAAGGATTCAAAGCGTGTGCATTAATGTTGTGAAGGGTTTAATGTTCAATGATTTGCCAGGTAGAGAAGGAAGGGGCCGATCTAGGGAGAAAAACTAAAAGGTCGATAAGAAGGTGTTTAAAGGTTTAAGGGTCAACATGGTTCAATACTCTCTACTCCAAATCACTTGACAATGAAGAAGAAGGAAGGGGCTGATTACTGATAGGTTCAAGAAGCAAAATTAAGCTACATGTTAATTAAAGTAGCGTGGAAACCAAAAAAAAGAAAAGGTACACATTCAGCCCCAACAATGTGCCAATGCAAGTGAGAGTTAAATGGACACTAGACGTATTCAAGTTAGGTTATGGAAAATAAGTCTAACAAGTCTAACAGACCATAAAATCAATTACAGGAATAGAAGTTGCAAGAAAAGCACATCACATAAGCATAATAAAGAAAGAAGTAACTTGGTTGCCACCAACTCTAACAGCTGCACTCTAAAAGAAGTAAACGAAAGCATAATGAAAAAGAACTTGCAAAGAGGCTAAAATAGTGGTCGTGGTAAATGCTTTCCTTCTTGTAACTTGACTGCCACCAACTCTCAGATAGAATAGAAAAAAGATCCTGCAAATAGGCTAAAATTAGTTTTCAATATGTAGATTTGACTTAATTAAACTAATAATCCATCCAACAATCCCCCAATTCCATGCCGGATACTGCTTGATTTGAAGCAGAAAAAAAAAAAAAAAGTTCAAAACTGTGGCAATAAAAAATAAAAAAAAATGGAAGAAATCAAAGGATTTCATGCTTATTGTTATTTCAACCCAATATAAGACTTCAGAATGAGGGCACCATGCACGAAATAGCATTACTATCTACCATGCAAAACAACAACATCAAAATTACAGGGCAAATTTGATGGAAAATGGCAGCAACCAATTAAAGTGTATAAACGGCATGGGCTGGATGGATCTAAGGCCCAAGTGTTAATCTGGCATGCGCTGGATGATGTTGGGCCCACTTGGGATATTGTTTAATCATGGGCTAGTCTTGGAAGTTTCCATTTAATTTAATATCCAGTCAAATGTCTAGTCAAAGAGTCATTTAAGTTTATATCTAGTCTAGTCTTGAGCCATTAAATGAAGTCTGGCATGTTTTCCAAATCCTTAATGCAGTCAAGAATCATTTTTAATGTTTTTGGAAGTCTAAGTAGTTATTTATTTTGGGAAGTTCAAGAGTCAAGTTGGGTTAATATAAGTATGCTTGTAAGCTTTGTGAAAAGGAGATTATAAATGAGATTAAAATTTGAGCAGCTGTCAAGCTATAAGATTATGTGATGCAATCATTTCTTTGGTGTGATGCTAAAGAGTTTCTAGGTGTGACTCCTAGACCTATCCTATCCTTCTTCTAACTCTCCTTATTTCTTTTACTATTCATGTCACTGTTCACAGGCCTAAACAATCTCTGTTCTTAGTGTTCCATTGTCTTTAGTTGCATTACAAGTCCTGTCCTGCATCAAAAATACAGGGCATGAATTAAAGATGATAATCCACTAGGGGCAGACCTACTTACACTTTCTATAAACCATATAGCCTCCACGCATGGACCTATTAATAAGAGTTCCTATAGTTGGTAAGTGAAGATGCTCTGATCTATTCTTGGTCCTATCCATTTTATATTCTCTCGGTGTGATGGTTTAGCATTGTGCATGCAATTGTCAAGCCATTGTTCAAGATTGTATAAGCTTTTCTTTGCAGAATGGACTGGGAAGAAGTTACCATCAAATGTTTGGATTTATAACTAAACGCTCACAGAACACAAAGAGAACTGAACCAATTAGAGATGACATCCTTCCAAAATAATTAATATTCAGTATGTTTTCTATCATAAACCCTGATATGTGCTTTTGATGGGCTAAAGCACAATTAATGCTCAAGGAGCCCATGGCACCAGTCCCTAATCAGAGTTTCAGGTATACACATTTTGGCTTTGCTGCAAATTTAAATTTCAAATTCAATTGATACAAGAAAACATAGCAGGGGCATATACATTGTCAACCTACATCAAAATTTCAGAAACGTAATTTGGCTAATTGGAGTCTTACCTAAGAGAAAGCGTAAGGATGTTTATAAACATCCCTTTTCCCTGAATTTCATTCCCTAAGCCTCTTGTTTTTTTTTTTTTTTTTTTGTAGCTTGTAAAAACATGGAAATAGAAAGCTTCCTAAAAATGCACATAAGCTACCTATAACACGGGAAAATCTAACCATTCGCCAATGAAATTGTTTTGGTGTGCACATGACTCTATTATGCACAAGATAACACTATATAAATTAGCTTAGAATACTGTAAGAAATTTAAATCACAGAATCGGATGCCATGAGAATTAAACTCAAGAACTAGAATGGTAGGACCAATGCAAAATCATAGACAAAAATACAAGTTTACACAAAAAAAAAAATTAAAAATAAAAATACACACAAATTACATGGAGATTGAAGGAAGCAAGTTATCTCAAACTGAAGACACAGAGAGAGAGAGAGATTACACATGCTAGAATAGAACGACGAAACACATAATTTGATCTAAAATTTTAAAACACAAAATATTAAACATAAATATGATGCAAATCTAGAAAATAGCTATGTATACAAGAGAGATATGTATTCCAAATTTAGAAAATGAAAATCTGGGAGAGTTGTCGTCAAGATGGAGTTTGATTGTGTAAGAACCTAAATAGAGCTTAAATGGAAACTCACCTAAGCTTCAATGAAGGTTGCTTTGCGCGTCAATGGTCCTTTGAACTTCTGTGGAGGTTACTCTGAGCTTCAATAGAGATAATAAGCTAGGACTTTGCAATGGAGTAGATAGAGAGGGAAATTGTAGCAGATAGACGATTATAGAGAGAGATTTGGAGGCACAAGATAGGGTTCGTAAGCCGATTGCTTCAATGGAGGTTTCCTCGGGGCTTTAATGGAGAGAACAGCTAGGGCTTTGTAAAATTGAAATCGCAGGAGAAACAAATGTAGAGAGAGAGAGAGAGAGAGAGATTTGGAATTAATAGGTGAATGTAGATAGAGAGAGAGAGAGAGAGAGAGAGGTCTGAACCCATAGAGCGAAAGAGAGCAAATTGATCTGAACCGATTATTGTTGCATATTTACTAAGATAGAATCACATGAAGCTGAGTCCATGGAATAAAATGTGGGTATTAAAACGTTGACGCCGCTTTCCTTCCATTTTCGCGAGCCACGTCATGTGACGAAAAGCTCTTATCACTGTATACTAAAGATATTATCTAAATGTTTTGTTTCTTTTGTTTAGTGACAACAAAATACTTTTATCACAATTTATGATTTCTTTTCAATAGAATAAATCACATGAAATTTTTTAACCACCTATATTTAGTGTCGAATATTAGTGGCAAAGTACTACTTGATGGCAAATAATGGCTGATTTTTATTTAGTGACCACAAATACATTCCATGGCTAAATTAGTTACTTTTAGTGACAAAATTTGACTCGTCACTAATATTTTTGTCACTAATGCTGAGAATTGTTATAGAGATACCGGTTGTGCACAGACAAGATACCAAACTCTCATAAGCACAGTTGGGCCACCACTAATTACAAATATTCCTTTACCTTTTCACTTGTTTTGGCTTTTTCAAATTTCAATTAAAGTGGTGTGGAGGGCATACGACTAGTTAATTAACGGACGTTTAGTAGGATTTTCGGTTTGGTTTTTTTTAGTTTATTGTTTTTATTTTACGTTTTTGCTTATCTTTACCTTGTAACAATGATAAAACAAAAAAAAATAGTTTTTTGACTTATTAACTAAAAAAGTTAAATTAAAAAAAACTTAAAATAAGCCCTACCAAGCAGGCTATAAGCCCTTAAACATCGAAGCTAAGAGATGAAAAATGGGATGGGTGCACCTTGTATAAAACTATGACTTGTATTTCTTTCTCTCCGTTGAAAATGACCAATTTACGATAAAGTATACTTATCACCCTTGTACTTTATTCTTAGTCTTACTTTAGTCTCTAACTTTCAATTTTGATAATCAACTCCTTACACTTTATAATCAAGTTGCAATGTAAAGCTTCTGCCAACTAACATTTGTCCACAAGGGACTAAAGTTAGAATATGTACAAAGAAAAGGGTGCTAGCAATAATACTTTTTTTTTTTTACTTGTGATTGTGCGAAGAAAGTAATTCACTATGTAGGGTTATTACACTTAGCATCCCTACTCTAAAAGATCTGACTTTATTCTAGCATAGACATTTTTCTGTTAGTTAGACATACAGTTAATTAGCACAATTGAAAAGTCAAGAACCTAAGTGGAGATTAAGTGTAAACTATAAGGGTAAAAAGTGTAATTTATTCACCAAATTACAAATCATTCACTTTTACACCTTTTATAAATATTTCCACCACTTTTTAACGAGTTGTTTGGTTACTTCAAAAAAATATATATATAACATGTCTTAAACAATTACAAAAATTATCACAAAGCATCTATGATATATATTATGTTGTAAAATCGACTTAATGCTATTGTATGAACCATTTAGTCGCTTTCACAGTGAAATATGATACACGTTTGTAAGTAATATATTAGTTATAGTAATGATGCTATGCCAAGAACAATAAACAACTTATCATTATGTTTGTGATCTTTACTTTGACATCTAAACGTGAAATGGAGCCCAAAGAATTATCAAATTCACCGAGACTCCGTCTAGCTAGCACTCCTCTTATTGAGGCTAAGAATAGTTAATAGGAACAATGACACACATTCCTCATGTATCTTCATATCAGTTTCGTCATCAATCTGAAAAAAAAATGTGAACTTTCTCCCTCTGCAGTATATTCAACTAGGAGATGTCACTTACCCATGACCATTTGGTAGGGGAAAGAGGCCTTGACTCTCTCTCTCTACACATTTTCAATGGTTTTGGGGGCACAAAAAGGTAAAATCAGTTCCAAGATATGTATCCATTGCTGATAATCATGATGGAGTGGCATAAAATTGCATCCAAACGTGTCACCATCCTTATCCTTATTTTGGGAGTAATTATTCGGTGCACTTGAACCAACACATCAACCTGGCTTCAGCAATGGACTCTACATTGCTAAGTGGGTTTTGGGTCGGTCCCGTAGGTTATTCGGAATCCACCCTAATAAAGAGACTCATTGCTCTGAAAAAAATAAAACAAAAATAATGTGGTACTTCAACAGCACTGAACGATTTTTTGTGTTTTGAAAATTAATGGGTTTGTATAGTTCATTATATTACAAAGTTAAATTGTAAGTGTACAATAAGTAAAGTCTTAAAACAAAAAAATTGGGCACATCACTACATTCCAGTGCTCACAGGATTTGTTTTAGCTCTTAAATACAAATCCAATTCCAGTTTTCTTTCACATGTTTAGAGCTATATTCGGGTCTTGATTACTTAGGCAACATTAGTTATAAATGGAAAAATAATTGAGGTTCAGGTTTTTACTCTACCCATGATAATGGAATATTATCATGGAAAATGTTCTATCATTTCATTCGCTTATAGTTAATTTTTATTCACTTTATATGCCTGTCTCATCTTTTTCTTCTAGCAATTTTGTTTTTGGTTTGATCATCCTTAGAGATTGGCTCACCGTATTCTTCTCTTTCTTTAGATTGTTTTTTTTTTTTTCCCCAACTGACATTAATTCTCTACCAATTTTATGGACTTTTAATTTAGATTTTTGCCTTGTTTATACCAAAAACCAAAACTAAAGACTAGTAAAAAAAATTAGAAAACCCATTAAAAACCTTATCCAAAAGAGCACTTGACACAGGCCATACTTGGGGGGCCCAGAAGCAGATGACTATGGATTTGAGAACATTATTAGAACATTTGGACCATATGCCAACTATCGATTTAAAATGGACAAGCCAGTGTCATAGCAAAGCTGCAAGGTTTTGTGAGGACAAACAGAGCCATTTTGAAGAAAGCAGAGGATGTTTGTGGTTTGGGGTCCTACTTGACATGACTTGCATTGAAAACCTTGTTTAATTACTTACTTAAATTCAACCATGATTAATGATAACTTTGGAATTATCGATCCTATTGAAGATTAACATCTTCTGGGTCCCATTCACATTCTTCGTACCCATTGTCCAAACAGAAAGTCTACAAAAATTTCATCCTGGTCTACTTCACATTCATACAGGTTGTCCAAATAGATTATTTTTTAGAAACATAATTTCAAATGAACAAATAATTATATGCAGTCCTATTACGTTACCCACACAAATATTTGCTAAAAAAGTATACAATTATTTCATGGCATTCCGGGACTGTTCCGGAATTTTAATACCTTGAATTCTCGAAAACTCATATTTAGTAAGTGTCAAAAAAACTAAAGAATACTCATGCCTAGATCATGCTACGAGATGCCAAGTTTATAAAATTTTGAGATCATTTTAGAATTTTAGTACCTAAAATCTCGAAGGACAAGTTTAATAAAACATAGATTGATTGAACTAAGCATTCCAAACAGAATTTTTGCAAAGATTTCATCTTGATTTAATTCACATTAAACATTGTTCTAGTAGATTTTTTTACAAACATAGTTTCAAGTCAGAAAATAAAACGATTTATAGGGCAGTCATATTACAATCCCACATGGGAATGGCAAAACAAACTTTCATCTTAGGTCTTCGCCCCACCCCGCTCAGCCCCTAATAGGACGGTTATAGCTAGGGCGATACTAATCGGGGTTGAATCGGATTTGGGAATAATGTGTAATAACTCGCCAAGCCCTAAATCTGCCTCGTTTATATATTTATATGCTTCTTTATTTATTTATTTTTTACATTTAAATATTATATTAAAATATATATAGTGGGATTTGTTTTCTTATTTACTTAATTTTGGTATTTGCTTTACCTATGATATGTTTAAAAAATTTATTAATGTAAAGGAGATGGAATGGGATGGGGCAAAATAGGGATGGGGGAGGGGTTAAGCCAGGCAAGGCAGCGGCATAGGCAGGGGAGGGGGACACCATGGCGAGGTGGGGATGGGATATGGGTCCATTGACCCAAACCCAAAACCTCCCCATTACCATCCGTAATCCCATGCAAATATTTGCTAAAACAGTATATAATTGTTCAATACTTTGTATTCTAAGCAAGATTGAATATTTCTTTAATTTTAAGAGCATCTCCAATACTATTCTCTAAAATAATTAGTCAAAATATATCTAAAAACTTCATTCTTTATTTTAGTTAGCCATTTTTTAAAAATGCTTCACCAATACTTTCTATTTTAATTAGCAAACTTATAATTTATTCCTTTTTTTTAACATTCAGCCCAAGAAAAGAGAAGAAAAAAAGAGAGAAGAGAGAGTGAGAGAGGTTTAAGAATTAAAATTTAGAGAGTCACTTTTGTCTTTGTACATTTGGAGAGCCCAAATGAGATTCCTTAAAATAAAAGTCATGTAGAGAACCGTTTTGAAAGATATTTTTAAGGTTTGACTCTCTAAAATAACTAAGAGAGCCACTTTAGAGAGCCCTTTGAAAATTCTTTAACATTAAGTAAACCATGTTTTTTTTTTTTTTGTAAGAAATTAATACAATTTAAAAAAAAATTCTTGTTTTCGTGCCTAACTAATTTTGCTTAAGATTTACAAAGCAAGAGAAAGATGAGTTTATTACCTTACAAAGCAACATTTTGCTAAAATAAATTTGAATTCGGCCAAAAAATAATTGTATAATTGTCTAGGAAGCAATATACAATGCCCAATTATACATTATTTTGATAAAGATTACACAGATATCTATTCAGAAGGCGCTAGGCCTCCCGGTTGTGACTGAAAAGACAAAACAATATTCAAAATCACTGAAAGAGTGTCATATTTTATCCAAATCAATGTTCCTTCACGCCTCATCTATTTTCATGTACAACATGATCCCAAGTTCCCAATTTGAGTAGATAGTCCATTTCATTTCTTCTTCTTTCTTCTATTTTATTTTTTTAGATAAATGTTAACATGTATTCTAAAGGTACATTTTAAATATGTTTTGTCTAATTGTATAAAATATTAAAACTTGTGTTTTCAGTGTTGCAAATTATGAATACACAAGTTTCAATACATTGTACAACCAAACAAAGTATTCTTAAAATGTGCTTTTAAGACACATTTTAACAAGACCCTATTTTTTAATAAAAGATGCATTAAATATTTTATTAATAAACAATAGCAACAGCTACCTAGAAAATAAGAAACAAGGGACATAGTCCATTTAGAAACATTATGCGTCCAGGCTACATAATGAGCACGAGCTCGACTTATATACGAGGAATTTAAACCCTCATTTAAGGCTATATTTAGGATTAATTTTTAATAGTAACTTGGCACCAACTGCTCTTGTTCACATGGAAGATTTGTAGCGCTCAACTCATTAAATACACGGGCGATAGAAATCAGAACAGATATAGTACTCTATAAAACGTAAGTATTACCCATTCATTGAATTTGTATCTTAGGAAGTGGGATCAAATTGTCAATCGCGTGAGTACAACTTTTCTTGGGGCGATAAAATTTTATGATATTGGCAATTTGGTCCCACAAAATTATGGAGTATAGAATACCAAGATGTTCTTGGATTAACACCCACAAATAAATAAAAAAGTCTCGTACCATGCTTTGTCGATGAACAAATTTAATTCATTTAAAAATTCAAACCACATGGGGAGAGAGAGAGAGAGAGAGAGAGAGATATGAGCTGGTGAAGTTTATCCTCATGGGAAGATCCACATTGCACATGCCTTCTCCCATCAGCCGTAAGAAGATGAACTTGAGTGACAAGCACATTGCCCAACCTTCCAGAAGGAATACCAAAAACTCTAATTGTCAAATATATATTCATCGAATAATAAAACATATACATTCACTTGTCACTTGTCAGTGAATCACCATTTGTCATTAATGAGTTGGGAAAAAAAAAAAAAAAACAGAACTCGTCCGAGTCATCACTTATCCAACTTAGACTTTGGTCTCGTTGATGAACCTCATCCTCCCCAAAAATTGCCAAAAACTTTAGTGGGACTCACTTGACCCCACCATGGCCGACTCTTATCCTAACCCAAACTGCCAGTCAATCCCCTTCCCCTCCTCCATATATATCTCTCTCTCTCTCTCTACATCTGCATACATACATAAAGTTATATGTCATACATAGATTCACTTCCTCTCTCCACCAGTAGCCAGCTGATTGCCCCAAACAATGTTCCCCACGTGGCAGCCTCTGATTACTAGAGTCGACGTCGCATGCTATCTCCCTTGTTACTGTTCCCTTACTATAAATATCCATAGCTTTCACTCAAAATGTCATGCTCTCTTCATAGGTTCTAGAAATGTTTACGGAGTTCACTGAGTTGATTCCGGGTCTTCCCGAAGAACTCGCACTAGAGTGCTTGACCCGGCTGCACTACACAGCCCACCGGGATGCCGCCGGAGTCTGCCGGCGCTGGCGTGAGCTTCTTCATAGTAGGGACTTCTACCACCATAGGCAGCGAACTGGACATACCCGCAAAGCGGCCTGCTTGGTCCAGTCACTACCGGTTGAGTCCGAGTCAGACGGGAGAAAACCGGTTGGGTCACCGAGGTATGGGATGTCGGTGTTTGACCCACTGAGTGGGACTTGGGACAGAATCGAGCCGGTTCCGAAGTACCCAGATGGGCTTCCTCTGTTCTGTCAGGTGGCGAGCTCGGAGGGGAAGATGGCGGTGATGGGCGGGTGGGACCCACTGAGTTGGGACCCGGTAAAGGACGTGTTCGTATACGAGTTCACGACTGGGAGGTGGACTCAGCGCAAGGACATGCCTTCGAGCCGGTCGTTCTTCGCAGCCGGCGCTGTCGACGGACGAGTCTTCGTCGCCGGCGGGCACGACGAGTGCAAGAACGCGCTGAACACGTCGTGGGTCTACGATCTAAGAAACGACGAGTGGACCGAGTTGCCTCCGATGTCTGAGGAGCGAGACGAGTGTGAAGGGATTCTAATCGGGTCCGAGTTCTGGGTCGTGAGCGGGTACGATACAGACAGCCAAGGCGGGTTCAAGAGCAGCGCCGAGTCGTTCGAACTCGGGACCGGACGGTGGAAGCGAGTCGAGGACGCGTGGGGGGTGAGTCAGTGCCCTAGGTCGTGCGTCGGCGTGGGCAAAGGTGGGAATTTGACTTGCTGGGCGGAATCAGACCCGACGGTCCGAGTTGGAGCTTGTGGGGTCGAGTTGGGTGACCGGACCTTGGTAACTGGGTCAGCCTACCAGGGTGCACCTCACGGGTTCTACCTGGTGGAGACGAAGAAAGAAGGGCAAAAAGGTAAATTGCTGAAGATAGATGCTCCAGATGAATTCTCGGGATTTGTCCAATCAGGTTGCTGTGTTGAAATCTGATCGATTGATGTACGGCCATGATGGAGTCATGCTTTGTTTCAATATGAGTTTTGAGAGAGAGATAGTTCATGTACATACAAGCCTATATATTATATCACTCTATCCTGTATCGGATGAAATTTTTGTAATATACGTATTGTGCGAGTATGTTTCTGTTTCAACCAAAAAAAAAATCGTGTTTTTGTAAAATAATGCCAACGTACCATTATTTTCACTTTTCATATAAAAATGTTCAAATTTTTTTTTTAAAATAGATTTCGAATCGAGTTACCAAACAAGGTCTGAATAAAGTCAAACCAACGTGCTATTGGGAATATCAAGTCTTTCCTTGGGGCCATCCACTTAGAGGGTACATGTTGTGTAATGGATTATTACATAATGAGTTTGACAAATGAATTTGTATTGTAGTGTTTTTATTTTTGGGATCCTTGCTTAGTTTGTCAACTGCCTAATGCAATGCTCATCCCTTATTATAGACTAGAAATATAGAAGATGAGCAAGCAACACATGTATGTAATGCCAAAGTCAGATGTAACTACTAAAGCTTTAATGTTTCTATTGTTTCTATTGTTTGGCAAATAATAATTTACGGTTTTTATTTTCTGTGAATTGGGAGGTCCTATTTCCATAGCCACTTCCAACTTTAAAATTTTAAATTTGTTTTGGTTGCAGCTAATTTTGTTTTGAGAATGGCATGGACTTCTTTTTCTATTTTTGACTTCTACTTTTCATGACTGTTATCAAATATCTAATGTAATCGGCCTCTTTTTGTAAACTAAAAAATTTACCATGTAAATTGTTAATAATTTTTTTTAAAGCTCATTTAAGTTAATTTATTTAATTAGTTTTATCACTTTTAATTGCTTTTTTAACCAAAATTTCATTTCTTATTTCCTCGTGAAGTTTTAAGTTGTGCTTTTGGTTTTTTTTTTGTCAAAAATAAAAAAATAATAAAAATGTCACGAACTACTTATATAGGCGAGTCTATAACTTTATAATATGATCCAAACAAGCATGTTGAAAAGAAAGTCGTCAAAATGCAATGGCTTATCTATGTTCTGAGATGGGTTTTGTTGATGCACTGACTCATCTATGTTCTGAGATGGGTTTTGTAGATGCAATGACTCGTCTAAATTATGAGATAAGTTCAGTAGATGTGTTCGGGACTCAATTAGTAAGAAAACTCATTTTTATTAGGAGAAGAAAATAAAGAATGAAGTAGTGCTCCAAACAAAGTAAATAATTTTTCATTTAGTTGTCTGTGTTGGTTACAAGTAATTGAGAAAGTTTGGCAATACATATGATTGTGACTACATATGTAAAACACTATTTTGGGCTTCAACACGAAGGCATTAAATTCACATAATGTCCCCACAGGATTTGAGGTGGGCATGAACAACCGAACAAACCCAAGTAGTCGAATTTTTTTTGAATTGACTACTTGAGGTAAGAACATATACGGTTATCTTTTCTTTAAAAAAAAGTTAAAAGATAAATGAAGAGTACAGATAATTTCCACTTGATTGTCAAATATGTTGGGAATTTATACTAAAAGACATGCTTTGTGAAGTGACTTTAGTATTTATTAATAAATTAGTTATTCCATTTTAATGAGAATCTGTGTGAGAAATGTTTGCATTGCGTTATTTATTTAATGATTATGCATGTGTGTCTCTTATTCTATATAGTAGATGATTTGGTGTGTAGAGTACGACTTACACACGGAAGATCAGATCATCGGTTCTTATGGAATATAAGTTAATCGTTCGCAGTCTTAGATGGAAATGGACACACCATCAGTAGGACTGTAGTACAAGGTTTTAATAGGTCTGTCTTGACTGTGGGGAATGGTATAGTTCCAACTCCTTGCACTAGTACACTTTGTGTGTATTGAACAGGACCGTGTTGGGGTAATTGTTTTTATACTGACTATATAAAACAATTAATACCTTATGATTATTATGAGTGCTTATGCTCTTAATCTTAATGTAATAAATAGACACGTGCATGTAGTATTTATTGTTTTGATTCATAGAAGAGTGAGATTCTTTAAGGGTCAATAAACTCAGTGAGTTGGACAATGACATTACGTGTATGGTGAATATTTATTATTGATGGAATCTACGTTCCCGTATAGGGATTGATGATACCCCCTTGAGGATGCTTATAAGTTTTGATTATGTCAAACCCTGCAGGTGGATTATGAATCCGACATATCAAATAAGTTAAGTGGAAGGTCTCAAGGAATTAAATAAGTCTATTAAATTTAATTGTCAGTAATTTAATTTAATAGACGGGTATCTGTAATCTTAACGTGGAGAGATAAATAAGCATTTAATAATATGGAGCTCGAAATATAATTTCTAGTATAACAGGGAGTGCAATTATAATTCCTTAGTGGTATGAATTATAATTTACGTAAATAAAGATTAATACTGGTTGGATTAGGAATCCTTATTTGCGTAGGAAGCCCTAATTATACTAATCCTATGGTCCCTGTTGTAGCCTATATATATACGCGCTCTAAGAGCTGCTAGGGTTACACACTCTACACATAATTGAGAGATACACGATTTTGTGAGGAAGAGAAACCCTAGCAGCAGCGAGCCCACTCTCTATAGAGCAAGGCGTGTACGAGGAATACAGCAGAAGTCCGAAGGTTGAGTTCGAGCTTGCTGATTCGTGCTTGGTGCTGATTCTTGTTTTCGGGATTAAACTAGAGAGATCTCAAAGGTACGATTCCAATCACGTAGATTAGGCTATGCTAATCAGATCAGAATTTTTGATAGTATGCGTATACACTATAGCCAGGTCATGAGAAATTCCGCAGTCCCCAACAAAATAACCATGTAAAAATAAATAAATAACCCAATACAATAGAAACCATTCTAGAAAGGAGAGAAGCATGGACACAAGACGATTAACAAAGAACGGCGTCGTGCGGCTCTGTCGTGTCTTATTCGCGGGAGATAAACGTCTCTTTCTTCCAATGCAATTTAATAAACAGAAGCAAAATCGCAACCACTACGCGCCCCCTTTCCTTCCCCGATTCCCCCACCCCAACTCAAGCCGGCCGGCCGGCCGGCCTCTCTCTCTGTATATCCTTCCAAGGTAACATTACATAATCGCATCATAGTCACGGATATATATATATATATATATAAAGAGAGAGAGTCATAGTGATCGCAGGCGGCATGAGTACTACTAGTGGTACCGATACTAGTAGCAGCAGGGGCAGAGAATCATCGGCGTCGTCATCAGCCGTAACAGCAGCAACAAGGACGATATCGGAATTATGGAGACGGTGGATGGCGATGATGCAGCAGCAAAGGGCGCGCTGTTACATCCTCCGCCGCTGTATCTCCATGCTTGCCTGCTGGCACGTCCACGCTATTCGCGATTGACTAATTAGAACCATCCACCCACACTCTTTCCTTCTCTCTGTATATATACATACATCTCTCTCTCTCTCTCTCTCTCTCTCTCTCTCTCTCGTGTGCGCGTGACTTTGTCAAATATCACTCGTGCTTTTTCTTTTTCTTTTTTTTTGTCTCTCTCCCAGTAAAAATCATTCCTTTTCTTTTTCTCTTTTTCTTCTTCTGTTGGTTAGTTGAATCAGGGCTTTGTTCATGTGAATGTAAACATATGAGTTGTTTCCTTATGCTTGACCATGGATTTTTTTTTAATTGTAGTGAGTTCTTGGCATACTCTTGAAAATTGGCAATTTTTCAATTTCAATTGACTAATTTCAGTGTGTGGCTAGGGTTAACTTCCACCTTTTATGAATAAATTTCAAGTGCATGTTTTCTTGGTTGCTCCGGCTATGTTCTAAAGCCATGGGAGGGAAGAGGGAGAGAGAGAGAGAGGAATATTCCCTCGCTCCATGGTGAATATTTCCTCTTTCTTCAACACTCGAGGCGACCAACAAAAAAAAAAATTCCCCCTAAGAATATAATAGCAAAGGCCGCAATAAGTCTCCTTAAGTCCTCATTTGGTTGTACAGTGTACTTAGTTTGGAAGCGCTTTTGCAATCTTCGAAGTGCTAGTAAAATTGCTTTAAACAACTCTAAATGTACTGTCGTTACATATTTTAGTAAATCGGACTGAATTTGGCTTGAGATTTTTGGAGACGTTTGATCTCCAGAGTTCAACCGGGATTCAGTAGCCACACTCTGGCCGGAGATTACTAGAGATTTCTAATTTCCAGAGTAGATGACATCAGAGTCCGGCCAAGATTAGTCTGCTTGGCCCAAGCCCAACTAGCTCACTGCAAGAAAAGCCACATAAAACTTGGGATTACCACGTCGAGAAAATTTTCAATTGCATGCCTAAATCAAATAAATTCTGTACTGTGGGTTGGGAGAAGGGAACAACCTAAAAAAACAGCTGCATCTTATGTCTGGGAAAACCCCTAGGTTGCACCCAAAGATGTCTCAAACTTGCTCACATTGTTCTATTAACAAAGACCAGCTGTCAAAACACAAAACTCCAACTCTGCTACCAACCATTAACACATTACAGAAGAGGACAAGTTCCTATTATTTTATCACAAGCAAATAACAACCAGAAAGAAGGGAACAAGACTGTCTCATTCAATCAGCCATCCAATAGCCTACCGAGGATGAATCACCATTCACCTGTTTGGAGGATTTCAGAGTCCAGAAGACCCCCACTTCAACTTCTACAGCAACACATTCAACTTCTGATTATCTATAGTTTTTCTCTTGCCTTTTTTCTTTTTCCCTTTGTTTTCCTCCTCTTCTGAGGGGACTGAACTCATAATAGTGCTTAAACTATGCCTTCAAAAGCTAAACAACACTTCAAATTTATTCAAAGACAATTCAACATAATTAACCTCCAGAACCGCGTAATGTCTACAGAATATTTTAGTACTAAACGGTCTACAAGAACTTAGGAACCAAGTGAAAACTACTACACAATGAGCAATGCAAAGCTCACTGTCAAACACCTTTTCAGCAATCTAAGCTGTCTTCTGCCAAGTTACCTCGAGTAACCTTCAGGGCTCTGGCTCCTGCTCCTAATTGGGCTTCCGCTCCAGCTCCTTGAGCCGTAAGGAGACCTTGAGTAAGACCTCTCTCTATACTTCCGGTGTCTGGGCGAAATCGACCTGTCTCAACAGTTCAAGACATGTTAGCAACCAATTTCCACTTCATCCTCATGATTAGAGAACAATACAGATTAAGTTGAACTTCTTACCTCGAGTAATGCCTACGCCTAGAGGAAGAGGAATAATAATCTGGACTACGGGAATAAGATTGGGCATAGCGTGTAGATCGAGAATAACAAGAGGGGGACCTCCTCTGATCAGATGCCCGACCCCTGCAAAAAACGACACTCTAATCAGAAACCCAACCAAAAACCCCATATACTGGTGTCCAAAATCACTGCCAATAGAGCTTACCTCAAATGATCTCTTACCCTCATCTCTGCAGGCTTCTTTCTATTTTCCTCAGCAAATACAACAGTCAGCTCTCGACCAAGAAGAGTTTGACCATCCATATGATATTTGGCATCTTCAGCATCAGCAGGATCCAAATATTGCACAAAACCAAAGCCACGTGGCTCCCTACACCATAGAAATGATCAAAGTGACAAAAGTAGTATAAACCATAAACCTTACATGGATAATAAAATTCCATATATATATAAATGACAAATATTCTCCAATTCATACCATTAATACGATCCTGATTCCAGATTAACAAGGAAGATACAGATAAGCACAAAAACTCTGCTCACAGTCCCCACAATTCAAGTAAAGCAATTACATGTCTGCTAACCTTGAGCGAGTCAAAGTTTAAATCTGAGTTGAAATTCTTCAAGACTTGAACTTCTTCACAATGTATTCAAAAACCCAACTTCCTTCAACCTTCAAGTACATTAAGATCATCTTGAAGAACTCTAATTACTTCATTCATGTCTTCAGCACTTACAATAAACACAACCAAATACAACCAAATTCCCATAAAACAATTGTTGACAATAAAGAAAGAGAACCCAGCACCAAGTAGTAAATTAGCAATTGACAATCTCAGTTAAGCATGTCTACTAAAAATGAATCATTGGAACTAGACTACATCAAAATGGGAATACTCAAGAACAACTCCAGAGATGAGGTAGCTCACCCTGTATAATAGTCTCGCGGCAAGTAAACGTCCTTAAGAGGACCAAACTCCCCAAAAGGCCCACGGAGATCTTCCGGCCTGCAGACAGTGTAAACTAGGAAATTAATTAAATTCCATAAAAGATGGTAGCTGATGTGAAAACAACATTCATCACACACACATGTAAGACTAGCATTTGGTCATATAGGGTAAACTAACTAATTATAACCTACAAAAATTGGTAGCATTAAACCACAATCATTGCTTATGCATGCAACACTAGCATTTGTTCATATCAAGGGCGATATTAGAGACTTCAAACTGAACCTATAAACACATCCCAATCATAGGAGAAATGCAATAGATACAGAGCGTTGAGGGACAGAGAGAGGGAGAGCTCAAAGTTCTCCCTGCAATCATGGTCTCAAATCTTACCTGTCAACAATAATATATATAATTGTTCTAAGTTTCTACAAATATTGTGTAGCATTATTATTGTGATTGATTATTAAAGTATTTGATTTCTTATTTATTATTTTTAAGGTTCTTAAAAAATTTTCTTATTATATTCCATTCAATCTTATATCACCTAATGCTTCCCATAATATTGTTAGATTAAAATTCGCAGTTCTGTTTACCATATCATATCCCGCTTCTGTTTCTCATATTGGCAACTCCTACAAAACTAGGACATTTTCAAGGTTAAACATAACACATGTTGCCACAGACAAAAAGGATTACGCAGATCGAAAATCATTTTGCCAATTTGGTGTTGGGCGTTAATGGTACATGCCATGAATCTTTGAAAAGAAGAAAGGGATGTAACTCTAACTAGCAACTGTAAATTTGAATGACTTTAATAATCTTCTCAACTAAATGCAACAATTACATGATTGTATGAAGTACATAACAAATGGAAGAGCCCTATAACTTGCACATTGATACCTATAGAAGAAACTCGGTGGGACTCTTAAAAACAATAATCACGCTGTAGAATTAACCTCATAAAAATGACAAACTTCAAAGAGCAAAAATGTCAAACAAATGAATCAAAAATCAACAGACAACATTAAAGACTACAGTAAAAGAGCTATCGAGAAATGACATATAAAAAAAAATAAAAGCACTCGTGAAATGTTATAAGAACAGACCTACAATCATGGCGTAGGTTGCGGACCAAAAGACTGGCGGGAAGATCTCTACCACGTCCCCCATAGCGACCCCTTGGGCTCGGGCTTCGGCGTCTTCTGCTGTATCTCCCTCTTGGTGGTGATGGACTGTAACTGTAACTTCTTCCCCTCATTTTCAATCACTATTTCCGCCTATTTCCAAATGAAGGCAAAACCAAACTAAGCATAAGAAAACAAAAGCTACAAGAATTTTCAAAACTTCTTCCCTTTTCTTCCATCAAGATTCTCACCATCCCGGAGGAAATAAAATAAAAAATAAAAATAACAAGCCCTTGCTATGTAATTGAAATTGAAATAAGAAAATACAATTCAAGTAACAACTCAATACATTCAGATTGATTGTTATTGATATAAAATCCAAGTAGACGAAGTAGATGTACTTTCCGGACCTCATAATGAAACTAATCACACAAACACAAAGCAACGAAAGCTTCACAGATTTGTCAATCGGTCATCGAATTGTAAAATAATGAACACATAAATTGAAGCAAATCAAACCCACGACTATGGCATCAAATAGATAACATCTGTGATTACATTCCAACACCACTATCAAATTGAACAAATCGCTATGCATCAAAGTATGTGTAAGCCTGTATCCTATGTGTGAATGAATATATATGCAATACACATATCTATAGAGACAGATCTGATCGGAAAACGTACCTCTAAGCGCAGTGAACCAGCGATTCTCTGATTTGTGGCTCTCGATTGAAAGTTTCTCTCTCTCGACTTCCTCTTATCTACTCCTTTCTGGTTATAAGCCAATTCGAGAAGTTTCTGGAGAGGCTTTATTTCCCTACATGCAACCACACTCAAACACCCGAGACTTTTTCTGATCATCGTTTGGATCTCCCAACTGTTTGTGGGTCTAACGTCCGGCCTGATTTTATATGGGCCTATTTTAGTCCGTTTTGCATAGTATTGCTCATTGAAGTTTGTACCTCTTGCCACCAAGCTAAGCCCATTTGGTCTTTCACCCAAAGCAGGAGCGCAAATCACAATCCAAACACTACTTTCAAGAGGCCCAACTTTCAAACTTGTCGGGTTCTTGGTCTCTCTTTGGAAAGAGTTTAAATTTTGTCAAGTGCAAGAGTTGAAAAAATTATCAAATGTGACCGTCACACAACATTATTATGTATATCTGCAATGGCAGACTCAAGAATTTTTCTCAGTGGAGGCGAAAAATACTCTTGAACAATTGTTTATAAGTAAGAAGATAAATTTCAAGAAATGAAAAAATACGATAACATTTAAAATTTTATATATCAATAACAAATATTTTTTCACAAAATAACGTTCAAATTAATGTGACAAACTATAATAATCCCCTTCATTGTTTTATATTCTGAAACCTTTGCAAAATAACTTCATTATTTATAGTGTTAAATATATCTCTTTTAATATATATTACCAAGCAATCATTCATTCACTAATCTTTCATGTAATTACAGAGAGAAGTCTTGATAATATTCATTAACACAGGGTCTACTTGAAATCATCTAAGTTATCTCTACATGGAGAAAAAATTAATAATACAAATCCTCATCAATGATTCAATGCTACGCATATAAAATGCTATATTCAACTAGTAACATGTGTGTCAAATTTATAAAATTATATATATATATATATATGTGTGTGTGTGTGTGTATGTGTGTCTCTCTCTCTAAAGTAAAAGTACAAAGAAGAAAGAGTTCATAGGTCTAGAGCATACTAGGTTGTTCATTCACACTGAAAGGTATGTATTTATTATATTATCAATAACTTATTTCTTGGGAATTGCCGAATTGGTAGAATCAATTAATGTTTGAAAGTGCATTAAACTTCTTTTCTTTTTGGATTTGCTGCTGAACTCATGTTTTAAACCAATACCAAGTCAATCCCTTGAAGCTAATTATATATACACCCATCTACAACGGTTTCCTTTACTTGAAGGACTATCGGGATTAGGGAAACCACTCAACTGAAACAATATAAAAATCATTTATATGTAAATTAATAAATGAGAGAAAGTGAGAAACAAATCACTCGATTGAAACAATATAAAAATCATTTATATATACATGGGAGAAAGTGAGAAACGCAGAAGAAGAAGAGGAAAAAAAATACATGGTTGAGCCATGGAGGCATTAAGGTCTCAGGTACACCCTTTTTTCTCTTGCACAATCGTCGCATGAGGGTTTTCATCATAGCTGTTGGGGTAAAAGGTGTGAATCAATCCTAATTTAATGGATAAATGGGTTTGGGTTGGATAAAATTCCTTTTTTTTTTTTTTCAAAATCTAGTGGAGGTGGCCGACGCCACTCGGCCATGTGTCGGTCCACCCCTATCTATGTGGTACGCCGATTTATGCATGTAATGCCATATGTAAAGAGAGACAATACTTATTTAATATTATAGCCATTATCATACATGTATGGTGGCATTTCAAATTTCAAATTCTTGCAATGTAAACAATTTTACACATATTACAATTTAAATCGAACGTCACACTACGTCGTTATGCAATCACCCTAGATAATTACTCCAAAAGTTGGCAATAAAGAACTTATCATTTGTGAATATTTTAGTCTTGGGTGTGGATGGTCCTGCCTTTGACCATACCATGGAGGGGATTACTCGAGATGCGCACAAGTTGGCCGAGACACCATTGACCTTTGGACTGGGGAAAAAAAAACTCCTCTTACGATCTAATTATCAATTTTTCATATTGCTGGTTATGGACTTTAAGGTGATAGATGGTGATGACAATTTTCGTACAAGCATTTACACTGTATTTGGAATTTGGATTTATCAAGAAAAAAAAATAAAAGAAAAGGAAACAAAAAATGCGAGAGAAAATGAAATAAAATGAGATATTCTAAATACTTACTTCTTATCATCTTCCCTTTCCATTTTCCTCACCAAATCCTTAATCCAAACATAACATTAAGTATTTTTATCCAGTATTATTAGTGGTTTACACGATACCATACCTAACAACCTTAGTCCTTGAATTCTAATTTGAAAAATAGAGGTATTTATTTTTTTATTATGAAAAAACAGTTATTATGAATGTAATATATAAGCACTATAAATGTAAGACACAATTACCACAAATGTGACTCATAGTCACCATAATATTATCATATTTTTATAATAATAATTATTACATGGAGCAATAACTATAGTTAGTCAAAGTACCTATCACAGTCCTTTAATCACTTGGTTTAAACTTTGAAGTACGTGCAATATTTCTCTGCATTTATTTTAGTCTAATAGGAATGGATTACCCAACATAGACTAAATGTATATAAACAAACTAAGCTAGAGCACATTTTGAAGCTCGATAAACTTATAGTTAAAATTCGTTTGAAAATTGGCTCAAACTTAAATACATTTTAAAACTGGTTTAATTTTCAAACTAAACTTGAACAATCCACTGCCCAGCTCAACTCGTTTAGAACCTAACTACTGCCACAAAACCCTTCCCTTGTCCATAATAGCCATTAGTTACTAGTACTTTTGGAATAACTTTCACCAATAAGATACTCCACAATAATGCATTGATATTTGTGCTCCTAAAAAAAAAATGGTAGGCTCAACAGTTTCATCGGAAGTAATTGGCTGCACAATAGTGTTTATAAAAATGTTTTGAAAGTGAGAGCGTCTTTAAGGTGTGTATCTATCTACTATTATAAAAGCCGTAGCTTACGATTTTTTCTCCGATAAATTTTCACTTCCAAAATTACCCATCATTAATCTTATATATCTCAGCCTTATCTCACCACCGTCATTTGTTTCACACCAGACCTCCATTAAAATTGCGACTGCCAACTTGAATCTTTGAGTTCGTCATACAATTGCAACCATCTTCATATCATCGCGTCCATCTTGCCTGTTAAACCAACCAATCAAGATGGTTGATTGCACTGGCTCATCTTGTTTGCCTAATATTACCAAATCTAGCACCTAGCCTACACAAACGCACTAGGGTACAATCAAGGTACCAACCTAAAAAATGAGTATAACTTGTATGCCTTATTGGGAATTGACGAAATTAATTGGAGGGTGTTTAGTCACTAGCTAATAGATTAATGAAGGGTGTCTAAAAAACTTGTTTGCATGATTGAGGAACTAGCGAAATCAATTGGATAGTGTTTAGTCATTGGGCAATGGATTGATGTTAGCAACCGAAAACATGTGTATTTATAAAATTAGTTCCCATGATGAGAGAACTAGCAAAATTGGTTGGAGGTTATTTACTCGCAGGCCAATGAATTGATAGAAACTACCAAAACACATCTGATTTTAGGTTTATAGTTGTTGGTCCAAAAAGTCTATTGAAGTAGCTAATACACATTAACAAATATTGGCCAATAGATGGATGTTAGCAACTGAAAAAATGTGTGTCTATAAAGTTAGTTCCCATGATGGGAGAATTGACGAAATCGATTGGAGGTTGTTTACTCGACCAATGAATTGATAGAAGCTACCAAAACACATCTAATTTTGGGTCTATAGTTTTTGGCCGAATAGTCTAATGAAATAGCTAATAAACATTAACAAATAGAACAATAATTTATGAAGATTTCTTGATAAATTAAAATAATAGAGATAGCAATCGTGATGAAAGGCAGAAGCTTGTGTTAAGAAGAAAAACATATGTTTGCATGATTGGAGAATTGATGAAATTGATTGGAGGGTATTTGGTCGCTCGTCTATTGTTCTATTCTTTTATTTGTGTTTAGGGATAAAACGTGGTTGGCACGTGTGAAGCATATGCTAGACGAAGTACACATACACTTGGTAGCGTGCAAGGCACATTACCTAGTGCCTAATACAAGAGAAGAGGGAACAAAATCTACAGATTACTTATTTAAGCTAAACTTCTTGTTAAATTAGTGACATTCGAGAGAAATAACTGTTGTACTTGAGTATAAAACAAATTATTGGAAAATAGTGATATAAATTGAAATACAAACGAAGATTGGGACTTGTAGAGGATGGAATATATATCTTCTCTCTCATAAACACGACAATTTGGAAAGTATATTAGAACAGTGATGATTGAAAAAAATAACTACCTAAAAGTTTTGACAAAATCAATGGAGCATTATAACACATCTTCAATCTCTTTTTCTATCACTTTATTGATCCAGTGATATACAAAGATCAAATAACTAACATATTGGTTGACAATGAGGTCATTTTTTTCTCAATAAAAAAATTCAGCAACCAAGTAAAAAAAAATGACACTAAAGAAAGTGAGATGAAGATAATTGTTAACATAACTCTGCTTCTATCCCACCAGCTGTATGGGTAGTCATTGTATTAGATTTCATCAGTAGTCTCATTAACAATGAGTACCACAAACTCGTAGTTAACATTGTTGTTCATAATTTTAGCATAATGTCTTTTGTAATACAAAATGTAAGCAAAAATACTCCAAAAAAAAATTTGAAAAAATGATTTTGCTTCTATATGTAAATCCCTTTGATTTGTTGAAGAAGAAATCATTTCTTCTGGTGCCCACTAAGAAACTTGGTCAACTCTTCTCCTGAATGAGAGATTACTGTTGACAATTCATCCATCTTTAATTTTGTAGAAGTGCTCAAAGGCAAATAGTACCAAGAAACTATTCAATATCAATATTCCTTGCAGGTTTTAAACATTGAAGTATGAATATCAAACAACTAACCTCACTTCCTCGTAAATACTAAAGTTGTATGCACATAGCATCAAGAAAGTCCATATAAAAAATATAGTAAGAAAGTTGGAGTAAAGTAACATTACCACACATCTAGTGTAACTGTGTCAAGAAAATAAGCATCACTACAAAATAAATTCACCATTATTTTAGGTAAAATAACATCTTCTCCCAAGGGACAGTCGCTTTAAAATTTTTCATTGTGACTACTGAAGTCAATTGCTCAGGCATGTGTATGTGATGAAGAAAGGGAGATGGTTCTAGCATGACATACACAACATGTTTCATGTCAGTCTTAAACAATTAGTTTTCCTTTTTGATAAACATAGACCTTGTTACAAAAAAATATTTAACTTTTTATCAAGTGCATTGAATCTAAAGAAAAACATCATGGATGAAACAAGAAACATATTTTTATAAAAGACTCTAAAATTTATCTATTATTTTTCAAAGAAACTAATATGATATAATTTGAACTCCAAACAAACCTTTATTCTAGGCACAACAAAGTTAAAAACAGAGAAAGAAGCAAGAAATAATGACGAAAAAAGATAAAACAGCCACTATAAATTTAAACCACGTGACAAACCACTAAGCATGAAAGATAAAAGAAAATTATAGATTATAATACAATTAGATTAGTAATTCTAGCATTTTTCATAGATGCCCATAACATATCACGAAGGATTTCCCTATTTTAAAGTATTTGAGAGGAATAAAAATTATAGAAAGAGCCCTAATTTCACTTTTTTTGTTATATGCAGCATTTTAATCTATTAAATTAAAACTAAACAACCCCCTAATAACTATTGACAACACTACATATATGTATGAATATATTAACATGAATATATCCTTAAAATGGTACAAAATTTAGTAGTAATCTATGTCCCACAACGAATAAATGAATCAAGACACTGATCACCAACAAATCAATAAAACACAAATGAATTAATAAAAACTGCTAAATATGTCAATCAAACCCCAAAAATACATAACTGCTATATGGTTCAAAAGTGAACACGACCCCCTGTGGTTTGAACTGAACTGTAAAATAGATGGACCAGACCATGAGGGGTTAATGTGTTCACTTTTTTTTCATAGAAAATTATTTGATTTTTGTTTAAACTATAATTGGGTAAAATGTAATTACCATTTGAAGATATACTAATAGAACCAATACTGAATATTTCCTCAAGTCTTATCTGGGTTAAAATGAAAAGGCATTTTATTGATGCTCCATGACATGGGTAATAGGAATCTCATGATACTCAAGATTGTAACAAAAATAGTAGGCATGTACTGCAATCTTCAACAATTCCTTTTCCAATTTAGTTCGAAGCAACCTAAATTTCAACAAAGAAATGGTCCTTAAGCATCAACGAAGCACGTGGACATCTTCTAGTGTCCCAACCACCAGCAGACACTCATAGACCAACATGCACTGTGTTCAAGCATTAACATATCATTGGTAAACCTAGGAAAAACCAACACAGAAATTAGCCTACCTGATATGTCAATGCCAACTCATTACAAAACATGAAAAATACTAATCGGACCCCTCTATAAGTACATTAAATGTTGGATTGCAAAGGAAGTTATCAAGAATAATCTTTGTCAAGCATGGCCTCTAATGATAGGCTTACTACAAGCATCACAATATCACTTAATTTTATGAAAATTCTACTTGATGAATATAACAATAGAAGTCTTTTCTTTTGCAAAAGTACTGCTAATGTCTAAGTTACACATGAGAAAATGACATGAATTATCTCTGATCTTTTTCATAATTACTGAATTCATAATCTATATACAATAATAAAGACATGTATATTTCAATTCAAAACCCCCCGCACAAATGAGGCCAAGAAAATTTCACAAGCGGCAATGGAAAATGATTTCAAATAAAAAAATTAGGCTAAATGTAGAGACACAATATTATGAGCACGTTCATAATTATTGAAACAACTTTAGCAGCGAGTTGAATGAATACTATGATTTAAATAAATAGGTCAGGAAGTTACTTGGCTTGAAGTTTCAAAGCTTGGGGATTGTCTGAGCATAAAAATGCAAAATGTTCCAAGGGCAGTAGCCAAAAGGAGTTTTCCTAAGAAGTTGCCCTTCTTCAAGTCCATTTAATCCATCTGCAAACAGAAAAATGGTTAAAAAGCAATCCATATTAGAGAAAAAAGAGAGGAAAGAAGCTTGGAGACCCTTGTCTATTTTTTGAAGCTTGAAAGGATGATGTAGTTGGCCTCTTGACTGGATGAGTTTTGGCACTTGAGATCTATGAAACGAATATACATGAATAGTATGCTCAATTGCGAGAGGAACACAATATATTATTTTTTAGAGAACATAAAATTTCATAAAGGAAAACAGAATAAAAGACATGGTAAATGTCTTCACCAAACCTAATATTCGCGGTATGAAACATGAATGTTAGTGGAACAAAACCCCTCACAAAAATCAAATGTCCATAAAGAAAAGAAGAAAAGACCACACAAGAAGAAAAACAAATAACAACATTATGATATGAAATTCTTCACAGTTCACTAAATAAAAACAAAATCTCTAATCAAACTCAGACATCCATAACAAAAAATAGTTACTGAAAAAAAACATAAAAAGCCCAAAAAAAAACTTAAAAACTTCACCAGAAATCCACAGAAAAACAAACAACAAACGCGCATTAAAGAGATTAAATGGGTCATAACTACAATCAAGTATTTAGAAAGCACGAAAGTTTTTTTTATAGTACATATAATATGAAAGGAACTCAACTGGTAGTTGAATTCAATTGGTTAACATTCAATAGGCTGTTTGAATACCCATTCATGAGCTAATGATGCTTATCAGGAGCTATCTTTCCCATCAACATGAGATCAATTTGCACAAATAAAACATAAAAATGTCTACCCAGTATTGCACAATTGAATAGACATATTGCTAAAATATTTCTTTACAGGATCTTCTCCATCAATTGTTTTTCAAACAATGCGCAACTCTTTGTCTGATAGATATTAAAACTTGTTTAGCACTTATTGAATTCAATTAGTTTATATTCAATTTTTTTTATTACATTTAGTCAGAATTAAATTCACACATAACAGTTTAATAATCACTAAAATTTAATAAGTTATTAACATTTAAAACTCCAAAGAGAAGCATAGAAAACTTATGTTTAAGAAGCTCAGCTGTGAACATATCTCCCAACTAATTTCTACATATTGAAAACACAACAGATATTACAAATTACAATGAAGAATAAAAGAATTTTAATTACAGTAATCATAGGAATACACAAACAAAAAAGGCAAAATGAATAGAAAGCAACTAAATCAAACAAGCTTATTGGAATTCCTTAAAACTCAATCGCTCATTTGCAATATTTATGCTCCTAATTGTTGTACCGATATAAGGTCAAACCTACTTTATAAAATCAAATCTAAATAAAATAAACTAATACAAATATGCACATGATCTGAACCAAGAAGTATACATAACAATTTTTTTTACCTCATTAGTTATACTTCATAAAGCTTAAGCAAGTAATAAACCATTATAAGCTCAACCAGTAAAGTCACTATTATTTTCGTAAAAAATATGCAAGAATTCGTTTATTTTGGAAGGTAGTTTTGATTAAAAACTATTTACATAATAATAATAATCATAATAATAATAAATGTACAAAATATGTTTTTTTTTAATTGAATCTCACTTCAACAAACCAGGTCACCAATGGAATTTTTATAAACATACAAAATATTTACTTTATGAACTAATTCTTACTTCAATTGACAAAGCCACAAATAAAAAATTTCAATTATTTTCAACCAGCTATAGAGGGTGATCAATTTTAAAATCAACGCAAAGGCACACTAAAAAAATTTGTATTTCCTTGTGAAATGATATCTCACAACTATTTAGCAACTGGAACGACTTGAAATGGAGTTTCATGAAAAATCATGGTAAGGGTGTCCTTTATAATATAAATGATCTACAAAAATTTCAAAGCTATCGAAAACTAAAACGCAGCCACAAGAAGATTATATGATCATTTCTTAATATAGACCCCCAATCCTATATAGGCCAATAGGAGATGATGGTCAAAGTAGGTAACAAATAACACGTAAATTCCACAACCACTAAACAAATAATCAGCAAGAATGAGAAAAACAAAGAAATTGACATGAAAAAAAAATCGAGACAAATGAAAATTGTATGGGTTTCAATTAGTCTAAGCCAACAATACATATAGATTCCATAACCACTAAACACATAATCAGGAAGAATGAGAAAACAAAGAAATTGACATCAAAATCAGAGCGAAGACACACCAAGAAAAAGTAAAGCTCATTACTCACAATTCTGGAGTCAATAGAAGATGAGATTATAAATAAAGAAAAAAAAACAAAACTGATACAGATTCACAGATAGAACTTAGGCAAAAAGAAAAGGACATCCAAAACAGGAATGAAATTCTATTAGCACAAAGATAGGCACGAAAATTTTCTAGTTCTTGTCGTACATCTAGAGATCAGCAAACAAAAAAACATCAAGATCCAAGAAATAAAGAGAGAACAAATAAACCCCATCCATGGTAAAACATAGAAGAATAAAACCAAAAAAACAAAGCAGATAAAGATGAGATTTACTTTCAGCAAATGAAGTAAACTACAGAAGGCAAAAAATTCATACAAAATAACAAAAGAAAAAAAATAAACAATGAAAACAAAAATTCAAAATAAAATAAGAAGGGAAGAAACAAAGTAGATGAAGATCAAGAATTACTTGTTATTGATATCTTAGAGATTCCGATATTAGGGATTTATATTAAAAGACATGCTTTGTGTAATAGCTTTAGTATTTATTAATAAATTAGTTATTCTGTTTTAATGAGAATCTAAGTGAGTAATGTTTGCTTTGCGTTATTTATTTAATGATTATGCATGTGTGTTTCTTATTTTATATAGTAGATGATTTAGTGTGTAAACTACGGCTTACACACGGAATATCAGATTATCGGTTCTTATGGAATATAAGCTTATTGTTCACAGTTTTAGATAGAACTGAACACACTATCAGTAGGACTATAGCACAAAGTTTTAATAAGTTTGTCTTGACTATGGTGAACGATATAATTTCAACCTTCTTGCACTAGTACATTTTGTGAGCATTGAACATGATGGTGTTAAGGTACTTATTTTTATACTGACTATATAAAACAATTAATACCTTATGATTATTATGAGTGTTTGTGCTCTTAATCCTAATATAATAAATAGACACATGCATATAGTATTTATTGTTTTGATTCACGTAAGAGTAAGATTCTTTGTGAGTCAATAAACTCAGTAAGTTGGACAATAATATTACGTGTATGGTGAATATTAATTATTGATGGGATCCACGTCCCGGTATAGGGATTGATGATACCCCCCTAAGGAAGCTTATGAGTTTTGATTATGTCACACCTTGCAGGTGAATTATGAATATGACATATCAAATAAGTTAAATGGACGACCTCAACGAATTAAATAAGTCTATTAAATTTAATTGTCAGTAATTTAATTTAATAGACTGATATCTGTGATTTTCACGTTTGGAGATAAATAAGCATTTAATAATATGTAGCTTAAAATATAATTTATAGTATGACAGAGAGTGCAATTATGATTCATTAGTGATATTGATTATAATTTATGTAAATATGGATTAATCCTGATTGGATTATGAATCCTTATTTGTGTAGGAAGTCCTAATCATATTAATTCTATGATCGATGTTGTAGCCTCTACATATACGCACTCTAAGAGTAGCTGGAGTTACACTTACTCATAATTGAAAGATATACGTTTTTGTGAGGAAAAGAAACCCCAGTAGCTGTGAGTCCACTCTATCTGGAGTAAGGCGTGTTCGAGGGATACAATAGAAATTCGAAGATTAAGTTCGAGCAATTGAATATTTCTTGTTACTGTTGCTTACTGTTCGAGATCAAAGAAGATGGATTTCGAAATTCATGCATGCTACTGTTTGTGATCAAATCAGAGAGATCTTTAAGGTATGATTCTAATCACGTAAATTAGTCTCTGCTAATCAGATCAGAATTTTTAGTATTATGCTTATGTGATCGTAACAAATTTTACAGTCCCTAACACCCAAGACAACAAAATATCAGCTTCTAAGAAGTTAAAACGGAGCAAAAAACCCTAACCCATGGAAGAATGCAGGAAAGCAAAGCTGAGAAGGACGGGGAGAGAGTGATAGTATAAAGGAGAAAAGCTTTGCAAACTAAAAATAAGCATAAGTGCCCCCTGGAAACATAACCCATCAATCACTTAGACTTTCCTCAATTCTTGCGAGAAGCCAGTCGTTGTTTGACATGGGTTTCCAATTTTACCCATTCATAAAAGGTAGGAACAAAACATGTAAGGTGAGTTGTTAATCGATGAGAATAAAGGGCAAAAATGTTAATTTTTGGTACAAGGTTGTAGATAAAGTATAAGGCCAAGTTGATGGAAAGACCAACGTGGACCTCTCCTAGCCATATGAAGTAGGCTCGTCCCTTTACATCTATCTCTTCTCTTGGCAGAGAGCTACCATTCTCTATGACATTTCGACAAGACAAGACAATCCATAAAAATCTTAGGTCATCTATTTCCATTGAAGCCCCTGGGCACATGACGAAATTATCATTAATGATCTGAACTACAACAATAAAAGTTTAGGAATGGCAATGGACTAGGGAGGAGCGAAGAACGGGACCTCTATCCTCGCCTCCACCGGTAAACGGCTGCCTCCACCCCCACCTTCATCCCCACTTCTAGGAACACATGCATGATCATCAAACAATATAAGTTTTTAAAAAATTGATCTGCCAATGCATTATTTACCATTCGCTGTATTTTTTTACCTTGCAAGAGATTGGTCTACATGATTCTTTGTCCAACTTTGAGACAGGAAATTAGTAGATGCAACACCACACGTTATTCTAGCAGAATGTTATGTTATGTACATAACTTAATGAATAAATTTTGTGAAATCACTACTAAGTTAGATATCAGTTTATTCAAGATATCACTTTAAGTTTTGGACCTATTTACAACTTACAGTTACAGATGAATAAATGATTTCACGTCTTTCTTGAATCAGGAAGAGTTGTCATATTAGGATTCAAGTCCTACCTTGAAGTCAACTTGTAATGCCGTTAACCAATAGTCCATCCGAGAGAAACAAAAAGGGTGGAGATAAAAGACGAAGAAGAAGAAGAAGAAGAAACGGAAACTATGAATATAAGCAATAAATGAAAACCCCAAAGTTCTTTTCTTTTTTTGGTTGGAAATGCAAATTTTAATAAAAACAAATGGGGATTGGGACAAAAATGAATTGTCCGACTCTTTACTAATTGGAGATGTCCCCTTTTTTGTCATGGGTGAAGAAAGGGAACTATTCGGAGAAAATTTTTATTGAAGAAATTTATTTTCTCCTTCCAAATAGTTGTAAAAAAAACCATTTCAAACAACTACAAATAAAATGACAAACTTAAATAAACATATCAATAACACCTTATCACAATGCTGATGAACAATTTGACCTAGATTTTTGGGACACACAACATTCTGTCACTTCAGTAATTCATACATGATATAACTAAAAGTATTCACAGTCCTGATGCAATCAACAAATAATTAAAGCACATCAAATAACAATGATAAGTGCCCAACTCCCATCTCCCTGGTATCCTTGGAAACATATGTGAACTTCTACTTTCCACGTAATAAGCAAGTAACTGCAACTTCATGTGAGGATAACAAATTGATGACAAAGGTGAAACTAATACTAAAAATTTGTTAAAATGTAGGCTATGGTATATAAGACTATTCAATATTTGTACATGTATTTTGGAAACACTCGAACATTCATATCACATTGCGTGACGAGTTAAGAGGTAAAAGCAGTATTGTGTTTCCTTGTCTTCTCGTGTAATGCATAGTAGAGAACCTACTTCAGTGATATCAGATAGTAGGGTCGAGCCTTAGGGACTCAAATCTGCAAAACAAGGTTTCAAAAAAAAAAAGGTGTAAGAATTCATCTTATACAAGTAGGTCTCCCACTCTACTTTCTTTAACATTGCAAACACACAACATAATTTGAGGTCAAGGCTAGCCAATCAGAAAATAAACTTCGGGCTAAAGTCCCACTACCCTTTAATAGAAAAGCCAAAACAAGAAGATACCATGATAAGTATGTGTTGCAGTGTTAGTGCAACAAATTACTCCATGCTAAGAGCCAAACAATATCAGTAAATTCCATTAGCATTTACACATTTCCAGATAGGCTTTCAAGATAACATTGCTTCAAGGGAGAAATAGCACCCTTCTGGTGATAGTCCTATTTTAGACTAAACAATTTATGCAATCTAAATCATCACTAGTATTGAACCATATGTGGTGGTGCTATACATATAATGGCAGGTGTTGTGTATAATTATGAAAAATGAAAAAGAAAAACATTTACATAGATACCAAATGAATTGGGAGCCAAAAATTTCAATCAATTACCTGTGGACAACAAATAAAAGAAGACACATGATCTGTGAAGGATAAGATAACGTGGAAGCCAGTCATCAGTTTCAGTAGAATCAATAGAATGAGGTTCTCCAGGTAATACTGCCCATCTCTACCAAAGAAAAAATACATGAGGTTGTAAACAAAGTTAGCAATGAGTACAAATAGAGCTTTCTAAAACAAACACAAAGTTAAAACAAGATGAAGATATACAGTTCGAATGAATAGATAGCCTAAAAGATGAGCATAACTCAAAATTTCATCAATATGTTCCAACCTCGATGCAACAAAAGGATCTCAATGTTGATACAGAGAAAATAGAAATCTATTCAAAGGAAAAGCATTATCCTAGTCAAAAAAAGAGAGGAAAACTAGAGAACACAATGTTAGATAATTTACCTCCATCTCCCCCAAGGATCCTCAAGTGCAACAATGCTAACAAATGAGCACGCAAGTCTTCCTAATAGATCCATCTCCAAATGAACATTTTTTCTATATAAATGTATATGAAACACAAATTCTATATAGTTTAATTAAACCATTACAGCTCAATCAACCCAGAAAACAGATACATTATAGTTCATATTCATATTAGGTGCAAATTAAACAGTTCTAAGAAACGAAAAATAGTCTCTAGTGCATGTAAAAAGTTTACATAATCATCTACTTATTTAAACATTTCAACTACTTCATAAAAGATAACAATAAAATAAAATCAAAGAGGCAAGTACTGCCTTAAGTTTAAATATAGTTCAAGAGAGAAAGTTCTTCAAACATATTGCTTTGCCTTGATCATCTAAGCACTTGCTTCAATTTTCATTTCCATCTCCATTTGCTATTGCACATTAAAGTAAGAAATCAGTTTTAACATAAATACAAGTAACATATATGCATTTTGCTTGTGGAAGAAAGTTAGCAAAGTAAGCAAATATCTCATCACCTACATCCATATCGTCCATGACGGTGTAACATTGTGGGTCTGTCGATGATGATGACCCTATGCACAATTTTGTCAAAAAAGGGCTAAAGTTATACTTTAATTCAAACGAAAAATATCAAAATAGTAAATTTATTTAAATTTACCTCGTATTTCAGACCACAACCAACTTTGAGTGCACATGAAAGCTTTTACAGTGGTTGAAAAAAGTCTACTACGATGTGGACTAATCACCCTCCCGCCTGTGCTACAAGCTGACTCTAAAGTAATGGAAGATACAGGAATAGCAAAAATATCCTTTGATATCATTTGTAGAATAGGATATTTGGGTCCACTTGACTTCTAATAATATAGTATATCAAAATCTGGAGTTCTTGGCATCATACCATCATCTAAATAATGATCCAACTCTGGTCTTTCATGTACCTTTATCACATCTTTTGTTTGAATAAACTTATCAAAATCAGAAAGATCATTAATTAGTGAACTTTTGGAAGTACCATCTACACTTGGCTCAAGAGGAGGCTACTGATTTTCATCCTTACTTCCTTGTTTACCTTCATACTCAATAATTAGTTCAAAACAAATATTCTTAATCCTTTTCAGTTCATTTTCAGTCTCATCATCTCCATAAATCTTCCTGTAATAATACTCCAACATGCCCAACTTGTATATTGGATTCAACAAAGTTGCCACTCGCATTATACCATTTATGACACTCCAATATTTATTGAACTTTTCCAATATGCTAAGTGTCATCTACTTTATCACATTATATGGACTTTAGAGCCACTTGGATATCTTAACTCTAATCCCACAAATAACTGGAAAGTAGGCATTTGCTATAGGATACTTTGTTCCTGAAATTAATTCAATTGCTTCGCTAAATAATTTCAATTTCTCACAAATGTCTCCTCTTATCTCCCAATCTGTATCTGTTAGAAGACACTTATATTGGGGCTCTCGAAAGGCCAATCGAAAAAAAAAACATCCTTATAAATCATAGTGATTTTAAGTATTTCTGTAAGCACCCCATTTTTGCCCATTCGGCAATCTCCGGCCTGACCGGACCCAATTTTCAAGTATCACGACACATGCAAGCCCAAGACGGGTCTTTCAAACTCCTATCCAATCAACTACTCACTTCCTAGGTCCACAAGGTCCCGCTGAAGCCGTAAACACCATCATGCCCCTAGGCATTCCAGGCAGCTTTTCGGTTCACTTCTAGTGCCTGCTAGCCCGCCAATGTAGAATGTCTATCATTTGGTAGTTCTTCTAGACCAGGTGTTTCTGGAGACCAACACCATCATCACAGGTAGCTTTCTGAGACCAGTCATTCTCAGAAACTAACACCATCCTACAGGTAGCTTTCTGAGACCGGAATGTTTCAGGGACCAACACCGTACAAGTAGCTTTCCAAGAACGGGTGGTCTCGGGAACTAACACCTAGGTTAACACTGGCGCCTGCTAACCCAACTCGGTGAAAAATGACCAAATCGACCCCTTGGGCCTCTAGGCACGTTTTGAGAAAGTTCAAAATCTCTTAAAACAATAAGTCCACTCTTGCAAAACGCTAGTAAACATTTAGGCATACTTCGCACGCCATTCGGTCCAATTTCGGTCCCGTTTCGGCTAATTCCAGCCAAAATGACCATTTTGCCCCTGACAACTCGAATGCGCCTCGAAAACTACACCAGTCCTAGAGTATTAAACAATGGGTCTTGTCATACACCTCTGTTTAACCTAAGGAGGACCTTACGATACTAAACACCCCCTGACTCAATAAAAGTTCCCTGGAGCGTCTCGCAGACGCTCCGCCAAAATTACCTTTTCTCCTGATTATCTGGTCATAATGTATCGTCAAACGAATTGAGAAATGCATAAATTGAAAAACTCTCGAAAGCTTGTTCATAGGTCTTTCCGTCGATACAGCTCGATCGGATAGATCGCTCCTCGAAGTCCCTCATCACGTGGCTCAAAAACTACTACTTTCAACCACCCTTGAAGCATCTCACAGACGCTCTGCCAAGATTGACTTTTTTCTCAATTCCCTGGTTATAATGCACCGTCAAACGACTTAAGAAATGTGTAAATTAGGAAATTCCCAAAAGTATTTCCAGAGCACTTTCCATCGGTACAGTTCGATCGAAGAGATCGCTTCCCGAGAGCCTCGATCATGCAGCACAAAAATAGCTACTTTTGAACCCCACGGAGTGTACCACGGACGCTCCACAGATATGCAATTTCATGCACACTTCCCGAGATGATATCTCACACTTCCAAACACTATTCAAACTTTTTGAAAACTTAAAAGTTCATGAGAAACCTTGGAAGAACACTGTGGATGCAACTGATTCTTTCGAAACCTTCCCGGTTAGCTCAATTATCGAGGCAAAGTTTAAATGAACACTCCCGGTGACGGAGCGTTTGCGACATGCGCCCAAATTTTGATCAAATCGACCAAACTTCGATCAACCATCAAGATTTAATCAGTACACTGGGTGCCACGTGGCATTCTGCCAATGGAACAGTACTGGTGCATGTGCTACATGCGGTAGGGCAAATTTTGCCCAGTTTCTTATAAATACAGGCCTCCCCCTTTTTATATTCCAAAATCAAAATTGATAGCAAAGCTCTGCAAAAACTGCTCTAGAACCTCGAATTCCTATATACCTCTCAGACTTCGATCACTTAGGATAGATTCCACCTCCCCCTAACCCATACACTTCACCTACATAGCCTTCTATACCCTAAAATACCTCCTTCCAACCCCTCAAGCACACTTAAAGCCATCATAGCTCAAGTCAAATCATCCATAGAAGATTGCAAGTGTACTGAAGACAAACGGTGGTATTTCTTTTATATTTTTGTCTTCCCCCACTCCTCTCTTCTCCCTCCTTGCCTATTTAGGCTATTCTCTATTTTAATCCCCATCTTCTACCCCTTTTTCTTGCATGCTTGAAGCAAGAAGGCTCTTAGTCCATGCTTAGAGGAAAGTTAGTGAGAGCCACCGTATAGGGGGATCTCTCACTAGCCCACTTTAAGATGGTATGGCCTTGGAGCCCCTTGATTATGTGGTGTAGCCTAAAACTTTGTATGGATTCATGACCCCTTTTGCATATAGTTATATAGTTCATGTTTTGCATGCTTGGTTTTATCTTTATGTTTATGACCATATTGATCAAGTCTTCACTATCCCCATTTCTATGTCATCTTCAAGCTTCCTATTAAAATGTTCTCTGAAAAGTGGCTTAAGAGTTGGCCCCTTGAAGTTTAGAATGAGACTCTAAGAAATCATGCCTTAGGAAACCTCCCCATTAACCCCTAACTCACACTTTGGCATCTTTACATTCCAACTAGCATAAAAATGGTTTTCAAACTCTCTAATTCTCAAGGTTTTTATTCTCTCAAGTTTAGTGATTGGAATGGCCCCATAGAACCTTCTCTTGAGTGGTCTCCCTTTACATTGGCCATAGGAACATTAACTTATTAGAATAGTTTCCTTTGGAAAACAATTTTCAAAATCTTCTTCTCAAAAATGGTTTTCAAAAGTTCATTCTCCATCTTTGCATTAAAAATTATTTTTCAAAAATTATCATCATTGTGTTGATTTTTGAAACCCCCACTCTTTTCAAGATAAAAGTTATAATGGTCCTAAGAAAACTTTTTTCGGAATGGTTTTCAAACATCACCCATATAAACCATATCCTTGGCTAGAGTCAAATTTTTAGGGAAATGATCTTCAAAAGGGCTGTCTACCAAAATCCTTTGCATAACATGATTTGTTTTCCAAAACTCTTTTCAAGAATGCATAAAACCACTTTTCAAAACCATCTTCCAATCCAACCCTAGGTTAACTTAACCCTAGTTATCCAACCCTAGGTTAACTCGACCCTAATTATCCAATCCTAAGTTAACTCGACCCTAGTTGTCCAACCCTAGGTTAACCTAACCCAAGTTTGTTAATCCTAAGTCACCTTAACCCTAGGTTAACCAAACTCTAGTTACCTTAACCCTAGGTTAACCTAACCCAAGTCAATTAACCTTGGGTCACCCCTAACCTTAGGGTAACCCAACCTAGATTAGTATACTTCGAGGTTCTAACTCATGGACCCCTTTTAAATGATCTTTCAATTTAAAATTATTCTCATAACCCATTTTTCCAAAGCCTCCTACTCGCTTAAGATTTCAAAAACCAACTCCACAACCTTTTCAAATACTCATACACTCTATCTTTAAATAATTTCCAAAAATATTTTCAAGAACTCATATCCCTAAGGTGTCCTTACCCCTTTTATGGTTAGGGATACCAAAGGAAGGTGACATATCAAGAACAACCTCCAAGGTTGTCCATATTAGAGTTCCAAAGTAGTCGGTATTTTCAAAAATCATTTTCAAAAACTTTTCAAAGACCAATTTACTAAAACACTCCAAAATCATACCTCCAAGGTTTTCGAAACAAGACTTCAAAATATTTTCAAAACTCTCTTGAATTATCTCCAAGCATTTCCAAAAACTCGCTTGAGTTGTTCCAAAGACATTTCAAAACACTTCAAAACCCCCTTTCGAGAGTTTCAAAGTTTTATTTCAAAAACACTCCAACATCTGATCCCAAATAAAAACTCTTAAGTTCTCTTTTTTCAAAGAACACAAAGTGTCTTCAAAACTTTCCAAAAGCCCTAACGCGCCTATTTTCCAACGAGCTCTTGCCCGAGCTACTAATGACCTGATTCTCACCAAATGAGATACGTAGGCAACTTAAAACGGTGTGATCATAACTTTTATTTCAACTCAAGTCCTTTTTCAAGGCTCTCTCTCAATTCAAGATTTCTATTTCAAATTTCTTCAAGACTTTCATGTTTTCAAATATTCTTCCCGAAACTTGCATCATGCATCATTCATCCAAAAAGTGATGACCCAAACCCCGTTTTCAAAACCCTAAAGTGGATATTAAGTGGATAATAGTAATCAGTTATTCTAGTGAGTGAACAAAGGGTGGATAGACATATAGGTACCGAAAGTGCGGGGTAGGGTGATGATCTTATGATATCTTCCCTATACATAACCAACACCCGAACCATAGATTTATATTTTCAAATTACCAAAATGGAGTTACTTTCAAAAAGGGGTTAAAACCTTCTAAAGGTTGCTAAACAACCTATTTTCTAAAAAACCCTCTCTTGAGGAAGTTTTTCAAAATCTTTTTCTAAAAAACCCTAAGTTTAATCTTCGGATTATACTTAGTTTTAGATGCTCTAACTCATCTTAATCAAGTTAGGTGGCTACTCCTATTTTCCTCAAAAACTCTTAATCAAATCAATCTCGAGATCAAACCTAGTCGCACTGGTCCTTCTAGGAGGATGAGTTCTAATGACAGAGTTCAGTGTTTTTCCCGAGCCCAAAAAGACTTGGTCTAAAACCGGGGCGCAACAATTTCAAAAGTTGAGTTCTAGTGAATCTTACAATCAAACACAAGTTTCTTGGCATTTGGAATATGTAGCTGACGAGCTGCGTCCTCAAACCTTTCGATTCTTTTATCTGATCCTTTCCAAAAATGAATCATGTCACAAATTTCTTTAATTCCTTCCACAATTACAACCAATCCATCTTGAACAATCAAGTTGAGGATATGCGCACAATAACGCATATAAAAGAACTACCCATGTAATACTAATGAACCACATAGAAGCTTATCTATGAGAAAAGGCACAATTACATCATTAGTGGTGCAATTATTCATCGTCAAAGACATTAATTTTCTGTCAAGGTTCCAATAAAAAAAACAATACATCAAATACTCACAAAGAACTTCCTTGTTGTGCAGATAAGGCACATACATAAACCAACAAATAATAGAACAACACAAGTTTAGTGAAGACTAAAAAGAGTTACTGATAACACAAACAAAAAAGAAAATGATAATATGGAACATTTAGTACCTTGTGATACGACTTTTCAAGTTTTAAGAATTATCTATGAAGTGTGCGGTGATAGCCATGTACCCCTTCCTTTGATTCTCAAAAGACCACAAATCCGTAGTGATAGAAACTTTACCCTTTGTTTTTTCTAATAATCTCATTGTCTTCTCTCATTCAAAATCATAAATTTTGAGAACATCTTTTTTTACAGTGTTTCGGATAGGAATTTGGAACATTGGTTGAAAAGTGTTTGAATAATTTTTAAACTCATAATGATCAATAACATTAAGAAGATACTCATGTAAAATGACTATCTCAGCAAGAGATTTCCTTCTGACCTCTTGAACAAATTGCCAATTCTCCAATGATTTATCGGCACCAACCTTAGATATGTTGCCTTTCAACAGACATTGTTCAAGATCTTTGGACCTTTTCTTGATGCAAGACTTTAGGTGATCACGCAAATGGCTAGTTCCAGCCTTAGCACCACCAATAAGGAACTTTTCACAATGTTTACATTGGCATTTCATCTTACTATCAACTTCTTTTCTTAAAAAATCTGCCCATAGAATTGATCTATGCCTACTCATTGGTCCAAGTGCCAATGGAACCTCACTTGGTGATTCAACATCTACGTCGATTGGCACTTGGCTACAACTATTTGTGAGACCCTAATTTCATAATTGCATAAGTAACTAATTATATTTATTGCATGGTTAATTGATATGTAAAATTATATGGACGCATGTGTGTGTGACATGTAGCAAGTGGTGAGTTAGGTGGTAAGTTAATTGGTGAGTCAGTGGTGAGTTGGTTGGTGCGTTAATTGGTGAGTTGGTTGGTAAGACATTGGTGACATGTGCATGAGTGTGTATGTGGAGTATTGTCTTGTAAATAGAGAGAGAGAGTGGACAGCCCAATTCTTATTTCGGTGGAGAGAAAGAGAAAGAAGACAAGAGGGGAACAAGACTAGTGGGGAGATAAAAAAAAAGAAAGGAAAAATAGAAGAAAGAAGAAGTGGGAACTTAACTAGTGGGAATAAAGGTTAGTGGGAAAGAAAAGTAAAGTCAAGTAGAGGGGGAAGGGTTGGCTCATCCGTATAGAGGGAGCAAAGAGAAGAGAAAGAGAGAAGAGGAAGAAGAAAGAAAATAGGAGAAAAATGGAGAAGAAAAATAAGAACTTAGGGAAGAGCTTGTTGCATATTGTTTTCAAGATCCAAGGTAAGTTTAATCTTGTTCTATGTTATTCTTATTAATTCTATCATGCTTATAACTCATCTTTGTATGGGAGTTGGAGAAGAGGTGATGGAGAAGATGAAAGATAGGTTTTCATGGATCACTTTTCAATTTGGGATGAAGGTGTTATGTTTGTTGTTTTGTAACGAATTGGTTTATCTAAAAATGTTATTTCTAGATGCATCTTTGAACACTTGAATTTAGAGTGATAATAGTAATTTGAGCTTTGGTTTCACTAAAAGTTATTATATTTTTAAATTATGGTGAATTTTAGAAGTTGAACTATTACTGCTAAAATCTATTATCCTGATCTGTAACCCCTACCTTGACATCAACATTCTACCAAGTTAGAGTAGTGAAAATATTGTGAAATTTTTACTGTATCTATTAGAAATGTGGATGAGAGTATATACCAAATTTTAGGTCATTTTGATAATGTTTGACTCTGTTAAGAACCGCTCAAAGATGGATTATTTACAACTGAATTCCCACTTCTGCAACACTGCCCTGTTTTATAAAATACCAAATAAATATTTAGACTTGTTCAATAAATGTGAAATTTGGTTTGGATACTTTTGAAGATGTCTAATTTGTATTTTCCAAATTTTAAAATTTTTTGGTATAAGCTCGCAAAATTGTGTCCATGTTATGAGACCTATGTCAATTTTGACAAATTAGAAGACTTAGTGGATTTTGGTACTTTTAAGCTATTGTATTGCATTGGAGAATATGACATCGTATTTTAATACATCATTGGCAGTACATATCTCATATTAAAGGAGTGTGGATGATGATTGTGCATTTGTTAAAAGATTGTGAATTATATTTCACAATCTAACATAGTTTTGGGTGTTAGGTGCTAAAGAGGGGCAAAATCCTTCAACGTCAACTAAGGAATAACTCCATTGTGGTGTGTGTGTGTAGTGACAGGTGGGGAGTTTGGATAATCTTATTTATATTGAATTGTTTGTCTATTGCTTATATTGGTAATATTGATGATTACATATGTGAGGTGATATTGGTGAATATATATGAGATTATATTGCATATCATTCATTCTGTATGTTATGCATTGCACGGAGAAAGGTATAGCCGATGTGGGGCTAACCTAAAGATTAGCCGATGTGGGGTTAAACTAAAAAGATGTTGATGTGGGGCATCCTTAATAACAAGTCATTTATATATTGGGCCAACGTTATTTAAACATATTTGTGTGATTTCATACATTGCATCACAAGAGATATTGTATTTCATGAATCATGTGACATTGTTGGTGGTGATGAGATGATGATTACATATCGTTGATGTTGGTGTTATGTGAATTATTATATATCATTGATTGGTGGATTATCTATTGATAACTAATTTTATGATTATGTATATATCATTCTTTATGAGTTTGATTATCTATCGTGAGCACGTTGACAATTAGCTCACACTCACATAAATTGTTTTGACAGACAACGTAGAGATGACGGTTTGGTTCACTGTAGTCTTGATCTTAGTCGTGGTGACATTCATGTTGGTGTTAGGATATTATGTCTCAGGGATTAGGAAAGCTCTTGTTGCTTTACTTTTAGTTTCTCGTCATATTTGTATAAAACGTTGGGATTTGAGTTATATTTGTATTTTGCTTTATGGTAGTTTGAGTTTGTGGGTTTGTTATGTACCTAGGTTTGAAATAATGTGTTTAAGGTTATGGGATGGTTTACTCTGATGTATTTTATATTTATGCATGGTTGGTCCATGGTTATATAAAACAATGGTGTTTATTTCGCTGTGTTTTATTTTCAAGTGTGAATTAAGGTGTCGTTTCCAGGTACAGTGACCTATGCGATCACACATCGCCGAATGTGACATTTATGATGTCTAACTGGGATGAGGGTGTGACACTATCAGTCAGTGTTGCCAGAGATTGAGGCATGCTAGATAGAAATGTTGCACTTTCATTTCCTATTTGTGCCATTGATTATCTAAAAATTAAAGTAAAGGGGAAAAGAAATAATTATTTAGAAAAGTGCAGCAAAATTCTATGCACTAAACTAAAAAAATAAACAAAGGGATTTTACAAGTTAAAAGGAGATTTACATGAAAATGAATATAACATAAAACAATTTCTATTTGATATCACAAGTGTTTTTCCACGGGCTAAGGCCCCTAATTAATAGTGCCTATTATGGATACATCCTAATTAATAGTGCACAATGGCATATCACATCTCTTTTTTTGGTATGCCTAGGCTACTAAAGATCTTAAATTCTAGATCTTCCTTTCCACGGGTTAAGGTCTCCTTTGCATGCTAACATGATCAAAAGCAACTTCTGCCCCTGCTTTGGTGTGTTAATGATTTGTATATTACCTTAGTTTAATTGAATATACCAATTCACAACTTCATAATTTTTTTTCCTCTTGTAATCAAAACTATGCTTTCATACATCTATTATATGAGTGTATAATATATACATATGTATAAGCCTATATATACTATGTAAGGAATTTGCAAAGCAAAATAATTATTTAAGAGGAGGGCGTGGCACATTAAAAATTTAATATATAAAAATAGATTTTTTGAAATTTTGAGTGAGCAGCCGCCCCTTTGGGCCCATGATATATGATAAAATTAAATGACTATCTATTTTTATAGAGTTATATACAAAAGAGAACATCAATTTTATAGACATAAAACAAAAGTCTTACAACTGGTAAGCAAATACTCAAATGAAAACAACATAGATAAAAGAGCTAGTACAAGAACCAATACAAGAACAAAGATCATTGACAGCACACAAAAAAACTAAGATGCTCCCCAAAAAGAAACCCTGGAACCTGCTGGATATTTAGCAAGACGATATGCACTAGAGAGATTCTGCCTAGCTACCAACTTAACATTATATCTGTGCAAAGATTGGGTAAGATGACAAATTTCAAAAAATAAAGGAGCCGCAACTATCTACAAATCTCTAAACCGTGCTTAGATATGCAAAACAATACTGAGAATGAGTTAGGGGAATAATATTCGAGCAAGAAGGAAATCTAGCCCAATGAATTGCCTTTAAACTAACAATATGGAGATACAATTGAACGAACCAGACAGCAGATTTCAAGGTAATCAAATCCTAACTGCAAGGGTCATCAGGCTATCGTCGTCTAACAAAGTCAACTTGGATTTATCACTCTTTGAAAAGTACATTACATAGCAAAAACTAATTAAACATGGAAGCAAACAACTATTACAAGGTTAAGGAAAATACCAAAAGAAAAATCCATAGCTTCAGAGAGAGAGAGAGAGAGAGTACTTATAGGCTATGCCTTGTCGGAGTGGAGATCGGAGGTTGTCAAACTGATTAATAAAGCAGATCGAAGGGCCACAAACACAGGGGGAGAGGAGGCTTTGGTATTCAAGCTTCCATCAGAGTCGTTCGGTAGAAAAATACCCAAGAACCGTCACTAGAAACACATTGGCATTCGGCGGCATACGTAGCCTAAACTCATTAATTAGCAGCCTCTCAGTGGTGATTAACGAGAGTTTAGAGAGCCTGATCGAGATTCGAGAGAGAGCCTGCTCCAAGCCTCCAACCCTTCGCTGCCTCGTGATCAAGAGATAGATCGAGAGAGAGAGTGAGATCGAGAGGAAGAGGTGGAGCCGTGGAGGCACTGGTGCGGTGGTGCCCTAACAAGCTAAGTTAACCCTAACAAAAGTTACAAAATGTAAAGGCTGGCTAGTTTCTAAAAATTATAAAACTTAAGTCTAAACCAAGTATATAAAATATAAAATATAAAAGCGGAGGGAAGCGGTTGGGGGGGGGGGGCGGGGGGGCCGGGTCACGGGAAAAATTTTGATCCATTCCCGCCTCCATACTCGTAAGGATTTTTATTTTAATTTTTATCCCCGCCTCTATTCCTATTTTGTATCCTCCATCTCCTACCCAAACGGGACTGGTTCGGTCGAATCTCTTTTTTTTTTCTGGTCCACTACCATCCTTACAAAAGTTAGATGGGGAAAGGGCAAACGAGGTGTAGCACTGTACTTTGCCTGTATATAAATGTCTATATTGATATCCATCAAAATGTCTGAACTACCCCTAAACACAGAGGAGCAGAAAGCCTGCCAGAAGAAAGATGGAAGGATAAAATAGTACTGTTCATGGGTGGATCGACTCTTTATGTATAGTCAAGATACTAGGCTATTTAATTATAAATATATACATATACATATTTACTCGTCTATTTATTTTTAATTTGTTATGCATTGTTTTTTCAACAAAATAGGTAAGGTTATTGTATTTAAAATACTAAAAAAATACAATAATCACATTAGTTCATGTATGTAATACAATTAGAATGGTTTTATGCAATTCTTGTAAAATATGCATTAACTGTAATAATAATCTTTGTAACTATGTATTGTTCCAAATTAGAGTTAGAGTTTTGATAGAGTTTTGCTCCAACTTCACCAATTTGAAAATTGGTGCAAAGTTTGCCTACCTGATTGGAATAATTGAACTACTTAGAAATTTCATCTCTAAGGAGGATACTAAAAGTTTCTAGTAATGGATTACCTACCATAGACTAAACGTATATAAACAAACTAAGTTTGAGCATATTTTGAAGCTCGTTAAACTTATAGTAACCTATTCCAGCTCAACTCAATTAAAACTATTTAAAAATTAGCTAAAAAGTAAAGGAAAAGCTCAAACTTAAATACATTTTAAAACTTGTTTAATTTTCAAACTAAACTTGAGCAATCCACTGTTCAACTCAACTTTTCTAAAACCCTCACAACCGGCACAAAACCCTACCCTTGTCTATAATCGCCATTAGCTACCAGTACTTTTGAAATAACTTTCACCAATAGGATACTCCACAATTATGCATTGATATTTGTGCTCCCAAACAAAAAAATGGTTGACTCAATAGTTTCATCTGAAACAATTAGCTGCAAGATAGTGTTTATAAAAATATTTTGAAAGTGAGAGCATCTTCTAAGGTATGTGTATACACATACGCACTAGGCTATTTAATTATAAATATACATATTTACTCAAATATATTTTATTTTAATTTTATGCATAAAAATTTCAATAAAATAGGTAAATTTATTGTATTTAAAATATTAGTTCGTGTGTTATACAATTAGAATGTTTTATGCAATTCCTATAAAATTTGTGTTAAACATAACAATAATATTTGAAACTATCTATTGTTTCAAATTAGAGTAAGTTTTGATAGAGTTTTGCTCCAAATTCACCAATTTGAAAATTGGAGCAAAGTTCACCCAACTGATTGGAAGGATTGAACTACTTAGAAATTTCATCTCTAAGGAGGGTACCAAAAATTTATTTGGCAACTAGTTTTCAATATTTTCTTAAACGGTTAAACCTCCATTTAAATTTTTTTAAATTGCTTTATGAATTCTCAAAAATTACTTTTCATATAAAAGTCACGAAGGTAGAAAAATGATGATGTTTTCAAAATTTTTATTGTATTTTTTTGTTTATAAAGACAAAAAAAGAAAAGAAAAAAAAAGAAAAGAAACGGAAATCAATTTCAAATAGGGCCGTAGTTTCCGGAGGGCATTTTTTTATTTATTTATTTTTATATCTTTAGAAGGCATGGGAAAAGGAGGAAGTCAAAATTGTGCTAGTTGAAACAAGTATATATACACTTATCAGTTACCAGCTCTCTGTTCCTCTAAAACCCTTCTTAAGCCTCCGCCGCTTATCGCCCCCGTCGGCGACCAGCGATCTGTTGTCGAAGCCCTACACTTGTTTTTGTTTGCATAGAAAGATTTTCGGGGAAAATGGCTCCACCTTTCAAGAAACCTCCAAACAAGAAATCTAAAGATGCCCTGAAGAAATTTGAGAAGCCATTTAAGAAATCATTCAAGCCCAAAAGTAAATCAGACGACGCTCTCAAATCTAAAGCAGTGGCTCTGCAACTCGAGGACGACGTCCCTGACTTCCCCAGAGGTTCACACCCACATAGATATTTGTATAGGCGTGCATATGTATGCATATGTTTAAATTTATTGTCTTGTGTGTGTAGGCGGGGGAAGTTCACTGAGTCGGGAAGAACTCGATGAAGTTCGTGCCGAAGTCGATGCAGAGTTTGAAACAGAGGAGAGAGAGCTGAAGAAGAAGAAGAAGAGGCTACAAAAGCGAAGTCATTCAGCAGAGGATGATTTGGGTTCACTTTTTGGTGGTGGCATTTCTGGAAAACTACCTAGGTTTGCAAATAGAATCACCTGGAAGGTATGGAGTCCATAATTGATTGTCGTTAAATTATTATATGGGTTTTTGTTCTCTTCTCAATTAACTGTTTTCAATTATTCTTGTAGTTTAGGTATCTTTTACTTGTGTCGTACGCTGCAAACAACAATGTGGTTTCACAAGAAAAAGAGCGGATGAAATTTTTGAGTAGTTACTTGCAAAATTTGTTAATTCAATTACAGTTGTATAGAATTCATGTATGTTTTAAGTGTCATGTTGAGAGTTGAATAGTCTATAGAAAAAAAGTGTAAATGCAATGCCAAATAGGGAATGCCACGGGTTACGGAAGGAAGCTGATCAATGTTTGCATTACTTACGTGCTATTTCATCAAAATAAATTAAAGACTCTAGCCTACTGTATTTCCAGACTTTGAAAACTTTTTGGTGTTCCCTACTGATAAAAAAAAGTATTTTTTTTTGTTCCCTGATATGGAAGCATTGAATTTTGTTAAGTAGTTTAAAAAGCTGAAAAACAGAGTCGGAGCACTTTTGGGTTTGCAGTTTTGCTCTCACAATCCTGCTTAGATTGTTAGATTTTGACCTGATATTGTCTCAGTTTCACCCTCAATTTAATTTTTCTATGAAATTAAAGCACTTAGATTCCTTGGAAAAGGTACAATAATAAGGAATTATGTATCTACATGCACACATATATCTACACGACTTGATCAAGCTCATACCATGTAAATTTTTTTAGTTTAACTGAAGGAACCATAACCACAAAATACTTTGAAAATAGGCAAACGAAATTTTAGACGAAAAATAATAATGCTTCAATGGATCAATCATTCACGCAGCATTGCTCCATCCAACATCTTGCCTACACCACATCACACATGATGTGGTCCTTTTTTATCATTCAGAAATCAACCAAACATTATCCTCAATGCTCTTGAACCAAAATAACCCTTTCCATGATTTGATTTGGGCTACTGATTTTGTGAAGCATACTCGTGGCATTCATTGCTTCTATATGCAAGTCGATAACAGTGATTTGACAATATTCAACAGTAATAGGAACAAAAAGAAACGAAAAGATAGAAATCTCTGCTGATAGTTAGAAGTCACTAAATAGATTGTAATAACATGCAGACATTGAAGAATGTTGAGAGGTAACCTTGGTTTTTGTCAATTGCAAGATAAAGTCGGAAAGGAACTCAAACCATAGGAGGGTGATCTTGGTCTTTTGATGAGAGAGAGAGTGTGGGCGCGCGCACACGCGCATTGGGAAGAGATGCAGAGAACTGATAGGTGGTGTTCGAAAGAGGTGTCAAGGCTGGGAAGGAGCTCACAGAAGAGAATAAGATATTCTCAGTCTATTTTTGTCTCTTTACATACAAATGTGTCAAGGATGTAGGGGGAAGGATCTTATATAGGAGAATAAGTTATCTATGTAAACCCCTTGTTCGTCTAGATAACAACTTTAAAATAACGTTCACCTAGTGCGTTATGTGTTTAGTGGTAAGTCAAGTTAGTTTGACTAAAGAACTTGACCCTTTTGAGTGGTATTTGTTACTTTAAGTGATACCAATAATGTACAGAAAAATCATTGAATATTTTGAGTTTCAATCACTTAATTGCATTATCAAATAGCCCCTTAGGGCTTTAGTTGGAATATTTCGGTCTAGGAAGGAATGTTTATGCCCTTATGTAGTTCTTGGAGTCAATGAATGAAAGATTGGGAAATGCTCAATATTGTCCAGGAAAGTTAGTTGTTTTGAAGCATTTTGCTTTGTTTCCTCTTGAACTTCCCAGTAAAGAAGTTGAGAGGCTTTGTATTTTCTTTGGTTCTATTTTCTTCTTCCTCACCTTGTTCATTTCTTACAAAGACCTAAGAAGCACGGATACGGATACGGACACAGATACGGATACGGGACACGAAAATTTTTAAAAAGTGAGGACACAGACACGGTAGGGATACGGCGAAAAAATATATTTTTATACATTTTCATATTAATGTATATGAACGTAACATCCACAAGTCATCAAAAAGTGTCTTAGATGTGTCAATTGAAAAATAAATAAAAATTTAGGACACTATATTGGTGTGTCCGGGGAGTACGTGTATCCGACACGTGTTGGACACGGATACGGCACCCTAAATAGAGTGTTTGTGCTTCGTAGACAAAGACAAAGGTTTTTGATTGGGCAGCACCAATAGATTCTACTTTCCCCGAGGTTTCTCTTTGACTAGTTTCGGTTCATTGTTCAAAATAATTTAGGAGACTTATGTTCCCCCCTTTGCCCTTTTAACAGCTGGAGATGAGTTCAATGAGTACCAGAATTGGACAAGCCCCTTTAGTCAAGCTAAGTTGAAACACCAACAGGGAAGGCTGTTGAAAGGTTAGGAAGGACAGATTTCAAACTTTCCTTCCCTTTGATTTATCTGTCTTGTACAACGACCTTCACTCTTCCTCTCGTTTCTCACCTTGAAAACTCACTCCTTTTGGTGTTACTCCACAATTGGATTGTGAACTTCAGTGAATAAGCAGTGGAATGATCTGACACGCGTGTATGCCTTCCTTTCGTCACTACAACTTGGTTTCAAAAATGACTTTCACTAGATCAAAGACCTTGAGAATGCCCACTGCAAGAATTCACATATTTGTTCATTTACCGATGCTAATTTGTACCAAAGAAAGCAAGTTGCTGTGACCTTCAATTTGAAGCACCTTTGGTCTTAGTTCTAAAGGTGGAACAACTTCCTGTTGGTAGCAAGCACCTTTGGTTCGAAACAGTAGAGCAAACTGAAACTTGAGAGCATTTTTCACTGATTTGATTGTGGCTTAGTATAGTTATTGCTTTAGCTTCTTTCTTGTTCTCTCAACCATCCCATGGTCGACCTCTGGGTGAAGCTCGCATTCGACCCCTCAGTGACCTCTTTTGCTCTGTGAAGAAGAGTTGTCAATGGTGGTGGTTTGCAAAGTGGATCATTCCCCTTTATCTTGAACTACAAGTGTCAGTACCCTCTTGCTTCACACTAGGTTTGCTAGTAGTGGGAACAACCGTTGGAAAAGTCACTAGGTTTGGTGTGGCATGACTCCAAGGAAGGGATAGATACAGCTTCTGGGGAAGTAAGGGAAAGGAGCAGATAGAAAGAGCTCGTACATGTGTAAGCTGAGATAAATTTCAATATTATGAATAGAGTTTTATGAACTATGGTTTATGAGTTGAAAAGAAATGTCAATAGGTTGGTGTGAGAATTTTTAGCAAGGCACTTCAAGTGATTTAAAATTTTGAAGTAGCCACTTATATGTGTAGTGGAAGGTTGGAATGGGAGGTCACTACCTGCCCGTACCTTTAATTGTGATTGATGGATTACCCCAATGGAGTTGTTTGGGTCAACTTGTTGTCCCTACTCCTTCACAGGCCTTAGGTAATGAGTGAGTGTATTGAACTTGTTGGTTGTGATTTGCGACAAGTTTAGCTATACTCTGTTGTCTTCATCATCATCTTGCTTTCTCCAGCGTTGACTGTAATGTTTTTCCTGGTTCACTGCATCGATCATGTCCTGCCATCAAGGATCAAAATTTCATTTCACTGAGCTGTTTTGATTAGCACAGAAACGGAAATGTTTTGAAAACATTTCAAAAATGTTTCTAAGATGTTTCAAAAGTGACATCTTTATGAAAAGTTCTAAATTTGTGTTAAAAAAAAAAACTAATTGTTGCGATATATTGTTGTGTTTTGGTGCATTTTGCTTTGTTTTGGTGTGTTTCAATACACTAGAATTTCATTATTCCACTAGTATTTCGTTTGTCTCTGTTAAGAAACGGAAACGTTTCAGCTGTTCCGATGGAAACCAAAGAAAATTTTGTTCCTTGCCTGTCATACCATTTCCCTACAACAACATTTCATTCTGAGTTGTGCCCTTGTCTCTTTTTTCATATGGAGATGTTAGCTGTTTTCTTTATTTAAACTTTCAGGAAGTCTGGTGAAAGTGTGATAGGCTGGATGAGTTTGAGCTTAGTTCTTTTTGAAGGTTTTAATAAAATTTGCTTGAGATTTTAGTAAGTTGATCTTATTTTTTAGAAGTATTGTAATTATTATTACTGCTGCTTCTGAATTTCTAGTGTGTCTTTGAACACTTCTATCAATACTATTAAGCTTAAAACAAATTTGTAGATGGCATCACTCTTCATACTTTAGCCTTTGAATCTTGGGTAATTTTTATTTAACTGATGCCTGACTTAAAAAAAATCTGCTTTGTTTGTGTATTCCTAGAATATTTCTCCTGGAATGAAACTCTGGGGAGTGATTGCTGAAGTCAACGAGAAAGATATTGTAATTAGTCTTCCAGGGGGCTTGCGTGGATTAGTTCGTGCAAGTGAAGCATTTGATCCTATTTCAGATAGTGAGGTGAAGGTAGTGATTTACTTCTTCTTTAAGGAATATCCAAATAGTTCTATAGTGGATGTTTATTTTTCAGCTTTGTTATCGAATTGAAATTAGTTTTTCCTTACTCATTTGTTTTTTTTTTTTTTTTTTTTTTTCATTTCTTACATATATGACATGCTTAAAATTGTTTTCTTTTCGTAATTTCAGTCTAAGTGTTCTTATCTTCTGTTATAACAGGATGTAGAGAGTAATTTCCTTTCTAGCATGTATTGCATTGGCCAGCTGGTTTCTTGCATTGTATTGCAATTGGATGATGATAAGAAAGAGAAGGGGAAACGAAAGATCTGGCTTTCTCTGCGTCTTGCTTTGTTGCATAAGAGCTTAACCTTGGATGTTATTCAAGAAGGAATGGTATGCCATTTTCAAATGTTTCTATGTTAAGTGAGCACACAGTTGTTAATTTTTTCGGGAAAAAAGACAAAAATACGGACCCAATTCTTTCTTCTTATTTATTTGGATCCTGATCGTTATCATTCAACTTTTCGGTTTTCTTTTGACCACCACACTTTATTACATGAAACATTATTTTTAGTAAGTAAAGATAAATTTTACTAGCAAAAGGCGTGTAAATAGAATAATTATGTGACGAGTAAATAAGATATGATCTCATGTGAGTAGGGGTAATAGGAATGTGCACTAGAACTTGAAATGATCCTGCACTGCTCCTAGAAGATTTTCTAGTTTTATCGTTCTTTTTATTTATTTATGGTATTTCATGGGTTATGTTGAAGATAGTCATTCATTTCTTTGAGAGTTGGGCTACAGGGTGCCACTTGAAAAGAGTCAAAAAAGCTTGGAGTGTAGGGCCTTGTGCTTAATGTGGTGTATTTCGAGGTAGCAAAATTAATGTGTCTTTGTGGAGGCCAACTTGGCACTGCATAGTCTTAAACCATACCTTTTACATTGCTTTCATTTTTTGGATAGAAGGAAATTTTTGTGATTCTTCTCTTTTACTTCTGTTGATTTCATTGGACATATCTCTCTTGTAGATGTTGTATAGACAACTTTTTGTATACTTCTAGTACACACAAGTCGCACCCCATTTGGCACCTTTTCAAGAATTATTGATTATGTATTAAATAAAACAGTTAATGAAGTCTTTTAGGTGTATGCTTATCTCTTACCTTGATGCTCTGGTATGAAATTGTAAATGACTCTAATTTTTTTCTCATGATGTATAATTTACAGGTTCTCACTGCATATGTGAAAAGCATTGAAGACCATGGTTATATACTTCATTTTGGACTGCCTTCATTTACCGGGTTTATGCCAAAGAAGGCTGGTAAACATCAGTCATCCTAAACATATGTATTTTTGTAACTCATCTTTTAAGTAGTCCTTATTACATTCTTGCTTAGTTGAATTTACATTGTCCTCCTTTTGCCTACCTTTACTCTTAAGAGCGAGAAGTTAAGATTTTGGTTCACTAGTGTTAGTAAATTTACAAGATGTGCATCACCAAAAGGCCAAGTAGAACCTACATGCTTCTGTCTTTATTGCTTATCTTTTAGTTAGCTTTTATTATATTCTTTTGTGGTTGAATCATCATGTCAACTCCATTTGGCATTGGTGTATGGAAGGGATTATAAGGAGTTGGGAGGACTTTTTTAAGCTTACTTCAGTTAAGGGTAGGCGATGGTAGCAGGGTGAAACTCTGACTTGACAGTTGGTGTGGGCATAGGCCACTTAGGGAGACATTCACTGATCTTTTCGGGATGACTATCGATAAGTAGGTTTTGGTGAGTGTCCGCTTTTCTACTTCTGCATCAGGGGCGATCATCTGAACCTTGGAGTTTAGAAGAAATATTCAGATTGGGAGTTAGATTCGATGATGGCCTTGCTTGGAGCTCTATCATGATAATCCCATTGGGGAGGGTGAAGATAAATGGATTTGGAAGGCATCAAATGGGGTTGTATTTTCAGTTCGATCCTTTGTCATATCTCTTTGCAGGCAAGGCGATATTGCTTTTCCATAGAGGGGGGTCTGGAACTTGGAAGACAAAGGCTCCTCCCAATGTGGCTTTTTTTTCTTTCTTTGGATGGCTTCTCATGAGGGGATCTTTTTATAGATTACTTGAGGAAGAGGAGAAAGTTTGTGTTAGATTGGTGTTATTTGTGCAAGAACAAGGGAGAGTATGTGAGTCACCTTCTCCTTCATTGTCCAATTTGCAGAGATGTTTGGCAATTTGCAGAGATGTTTGGAGTATCATGTTTGTTAATTTTGGTGTGGAATGGGTTATGCCTGCCCCTATGGTGGACCTTTGTCTAGTTGGAGTCATAGTTGCCCGAGAAGAAGGGAGAGATGGAGGGTCACTATGTGGTTCATGGTGCATTTGGAGGGAAGAATCGAAGAGCAGTCTCTGTCTGCACAATATTTCCCTTGATACCTCATAAATGTCCATTGGTCAACCAGATTATATAGGTTAAGCCATTGCCTAAGATAACCATAAGTTTCTTGTCCCCATCCCCCTCCTCTCTCACATTCTCTCTTTTTGTTACTTGTAGTTTTTATGAACTTCTACAAATTGGGTAAAGAGAATGCTTTATGAGCCTTGAGATGATGAAGTTTGAATTCTCCAACTTTCTATCTAGTCAAGACTTAATATGTACATCTGATTATTTGGAGGGGATTGATGCGAGCTTATTTATCCTGATAGCACTTTATTGACAGTTTATTACCTTATGTAAGCGTATGGCTGACTTTAGGATCATCCTGAAGGAGTGAGCTTAAGGATGCACCATCAATGGCTCTTTCCTCCTATAGAAATACCCAAAAATTGCTAGTAGTTATGGCATTTGGCTTTTGGTTTCTATGTTTTTGAGAGAGGGTGCTTTGACTATTAGAATGTTGAAGATCTTCAACCAAGTTTTGTAGCGGAAATGGCTATGGAGTTATGCTTGTGAGAGAGACAGGTTTTGGACGATTGTGGTGCATGCAAAGTAGAGTGGTTCTTGGGTCGATTGAGCTGCATTAGAGTTTCTTCTTCTTATGGGTGGGGTGTTTGGAAAGGAATTCGGAAGGGTTGCGGTGTCCAGAATGGCTGGGGAGGAGACTTTTGAGATGGCTTGTCTGGTTATTGTTCGGATTGCCATCGATAGTCAAGCATCAATGGCGATATCTTATTAAGATGACAATCAAGTCTTTTGGGATATATCCTTTAGAAGAAATCTCCAAGATTGGGAAATAGATGAATTGCTGAGCTTTCTTGGATATTGGTTTGGTCCCATTGGATATTGTGTAGTTTGTGTAAACAAGATGAAGAATCTGTTAACCACCTACTTATTAATTATAATGTGGCTGCAAAACTGTGGGTTTTGAATTTTGATTCTTAATTTATGTGGGATGGAATGGGTGTTTCCATTCAAGATTGTGGTTCTCCTTTATTGTTGGACGACGGGAAAAGTGGGTAACAGAAGGAAGAAAACTTGGAGTCTTGGACCTTGGGTTCTTTGTCTTTTGAAGAAATTGAGGAGCCTTTATTCAAGCTGAAGAGCAAATTTTTGTCTATTTTGGGTGGCCCCCTTGATGGATCAAAATTTGGATTTGATAGTCTTTGGAGTAATGGAAATTGCATATGCTGTTCTCATACAGATGGTTCTCCTTTTGTACAAGGGCGGCATCCCCTTTTGATGCCTCTTTAAATACTTGTATTTAAAAAATATGTTGTGGTGTCTGCCATAGTTTTTGGGATGGAAAGTAAATACCCTTCTTTTTTTCTTCCAATTTTATTCCTAATCAAGGTTAAATACCCTGATTCCCAGGTCCCTGCTGGGATTTGAACCACCTTTCCCATCCTACATCTATGGCATGCCTTCAGCCTCTGATATTTCTGGTCAGTAGTTATGGGGTTCCAATTCAATAGGTGGGTTGTTTGACTTTTCAATTCATGGTATGTGATTTTGTTGTGGATCTCTCTTCCTTTGGACAAGTTCCTCGTTTCTTAAGAAAAGATATCTCTGAAATTTTTAACATTTGATTTGCAATAAACCAGATACTGCTCCCTTTTCTCAATAGATTTTCTCTCTTGGCTTTCTCACTTATGCTGCATTCTACTATACCTGGGAGGACCATTATGGCTGCATTAGTCATTTGTGATTTGTACCTTATCTAGTAATATGTTTTTTATGTGGTGATTTTATCCTTTTAGCGGAAAGCAGGGACATTAGGGTCAGCCCTGGGCACCTTTTACAAGGAGTTGTCAAAAGCATCGACAAAACTCGTAAAGTAGTTTATCTGAGTTCTGATCCTGATATGGTGTCTAAATGTGTGGTATGCCTCCTGTTATTGATTTTTATACTTGGATTTTTACTTGTTAAGTGTTCTTTTCTCTTGCTTGATTCTGCTATTTAACATTTCAATATTGTATCTCTGTGCAGACCAGGGAGCTTAAGGGTATTTCAATTGATCTTCTCGTTCCAGGCATGATGGTTAATGCCCGTGTACAATCAACCCTTGAAAACGGAATTATGTTATCATTCCTTACATACTTTACAGGAACTGTGAGTTTGCAGTGACTTGTCATATTTTACTTGCTTAAGATCATGATTGAACAGGCTATAAATTTGTTCAATTTAGCTGTCTGCCACAGTGATTTATTTTATATCTTCTACAGGTTGATATATTACATTTACAAGAAACTTTCCCTACCTCAAACTGGAAGGATGATTACAATCAAAATAAGAAGGTACTAGGTCTTCCTCACTCGTTGTTATTGTTATAGTATGAATCTATCATAGGATTCTTTCTCCCTTTCCCTAAGCTTTTCATTGCTGTTGTCATTGATATGTCTGTGAGCTTAAGACTAGGAGTGTTTCACGGTGGCATGGTTTTAGTCATAAGTTAATGGCTTGAGATTTATTTCATGGATTCAAATTTGCCCCTTTTAGGAATTTGAGACAAGTTTGCAAAGTGATTGAGAACATAATATAACTTTAGACACCTTGTCACCATTGTGAAAACATTTATGTCATCTTTAGAAGTGAGACTACTGTTACTCCTTATAGTAATAATTGCTAACAAAAACTTTTCCAGGAAAGCATGTCGGGCTGGATTTGGAATATTATTATGTTTTCACAGTTTTGTTAATGTGACATGCAGTGGCGGAGCCAGAAAATTCGTTCAGGGGGGGCAAGAATTAACTACAACCAAGAATTTTTTTTTTTATAACTAACAATAGAACACTGAACTTCCTCATAGGTTGTCTATAAACTTATTATTTAATATATAAATGGGTAAAGCAAACAAACCATTTAGGGAGACAAATTGAAAAATATTTATTAAATTGTACGTAAAAGTAGAACTTTTAAATATTTGTGAGGACATTTATAAATTTTTAAAGAGCAAATTGAAAAATATTTGCAAAATTGTGGGTAAAAATAGCACTTTAAGAAATTTGAGGGGGACATTATTAAATTTTTAGAGGAAAAATTGAAAATGCTTCTACAATTGTAGATAAAGTTAGAACTTTTGAAAATTTGAGGGGGGCATTTCTAAATTTTTTGGGGGCAAAGTGAATAATATTTGCAAAAGTATAGATAAAATTATAATTATAAAATTTTGAGGGAGGCAGCTGCCCCCTGTGGGCCTAAGCTGCCTCCGCCCCTGGTGACATGTTCTTGAATCTCAAATTTTTTCTAATAGTCAATACGTCATCTGCATCATGTGAATAAGGAAGTTACTCCAGTAAAAAATCAATATTACTTACAGAAGTTTGCCCTTTTTGGCCTTTTTTTGAATAAAATTTAACTTATAAGAAAATCAATATCTTAATTGCCATATATACTTGGGACGCATCCTGTTGATGTTCTTTAATGTTAATCTCTTATCACTTATTAAAAAAATAGTAATTGTCTTATATAACTGTGATATGTTTAGAAAATCAAGCATGTATTAAATTGGATGTGTAGGAAAAGCTAAAGTTTTTGGACACAGTGGTGGAGTTAGAGAATGCTAAGCAAATGATGATTTATACAGTATATTTGACGTGACAGTATTTTCTGCTTTGCACCACATATTTATTGGAGGGGTAAAGAGCCAATCAATCACTTCTGATTGGAAATTTCATAGTCATCCATAGATAATCCATTTATCATGGTGAAGCTAAATCTTCACTGTTAAAATATGAGCACCATTGCGAATAATAGTAACTAGAGTCCAACCTTGTGTAAGAACTTGTACTTTATTACTGTTTAAGTCTCCATGGAGCGAAGCATCATATAAAGAGTGAATCCAGCCTTGTAGGTGTGATTTGTTCTCTTGCTGATTTACCTTCATCTGATATGTATGAACTGCTTTTTTGTGGGGATTCTATAATTTTATTTGCTTTTGTTGCTTAGGGTGGAAATATGTTTAAATTCACTCCATGGATAGTTTGGCCAGTCATGTTCTCTGTCACATTAGTTCTTCCTGAAATTTGCATGAGTTTTCATTTATATGTTCACTAATATCTGTTATTTGGGATTAGGTCAATGCACGGATATTATTCATTGATCCCTCCACTAGAGCTATTGGTTTGACCCTGAATCCTCACCTTTTACATAACAAGGCTCCACATTCTGTAAGTTTATTACTCAGTGATATTTCTTACCTTTTCCCCAGAATTTCCCAAACTGCAAAAACATTACTTGCAAGCAGAGTTTATTTCTACTGTTATGTTATTTATTAAGTGTTGCTTGGAGTAAATGCGATCCAGTACTTAGTTATTACGTCTTCAGAAGCTAAACTTGATTTGAGTTGTTGAACTTGGGGTTGAACTCTGTCCACTGGAAAAAGGTTCAATCAACATGAGCTAGGCAAAGCTTTACGAAACTCAGATTGGACAATCTTCTGGGCTCAGGCTTTAAACTATGTGCTCGACTTGATACCAACACTGACCATGTCAAGATTTTGGGTTCAGGCTTGGTTTTTAGGCTTTTTGTTGTGCATCAATATAAATTTATCTGGAATTATGACGAGACATGTATTACCTTTTTTATTGATTTCTTTTTTTTTTTTGAGAAGTGGAAGTATTTTAATGGACATTGTTGCCGGCTTGGGCTCCACTAAGCAGTTCTTCTCTCTCTCTCTCTCCCCCCGATAACTTTGCTTGGCTCTGTTCTCTTGCATTTCTGTACGATTATCTTTTGCTACTAGTTGAGCCAGTCTTTTGCAATAGCAAAATGAGATGCAATTTGCTCAGTTATGGAGTTGATTTTCTGATATGCAGCTTGTTAAAACTGGAGATATCTTTGACCATTCAAAAGTAATCAGGGTTGATAGAGGATTGGGCCTTCTACTTGAGATCCCTACTTCTCCAGTTCCGACTCCAGCATATGTCAGTGTAAGTTCATCCTGCAGCTTAAGTTGTGGTCCTATTGATTTTATTGATCTGGGCTACTGATTTTGTGTTGGCAATATTTAATTTGTGAGATTCATAGGTATCTGATGTGGCTGACAAGGAAGTCAGGAAATTGGAAAAAAACTTCAGTGAAGGAAGCCGTGTTCGTGTTCGGATTCTTGGATTTAAGCACTTGGAAGGGCTTGCTATGGGTGTCTTAAAGGTTGCTTTTGTATCTTCCCTTAGATTTTATTTGAGGTTTATTCCTTCTAGGCTCCAAGATAATTAGTTTAGGTTGTCATTGTGGTGCTTCTAAGGATTGGGCTCTTTAGTATGTGCTTTGCTACTTGTACAGATATATATGCATGTGCAAATTTCCTCCTAGACTTATTTACTTGTTTTGTGATGTTTTTATTTGTTTTACAAGAAAAAATGTATTTGCAATATAAGAAGCTGCAATTTTTGGCTTTTGTTTGATGAACTAAACCTTTTACATTTGCATATACACATTTTGTTGTTGAGGTAGTATGTCGTTGTGCTTCAATGTTCTTATTGGAAAGCATGTTTTCATGTGATGTGGCACATAGGGAAGGGATATTATAGGAAAAACTAAGAGATTTTTATTCTTAATTGGATTGAATATTTGTTATTGCATCTAGCCTCTTTGGAGGTTTTTGGGGTTTAAATTTTTTATTTTTAACAATTTGTGTATTGCCTTTATTTTGGTAACCCAGTCAGTGATGTCTAATAATGTGTTTAGTGTACATTATGTGTCCGGGTTCTTTAATGTGCATCTTTTATTAACTTTTTTCGTCTTTATATGAAGGGGATATGCGAGATTTAGTTTGCCTAAATTCTGATTCTCAAGTGTGTGAATGGCTTTGTAGGATTGGTTATTTCTACAAATGCCGTCTGATCAGGATCTTTGGAAGAATGTCAATTAGGATTGCTGTCATGATGATACCTCTATGTACATTTTTCTCATTAACGTTCAACTTTTATCCGCATAAAGCTTGTTTATCTCTCAATTGATTTAGTCCCTTCCCACCCAATGTACACCTTTCTTGGCCCACCAAATTGTAATGCTTACTGTCTGCTCTAGCATTCTGTGGTGTGTAATTGTCCTTTTGATCGGCAGCCACATTCTATAGTAAGTACTTGTCCTTTTGAGTAGCAGTCATTGTTGAATGATTAGTAAACATGTAGTAGCAAAATATTTTCTGAAGTAATGCATTTCAATGTGCTTCTACTTGTGAATTTTGTCTATTGTACAAGGAATTGTTGTTTCGGCTTCCAAAATAAGGTATTGCTGCAATGTTAATTTAACTAGTGGACTGGGTTCTTATATGGTTGTTTAAGTGTGAAAAATGGTGTGTTTTTACTGCCGCAATTACCATTCAACATGTTGCTTGATCCCATTGTATGTATTCTTGTTCTTATCGATTTCTTCTATGCAGACTAGTGCCTTTGAAGGTTCAGTTTTCACTCACTCGGATGTCAAGCCTGGGATGGTGGTAAAAGCTAAAGTAATTGCTGTTGACAGTTTTGGGGCCATTGTTCAATTTCCCAGTGGTGTGAAGGCACTTTGTCCACTTCGACATATGTCAGAGTTTGAAATAGTAAAGCCTAGAAAGAAGTTCCAGGTTATTTTAAGCAACATGTCCATTTTAAGATGCTTTTATTTCTGCATTTTTCAGCGGGTACTTTTCGCTACTTCATGAAGTATATAAGAGGGCAGTGTTAATTCTTTTTCTATCATAGAAAAAGAGATAATTCTTTTTCTTCTGGGTATTTTGTTTACTACTGTTGTTACCTTTGGTAACTTTGTGCAGGTTGGAGCTGAATTACAGTTCCGTGTGCTTGGATGCAAGTCCAAACGAATTACTATTACACATAAGAAAACACTTGTAAGCTTCTTCAGACTTCACTGGGGAAGGTTCCCCCTGTTGGCTTGGCTTTGCTCTAGTTTGTGCTCTTACACCACCTTAAAACATCTTATAAACTTCCACAAAGAACTCTTTCAAAACTTTAGTTTGAAGTGAAATTTCAAATCCTGTTGTTTGATTTATTTATATTCTGGTTTTAACATCCTTTCAATTGAATGATTGAAATTCATGTTAGTAATTCCAACCATGTCTTGTTGCACCAGGGAAGTGTCTATCTGGTGGAATACGATTCTTCTGCTGAACCCAATTAATTTGGATGAGGCCTGAATCCCTATTGATTTGAGAATGATGTTACTAACCTATGCTTCTGTTCTTGCTGCTCAAAAGTCTTATAGGATGTTCTTTTAGAACTTCATTCTTTTTAGTTGTCCAAAAAAAAAAAAAAAGAGCCCTGAACTTTTGTTGTTTTCCTCGTTCTGCTGTTTCAGAGTAGCTTTCTGAGGCTATGAGACAAATACACTGTTATTAGGTGGTTGAAGTGATCCATTTTGATAAATCCATGCCCCTAGCAGTGCACAAGTGCACATTGGTTGTATAATTTCTGTTGAAAGTATGCTTTCGGTTTGTGAAGGTTGTTACCAAAACACCGTTATAAGCCTTTGAGGGAGAACTCTGTTGTTGTGAATATGAATTCGATGGTTTGTGTCCCTCTCTGCTGTATCTTTGCAATTCTTTTGTTCTCTTTGTTGACCATTACCAAATGGCTCTGTCCATATTGTTCATACCAAAAAAAATAGTGGATTTCTTTTTCTTCTGTTAGTCATTTCATGGAAAAACAGTGGAATCATGGTGCTCATCAGAAGTCTTTGGAAATTTTGTGCGAGACGACTGCTGCAGTCTTTACTTATCAAAAAAAAGAAAAGTGTTGAAAAATTGGTGTCAGGACTTAGATGTGACAAAAACTTAAGTTGTGAATATGGTTTGGGAGGTGTATGTTAGGTGTTTAATGAGTGCATTGATGTCAAATGGTCATCAATGACTGTTTCTTAATTCATTGGGGTAAAAGGGTGTATATGATTTTACCTCCTGCTGTGCATCTATGTCTTGGACTTACAATTCCTCACTTTGAAGTGAAGTTGGTTGCCATTTTGGATCTGATCTCGGTGAGCATTGATGTCAAATGATCCTTTTTCACTTCGAAGTGAAGTGAGAGCTTAACCTTTTTCAATTGGCGTGACTTTTAATTTTTCTCAACTATTGTCATGTCTCATCTGATCTTGTATTGATACTTATTTATCCTAGAATTGTTCAATGCCTGAATTGAGGCCTGCAGCCATTTAACAAATCTAAGGAGATAAGGTTGGTATACGTTGCACGCTAACATTGTACTCTGCGTCTTTCCCTCTGAAAATGCAGAAATGGATCTGAGAGACAAATTATACTCGTTTGATGCAAAATTCATTTTTAATTGGTTTTTGGTGCTAAAGCCTTTCTTTTTATTTCCATTCTTCAATAAAATGAAAAGCAATAAAAATTGCAACACACTTGTATATGATGTTTCTTACATTTTTCCCCCTGTTTATTTAAGGCAATAATATTCCCTCATCTAGAGCTTTAATTGGGGCCTTTTCAGGTAAAATCAAAGCTTGGAATTATAAGTTCATACACTGACGCAACTGAGGGATTAATAACACATGGATGGATAACCAAGATCGAAAACCATGGCTGCTTTGTGCGGTTTTACAATGGAGTACAAGGATTTGCTCCCAGGTTAGCATTAGCCCCTCCATTTTCAGTTTCAATCACCTCCTTTTGCCTTTATTGTGATTATAAGGTAATAAATTATATCTTAATTATCAGAAAAAGGTAATGCATAATTATAATCACTGTCTTTATGCCTCTTCTCTTCTTTGATATGGTAAATAGAAGTTGATATGAAATAGCTGGTTTCTTTTTTTGCCTTTGGTTTCCAAGGTTTGCAATGAATGCATATGATCTATATATTTTGATGAACACTGTCTTTGTTACGATTGTTTTAATTATAGTGTCTTTGGTATCATCCTCGATACTGTGATATATCAATAGACCAATAAGTTGATAGATCTCGCTATCAACCTGTTGGCCATGAAAAGGTAATATTTCTCGAACCTGCTTGGTTCCAGAGCACATAACATTCTATCTACCGTTTACTTTTTTATAATCTCTTGTAAAATTTCACTGTCCTATTGGAGGCCATGGAGATACCACTTCTTTGGGATTTCATCAGTGTTTGCTCAAAGGTGCCTATTTTTTTTTGGGGTGGGGTGGTGGGATGATGAAAGCAAGTACTCGGTCCTTGCTCCTTTGCCAATCTCTAGAGAGATATCTTGGATTGATTTTCTTTCTCTTAGACTGGTTTTTCTTTGGAGTCTTGGGCTGGGCAACGAAGAGGTGGTCAACGTGGCCAAGGGAGGGGCATCCACTCTTGAATTTTTTATAGGTCATCTTTATTCGCATTGTGGCCAGTTTAGAGATCAATTTTGTTTCCATTGCTGAATAACATCTGTCTCTGTATTTGATGCAAGGGGTGTCTGACAATTTGAGTCACAATTGCTCGATCCATAAATGGCTGTAGAAACGACGATATTTCTTAATAGCTTGATAATTTGGTTATTTGGTGAATCGTCAGCAAATTTCAGCAACGGGGCCTGGAAGTTTTTCCTCCTATACATTCTGGTGGTCTGCAGTTTGCAGTAGATTTTGGAATTTACATTGAGAGCTTATGTTTTTTGGCAGTATTTAATATAACATCTAGAATCATTATATTCTTGGCTTGTCTTCAATATAGGATCAGTTATCAGTATTTTCTTCCATGTGAAGTAAGAATTCCTGGAAAAAATGGGTTTGAGAAAAGAGCTGGGTCAGTCCACAGGAGGCTTGCAGAAGAAATATCATAGAGAAGTTGAGCTTTGGAAATTGGCATGACATTATGGCAGGGCCTATTAGAACCATGCATGGTCAACTTCTTAGCCTTAGTAGTCTTATTTTCTGACTTACAAAAAATTTTGTTAGTCTCATTTTTGTAATTACTTAGGTTAGGATTGAATCAGACCTCTCTTTTGTATGTTTTTTGAAATTTCATCGCTTAGGGATATTTTTTTTTCCCTTTATGTTATATCATAAATTTCTAGACATGGGTCATCATATCAGTTGATTGATGTTATCATGTCTCTAATTATGTTTTTTTATTGGTTTAGATAGGTTTTAGATGTCAACATATTAATTCTTAATTTATGGAATCATTGTACTTTATGAATTAGTTCCTTTAAGCCTGGATATTCATATTTGATGATTACAATTCAATGGAGAGCAGTTAGAAAGTTTTTTTTAGTAGGATATTTTTAGAGCTTTTGAAGCTTCTCTAGGATTGTATGTTGCAGCACTAACCTTAAGTGTCATGCTGTGGGAATTTAGATTTGATACCTTGAGTTTCTTCTTCTGCTGCCTCCTTAACTCAACAAAGCCTTGTCCCGATTATGCCTGCTCGGCTGCATGAATCCTATTACATTCTAACATATGTTTCTTTACTAACATTTCTTTCTTCTTCTCCCTTCTTCTTTTGTTCTCTACACTTTCAGCCTTTTAAAACTCACAACCAGAATTGTTTTATCACCCATTCACTACTATTAACCTTATTCTACAAGCCTAAGCAACTTTCCTTCAAGCCTTAATTCAACCCTAGACCCTAAGGCACTGGTAAGAACTAGAATTTGTAAGGTTAATGTTCCTGGGTTTACAGCACCCATAACACCCCTTAAACAGCACCTAAAATCCTTCCTTTTTGCTCCCAAATCTTTACCCTTTTGTTAGACCACACACAAACTCTTAAAACCTAGAGAACTTTACCAAGCTTTTAGACAAATGCCTACTCTTACTGCTGACCCACACTAATATTGGGCTCACTAATTACAGAAAAGTGTTCCCTAGACTCATACCACATCAAGGGGGTATATGAGATCTTTCTTAAGTCTATATCCAAAGAAGAGGACTCAGTTTGATTTGAGATCGAAAATGCTATGGGGGTCTTTGTATGTATGGGTAGGTTTAGCTTGTACATGTCTTAATGATATCTTGGGCAGTTTAAGTTTTCTGTTTGAACTTTCTTCTATAACTGTCATAGTTTCTCTCTCTCTCTCTCTCTCTCTCTCTCTCTCTCTCTCTCTCACAACCAGGAAAAAAAAGAATTATTTGTGTCCTTTTCTGACTTTATTGTTGAAGAACATTAACTGATTATTTTCATTTTTTACCCAGATCTGAGCTTGGATTAGAACCCGGTTGTGACCCTTCTTCAGTGTATCATGTTGAAGAAGTTGTCAAATGCAGAGTTACAAGTTCTGTTCCTACTTCACGGCGAATCAACCTTAGTTTCAATATAACACCTGCAAGGTAATCTTTGACATGGACATATCTATATTAATTCTTTCTTTGTAATTTTTGTCCCACTTTAGATGAAAAAATTTCTGGACTAAAAATAATGTCATTGCTCTGTTATTAACAATCCTCTTCTCAACCATTGTCAAGTGAGCCGCCTATCTCACTAAGCTTCTTATGCCTTAGAGTATATGGGAAGGCAATAATGGGAAATATATGGAAAGGCAATAATGGGAAGTTCTCGATCAAATCCTATTTTAATATTTTGGGCAGTGGCACAAATAGATTTTTCCCTTGGAAGTACATGTGGAAAGTGGGGGTGCCGTCTAAGGTTAGTTTCTTTGTATGGTCAGTAGCTTTGGACTCTATCCTGACTATTTATAATGTGGGTAAACGGGGTAAGATGTTACCAAATTGGTGCTTCATATGCCCAAGAGCTGAAGATTGTATAGATCATCTCCTTATACATTGTGATGTAGTGTGGCAGCTGCAGTTATGCATGTAATGGAAACCCATGTCAACATGCAAATTGAATTTTTCACATTAACGATTCCACTAATTTCAACTTTTATTTTCTATGGACAGAATTAATGAAGATGATGCGGTCAAGTTGGGCAGTATCGTTTCTGGAGTTGTTGAGCGAGTAACACCGCATGCAATAATTGTACGTGTTAATGCACAAGGTTACACAAAGGGTACAATTTCTCCAGAACATTTGGGAGATCACCAAGGTATCTATTTTCTTTGTTTTCAAGAAGAATGATCATTCATGGCTGCTTTCTTTCGGTGTTTACTGACTTTAGAGGAATAAACGCACAGGGTTTGCTGGTTTGATGCAGTCAGTCTTGAAGCCAGGATACGAGTTTGATAAACTTTTAGTTCTTGGTACTCACTATTTCTTTCTTTTTGAAAATATGTATCAAGGACATACCTAGTTTCATTGTTATATTGATTTTCTTTGTTTGATTTTCTTATTTTAATGTTTTATTTTTCAATTTGTATACTACCATTTATATTTTCGGTGTATCATATGCTTGCTCGAATAAGTGATATATTGACATTATAATTAGTCTAATCACTGGTTTGAGCTTTCTTCTTTATTAATGGACGTTTACAGCAAAACAGACTTTATCTGCTAATTTACGTTAGTATGAGTTTAAGTGAATTCTCGATTTAAGATGACAAAGTGAGTTGTTAGCAGAGGATTAATAATTAAAAGGTTGGGGTGATAATGAAGTTTCTGCCGATTTGAAATTAATAAATACAACATACAGTGGCATGAATGTCACACAAACAATAATATTCATGAAAATTGAAACATCTTAAAATACATGAACTAAATAATTACATTGAACCAAAGTTCAAAAAGAAAAATATAGTGAACTGAGGAGACAACTCAAAAAGTTATCTGCCATGTTTTATTTTTGACAGAGGGCCACTCAAAATGAGATACCTGTCACAACCACAATCACAATGGCCTCCTTTTTTTTTTTTAATATAGGATATAGATATGGATATAGATTATGTGCATGTCTTTAGTCAGTTGCATTGGGACACAAGATCTTTTGCCTTTTTGTTCCAGTAAAGTTGCTATTAGTTCTTCCCTGCCAAAGAGAAGTTTTATTAGTTTTGACATTGATAGTAAATTGGCCTTGAGAAAATCTTGACCGTTGTTACTGTGTTGAGTTGATTGGAAGATTTTACCGAGTTGTTTTCATTTGTGAGAGTGCAGGGAAGACAGTTGTCATCTCTTTACTGCATGGTTCAGTGGCTGGAGAGTTATGATCGATTTCTTTTTCCTAGGGTCCCTCCTGGAAGCCGGGATGAATGGGGACCAGCACTGGCAAAGGGAATGGGGTTCCATGAATTAGCGTTAACAGAAGAGTTGCGCTGGAGTTGCACTCCTAGCTGCTCTTTAGTGTTATTTTTTTCTCGATTGTTAGAGATGTTATGATTAGCAATTTTTTTCCAGTTTTATTTTGGCTTCTTTTCGAGAATATGTGACTTTACGCTTTGTTTTTGCCAGTCATTTTTGTTTTTGATTCCCCTCCCCTTCCCCCTCTGTCCTTCTTTCCCCCCCTTTTTTTCTTGCTGTATATTCCTTATCTGTATGCTTTGTTGTCAGCTTAGATGGTATAGTCTTTTAATTGCTAGAAAGTCTATATAACAAGAATGAATTGGAGATCCTAGTTTTGAAACTTCTTCTTGATTATTGTAGATGTTGACAGCAGCCATTTAATTCTCACTGCCAAGTATTCCCTTATTAACTCTGCTCAACAGCTTCCCACGGAAGTTTCTCAGATTCTTCCTCGCACAGTAGTCCATGTAAGAAAATATATGTTCTACTTAATTTCTGAGCATTTTCTTTTTTATTTTTTTTGGGTTTCTCGGAACACTTCATCAAATATCAATTCATGCCCTGTTCTGATGTACTTGTTGAAAGCTATTTTATTTTGAAAATATTTACTTGGGAAGAGGATCAACAGATGGAGAGTATGCATTTTTTATGTTGGTTGCCAAAATGGAACTGAATAATTTTCCAAAAAACTGAAATTAAACAATTGAATAATAAAGTTGGAAAATGTAATCTCGGTAAGACCTGTTTTACATCTTCTGCCTTTGTGCTCAGTTTACCCGCCCCTCCTCTCTGATCTTTTCCGATACTTCACAATTGCCAACCTCTCCCACTTCCATTATCAAGTCTGTTCACACGCTCACTCCCATGTTCACTCCGAGAGAGAGAGAGAGAGAGAGAGAGAGAGAGAGAGTGTCCTTCATCCAGCTTGCCATTAGACTATTCAGTCTCCAACTCCTTCATACATGCTCACACTCAGTACTTGCTACTTCTCTTCCCCCTCGCCAAAAAAAAAAAAAAAAAAGAAAAATCCCAAAAGAAAGACTATTCAGTTGCCAATTCCTTCATAGATTCTCACACTCTGTACCAGCTACCCCACTTCTTTTCTTTTCTCCATACAACGTCTTGACCATCACGTCCAACAACTCAGATCTCCAACATATGAAGAAGCTTGTGGAAAGTTGAAACTTTAAGGATACAAAATGCTATCAAAGAGTCCATACTCCAGAGCTTATAAAGTTATCAATTTTCAGTATTTTCTACTTGAACTTCATTGACTACTAATATTTCGGATGTAAAACCAGGGGTATGTGTGTAACTTGATTGAATCTGGTTGCTTTGTCCGGTATGTTGGACGTTTGACTGGTTTTGTTCCCAGAAGCAAGGTACCAATTTTTTATTGCAATTACTATCTTTTTTGTGTTTGAACTTTCCTGTTTAATTTTGTAATTTTTATCTTTTATCCTTTTTCCTTTTTGAAGGCTACAGATGATCGAAGAGCTAATCTTTCAGAAGCCTTCTACATCGGACAATCTGTTCGCAGTTACATACTCGATGTTGGTGAACATTTTGAGAAGGAACTATCTTATAGTGGTGTTGAAGAGATTCACTTATGCGTTTCTGTTTGTTTTGTTTGCAGGTTAATAGTGAGACTCGCAGAGTAACATTATCTTTGAAGCAATCATTATGCTCTTCAACAGATGCATCCTTTATCCAAGAACACTTTCTGTTGGAAGAGAAGGTAAAATTCAAGGCACCATGTTAATATCTCAAATATAATTTTTTAGTTATAAATTGTTACAATTTTAACTCTTTCAATAACTGATCCAAACTTGGAGAAAAAGAGAACTCTTACTTGACAAGGACTTCCTAATCATTAACTAGGCACTTATCATTTATACTGATTCCATTCCTGACTGTACAGTTTGGGTCATCAAGGACATGACATGCAAACTATGTCGGAGAAGTCTAGTGGACTGACATCTATTAGCTTCTACATCAAGTAGCTTTGGGTGCTCAATGGCGGGAATGTGTTGCATTTTAAATTTAGCTAAAAATTTGAGGCCTTACCAGCTTTAAATGGCTACAAAAAACAGTTTAGTTTTCATTTTATTCTTTTATATGTAAAAGATTCATTAGAGAAGGCATCAAAAGGGGATACTACCTCTATACGACATTCACAAAAGCCAAAAGCAAAAGGCCAAGTTGCCTATACCACTCATTAGTTACAAGCACTCTACCAAACAGGAAGAATTTTGAGTGATAGATATTGGAGGGCACCAAAAGCAGTTGTGCCAAAAGGCTAACGGTGTCATTTCCTCGTGGTATTGGTTGATAGCTGGCACAAACATTGGGTCAGTGTACACCGTAAGAGGAAACTATGAATCCATTTGTGACAACTTGGTATTTCTTTTTATCATGTTTGATCTGATCTGACATCAATTGTGACATGGAGTATCCAGTGAAAACTTGGGTTTTCAAGCTCAATCCATTTGGTCATTGGGTTGGAAATGATTATCAATGCAAACTGCATTTTATGTTGAGATAAAAACTGGGGATAACATGCTTGTTATGTCTGGTTAGGATAGCTTCCTGATTAAGCCAAGGGAAAAATTCCATAACTACTGGTCAGCTGTTGTAGTGAGAATATGTCGATTGTCAAGAGTATCCATGTCCGTACATTTACCTTCCATGTGTGATAAAATACTCTTAAAATTTTGAAGTGGCAAAAATGAAACACAGTTGGGAAATATAGCACAGCTTCCTTGGAACTGACTATTAAAGAAACTTGTTTTTCTCAAGCTTTGCTATGTGTTTTGATGGAACTTTGTATTTATCGTCAAAATCATAGATATCTTCTACATTCTACTTTTATGTTTTTTCTTCTTCAAATTGCTGATAACTGCTCTGAGCAATTTAATGAAAGCTATTAAAAATTTTCAGTATGTACTTGAAACTGCATGGTCTGGTGTAAATTTAATCTATGCATTTAGCGTTTGAGTTTCCTATTGCAAGATGTTATTTGTGCTCTGTAATTATCGTGCATATATATTTTCATGCTACTGGCTACTCTCTTGATAAGTTTTGTATCTCTAATATTTGGAACTTTGGACTGATCTTACTTTATGTTCCAGATTGCTAAGCTGCAATTATCGGACTCTGAAAGTCCTGGGTTTAATTGGGTTGAAGATTTTAGTATCGGCAGTGTTGTTGAAGGAAAAGTTAATGATGTGAAGGATTTTGGAGTTGTTGTCAGCTTTGAGAAGTATTATGATGTTTTTGGTTTTGTTACACACTATCAGTGTAAGTCCTTTATTTAAAAATTTGATGAATCAGTTGAATATTTGTTGTCTATCAAGAAGTAATACTTCGGCGCCACAAATTTTTTGCAGTAGGTGGAATTACTGTGGAAACTGGCTCCATTGTTCGAGCTGTAGTTCTTGATGCTGCCAAGATAGAACGCCTTGTGGATTTGTCTTTAAAGCAAGCATTCGTTGATAGATTGAAAGAAGAGAATTCTAACGTTGAAACTAACAAGAAGGTATGCCTTAAATTTGGTGTTGAAAATTATTTTTGATATACCATAGTCTGTCTGTTCCATTAATTTTTTCTCCTCCTCCTCCTTCTCCTCTCTCTCTCTCTCTCTAAATGTTTTGGGTCTGTGGTGAAGGTTAATGGAAACAAACCAACTAGTGAGTTTTGCTGCACATTAAGTATAATCATATTGTATTTTATTTGCTTCTGGGAATCTCCATTCAGTCATATTTTACTAGTTGGCCTGTGTGGTATCGCTTTTGTATTCTGTTTTCTTGTTTTTGTTTTCAAAATTTAAGCATGTTTGGTGACTGTTTTCAGATGTTTTTGTTTTCAAAAATCTGAAATTTTTTTTGACCATTTCGAATAAAATGAACATTCAGAAAATGTGTCCAAATTTAGCTTTTGTTTTCAAAACAGCCTCCCTCCTTCCTCCTCACCGCCAAGCACCCCGCCCCCCCACCCTCCCGCAGGTTCCCCACCCTTACCACCACAAACTACACAACAGCCTCCCTTCCTTCTCCTCCTCACTGAGTCACCATCACCCCCGCACCCTCCCCACCGCCACCCACACCCCCACCCCTCCACTCCTGCTGCTTTCTTATAAATCACATCAATTGTGGGATTACCAAACATGCTTTATGTTACCTTTTTTTTCAGGCAAGAAACAGAAACAGAACTAAGAAAACTAACAGCATAAGTAGAATAAGTAGAAAACGGAAAGGGTTTCCAAACGCCACCTAAAGTTTACAGGACGAGGCTTGATATTTTATATTATATTAGCTCTGTCTCAGACATTTCCCTTCTCACATTTCACAGATGACGATCAACTGAAGTGCCCTTCTCTGCCTCATTTTCTTTACCCTAAATTATGCAATTGACTTATTTCAGAAACGCAAAAGGGAAGCACACAAAGAACTGGAGGTGCATCAAACTGTAAATGCAGTGGTGGAGATTGTGAAAGACAATTACTTGGCAAGTTTTTGATGTTTTTGTTTGGTCTGACAAAATTTGCTGGAGTGATTCATACTTTCCTTTGACCTTTCTCTTTGTAATGTGTTGCACGTGAGCAGGTTCTTTCAATACCTGAATATAAATTTGCTATTGGATATGCCTCACTGACTGACTACAACACACAAAAGTTCCCTCCAAGACAATATGTTAATGGGCAAAGGTGAACATGATTTCTGGTGATAATTTATCTGTACTTCGTTCACTTAAATTTTTTTTTTTTTTCAAAGTCCCATATGTCTTTGGACACTTAAAATTAAGTATAGTGGATCCTGCCTTGAAATTCAAGGTTTCATTGTAACGTCACTACATCACTTCTATAGAGGATTCACAGTCAGTTAGCCTTGAAACCTAGTAAATCTGAGGGTTGGACCTGCACAGAATCATGCTTATGAATGCTTCCTGAATAACAAAAAGAAGCACAAAATAGTAGGAATACCAGGATACCCCTATTGTACAAACTCAAAAGCAAACAAGCTGCAATCAAACTTAAAAAGTAAACCAACTCACTAAATGAGTTCTAGGTGAGAAGCTTTTTGAATATTTATGCAATTCTCAGGTTTCAAATTATAAATGATATTCTGTGGACTCACAAGTCAAAATGGTTTATTCAATTTAGTATCGTTGCCACCATCATGGCTCTTCCAAGCCCTGCAACAGCTGGGAGGTTGCTGCTGCTACTTAAATCTATAAGTGAGGTTACAGAGACTTCTAGTTCAAAGAGGGCAAAAAAGAAGTCCAGCTATGATGTGGGCGCTCTTGTTCAGGCAGAGGTAGAAATATTGCTTTTGTCTTTAGATTCAGGTCTTGGTGTTAATATTTGAAAGCTTCATTTGACCCCTAAAGGCATTCATCACTGTTTCTTTATTTTTTAAGATTATTTATATGCATGTTTTATTGCCAGATTACTGATATAAAGCCTCTTGAACTCAAATTGAAATTTGGATCTGGTTTCCATGGGAGGGTACATATAACAGAGGTGAACTTTCTTTTGATTTGTTTTGACATAATGGTACAGGCGTCTATGCAATCATTGCTTCTACATTTAGATGGGTTTCCAATCACTTAATTACCTATAAGTTAAACTTTTCTTGTGGGTAGGCAAATGATGATAATGTTGTTGAAGATCCCTTTAAAGGCTTCAGAATTGGACAAACACTGACTGCAGCAATTGTTTCAAAGACCAATAAGTCAGAAAATAATCGGAACAATTATCAGTGGGAATTGTCCATCAAACCTTCTCTAGTTACAGGTATAGTAACGTCTAAAGTTTCTTTGTGTCTACAGTGAATATTTTTCTTATCACCTGAACGGGGCTGACATTTATTCGAAGTAGTTGAAGTGGCTAGCAACTTATTTTTGGTTGTTCCTTATGTAGGTACACTCTTTTTTTCTTATGACCTTGAATCTAAGAAGCACGGACACTTCTAAGAAGGTTCCTTGTCTGCATTAGACACCATGTTAGACACGACACTCATTGGACACTCCTTGACACATGTTAGATACGCTTCCAAACATGTAGTATTAGTTTTTATTTTTTCTAAAAGCAAACACGCTTCAGACACTAGGGGGATACACACGTCCGTCATTTGGACACCATTGTCCATCACTTAATCATATGAAACACGTTGCACGTTGAAGAAAATAACTTGAGATCTAATTGTCAATTAAAAGTAATGTGACTTTATATGTTTACGCTATGGAATACAAAGTTTTTAATTTTAACTAGTGTTATCTTGCAATTTTTTTTTTATTTTTGAGTAAATTATTTCTACATATGAATAGAAAAATATATAAATTTTTGCTGTCCTTGCCTTGGTGCGTCTTGCATTTTTTGAAAATTGCCGTGTCCGTGTCGTGTCGTATCCATGTTGTGTATCTATATCATGTCTTATCTGTGTTGCGTATCTATATCATGTCGTATTTGTGTAGCATGTCTATGTCCTATCGTATCCGTGTCACGTATCTGTGTCCGTGCTTCTTAGCCTTGAATTATGTTCTACTTGATCTTCCCTTTGTCCAAGCAGTGTCTTGAACTTGAACCATATCCCTCAGTACTACATTCAAACTTTGTTTTCCCCTGAAAAATCAATTACATCTTTAAGCTTTGTTGGTCCAATTGGTTACTTCATATCTACTTCTTGCAATATCATGCTGCTCATCCATCTCAAAATAGTCATCCCAGTTATGCACATTCCATATCATGCTTTAAATTTTTACTACTTTGTACATAGTTTGGCTCGTCTTATGCTACTCGTTCTCTTCATAGTTATCCTTTTGGAGAAAATCTTCCCCCAAAGACAATGCAATTCTTCCATCTTGCAATATTTTAAACTCTGATAGAGAAAAGCTCCAAAACCTCATCCTCATATGTGCACGAGCACCTGTCTCCACAGTAATATGCATACATATGTACTTATACAGAATTGCAATTGCAGGTGTATTTTATGCGTATCTCTTTCGTGCCTTGAGAGTGTTTTAAATGCATATGCACATACACATATTTTATGTGTCTTGTTCTTGCTATAATGAACAATACTCAAATGCCATGACCAGCCATTTCTACCTCATCATGTCAAAATTTGGATCCCTGACCTGTTGCTGATTATATGCCATTGGATGTGTCTTATTGGCAAGTACATGACAGACACATGACTGGCACAGCTCACCGATGGCTGTCATTAGTTCAGTTGAATCTCTCTGCTGCTTCCTCATCCCCGCAACATTCCTTCTGCAGCTGCTTTGACTCATGGAAAGCTTCCACAATCTTTGCTTTTTTGTTTGTGGGAAATCACCCTGAATCTACCAGTCTTACTAATTTTGTCTTTGCCTGCTGCATCATTTTGAAGCTCAGTTTCTGCTTCTTTTCACCTTCAGTCTTATGAACTCGGTGGCTGAATCTTTTCTGAACTTTTCCCACACTTTTAGGTGTGCTAGTTTGTTGTTACTTATGTTAATCCAAGCAACCAAAGCTGGACAATGTTGTGCTGGCCCCTTCAACTCCAGATCCTTGAAATGAACACCCTTAACACATTATTGCTGAGACCAATTCTCAACCAACTGGTCTATCAGTGCCTGTTGATCAAAGTTGATTTCAGTCTATCTATGCAGATAATTTTACCAGTACTCTTCATTTTTTTTTCCCTTTGATGGTATGGATAAATATACATTAATGAGTTTTATTTATTATAAATTAAGGAACATATTACATATGGTACACAAAAATACTAAACAAGTACTTGTTTTCTATGCTTGTTGATCCGTTTTCTCCGATTCTCTCTATTGAAAGCAATCCTCAGTTAAATATAACAGATATCCTCCTCAGCTTTCCTATTGCCTGTTTGACATCTTCAACATGAATCAAATCAGCTGTTACCGTTGCATTAGTTGATCTAAGTTGCAAATGCCCAAACCATCTAAACACCTTTTCTTCACTAATATATGAAAAATATGAACCAAAATTTTGCCCTTGTATCTGTCTTATTACTCAGTGATCCTAAAGCAATTTCTTATCCAGGTTCTACAGAAATGAGAGATAAACTTACCTCCAAAGATTTCAATTATTCAATTGGGCAACATGTCACTGGTTTTGTATATAAAGTGGATAAGGAATGGGTCTGGTTAACAATATCTCGACAAGTGAAGGCTCAGCTGTATCTTCTTGACAGTGCACGTGAACCTACTGAACTTCAGGAATTCCAGAAGCGCCATTATGTGGGGAAAGCAATATCTGGTTATATTTTGAGTGCTAATAAGGAGAAAAAGCTGTTACGTTTGGTGCTGCATCCATTTGCTGCTCCCGATAGAACACTTGCTCGTGAAACTATTAATATGGATGATGCAAGCAGTCTGTCAAATGTAGTGTCCCATATTCATGAAGGTGATGTTTTGGGTGGCAGGATTTCCAAAATTCTTCCTGGTGTTAGCGGAATGCTCATCCAAATAGATCCGCACCTTTATGGAAAGGTCCATTATACTGAATTAACAGACTTATGGGACTCTCACCCATTGTCTGGATATCATGAGGGGCAATTTGTCAAATGCAAAGTCCTAGAAATCAGCCGTTCAGTCCAGGGAACTTTTCATGTCGATTTGTCATTATGCTCTTCTTTAGATGGCATGCATTCTCAGAAGTCTATTATTGTCAGCAACAATGAACGCAACAACAATGTGTAAGTATTTGGAAACATTCAGTTATCTATTACAAACTAGTTTACCTTACTGATGCTTTTTGTCATCACCATGTCAGTATAAAATTGAAGTTGTACTCGTCTTTTGTGCTTATCATTTTCATAATTATTGTTACTTTTTCCTCCCTTTTCCCTTTTCTGGTGGGTGCATGCCACTTGAACACCTAACCAACACACATTTCCTCAAGAATTCTATACATTTTGTTTTCCCTGATAAGTACTTTTGGTAATGTTATTCTTAGATCTAAAACATGGTTTCACTAAATTTTTATTTGGGACTTAGTTATGGCTGGAACTTGGATTTGATACTTGGTTAAAGAAAAGAGAGATTTTCAATTGTTAGCGGGCCTTTTGGGGAGGACCCCGGATGGTTAGTTGTGGTATTAGATCCACCACCCAAGTTGTCCCCCAAAAGGCTCACTAGATCATATAATTTTTTCATTTTTTTTCTTTGAAAACCAAGTATCAAATCCAAGTTCCAACCATGACTAAGTCTCAAATAAGAATATGTAGTGAACAATGTTTAGGCTCTTAAGAATTACAATTACCAAAAAGGTGAGAGTTATGCACTCACAAAAATGAATATCTAGAATTCTCAAGGAAATGGGGCATATCACAAAATCACTGTAGCACATTGGTTGATTTTTATTCCCTCCTTGTCAATCATACATTGATTGCGCTTACTCCTGTTAATTTGGTTTCCAAGGTATGGATTAGAGTTACTTTCTTTGAGGCACAACTTGTGTGTGAAGTTTCCTAGTGGAAATGAGGATTTCATAGCATTTAAATTGGGTTTGCTTGACTTTACTACCTGCCTGTTTATGATAATTGAAAAACCTAGCCTTGTCTATAGTTTTGCTAAAGGAGTATTGATGCAATATTAAGATAGATGTGACTATAGCTAAAAGCAATCACAAGGTGTGCCAACAATAGGTAAAGGAACTAATCAATTACACAATTGACACATGAGACTATTGCCGTGGAAATTTAAATCGGAAAAAAACCACATGTCCTCTTTGCCGGATAAAGATCATGCACTAAACCCAATGTTAACGGTTACAAGTTCACTTACAACCCAATCCCCAATCGACTCCTCGATCACTAGGTTGACTTGACTTACTCAACTTCTTGATACACCGTTGTTGTGCTTGATCATCGTACAAATTCCCTTAGTACGGATTTAGCGTCTTGAACTCATTCAAGATTTCAGTTTTCTTCAATGGAGTTGAAGAAAATTTGTTATTGAGAAACAATGGTGACCTCTCTAGAAGTTTGGAGATGACTTCTCTTATCAATTCTTAATGGCTGCGCATATTCATAGAAATCCTTTGAATCCAAGCAATTGTTCAATCGAATATGCTTTTGCCCTCCTTAGCCTTACCTTTTGACCTACCCATAGCCTCATATATATAGAGGAGGCAAGCTATGGTTTCTGGACTTTCAAAAGCATCAAAAAGAACTTGCGGCAGTGTCCCTAGGGTTTAAAACTCGCGCATCTCGCTTCCAACGAGGTCTGGCGACATCCGGCGAAGTTTGCACCTTGAGGCCGAAAAGTCCAGCGAAGTTTTCAGCAGATTCACACCTAATCTGTTTCTTCCATCGATAGGCCTTGAGGGTCCAGCGAGGGTCTAGCGAAGTCTATTAACGTCTCTCGAAGTCTAGCGAAGGTTCAAACAGAAATACCCTAATCTGTTTCTTCCATCGACAGGCCTCGAGGGTCCAACGAAGGTCTAGTGAAGTCTAGCGAAGGTCCATTGACGTCTGTTGAAGTTAAAAAACGATTACTTTATGTATCATCCAAGACTCTTAGCATGAGCTCAAATGAATAGACATTAAACACATCCCACATGCTTGTGATAGATGCCTCAACCACCTAAATTATAAGGAATACAATTCGTCACGAAATTAGTCAATTACATGATGCTACAATCTTCCCTTTTGGCAATTTCGTGACCAAAACCCTATGTTAAACAGTGAATTACAGGAAAATCAAAATAGAATACAATTATACCCAACTCACAAGCATAAGGGTGTTGTCTATCGGACACCAAGCATTTCAAGCTTTTGTTCTTGCACAATATTTACTAGACAAAAGGTAAATACCATCAAGTGTAAGGTATCAAGATCACAAGCATCACAGGGATATATTAAACAATCAAGATCACAGGCATCACAGGGATATATCAAACATTATTTCTCATTTATTATCTCCCCCTTTTTTTTGGAACAAATTGACAAAGTAAGCACTGGGAGCACAAGAAACAAGAAGGATATATATAGATAAACACCATATGCAAAGATACAGCTAGCAAAAATGAACAAGCCTCAAGACCACAAAAACGAGGCATGCAACACCTACAAAAATCTCCACAAAACATAAACACCCAAACACAAATAGCTAGGGATGACGAAAACGATCCATAAAGGCATTAGCAGAATCGATAAATGCATAGTGGGCACGGGAAAGAGCGGTTAAAGTATCCCGAACGCGAGCAATGTCACGCACCTGGCGCTCCACAATAAGATCCACACACTCGTGAACAAGATCAATACCAGGTGGAGTAGGACCTGGAGCAACAAAAGGAGCAGCAGGTGAGGCATCATCATCCTGAATCACAATAGGTGGAATAGGTACTGGAGGAGCCTCATGCAACTGAGCATTGCTGAGTTTAAGAGTGAGACGAGAGATGGGCCTCTTCATACTAATTCTAGTCTCACGATCTCTAGCCATAACCCCATGGCGAGTCACAAAATCAGTAATCAATAAGCCATAGGGAAGAAAAGCCTGAGAAGAAACATCAAGAGATGCCTTCAGGATAATGTCAACATAAGACGGGCCACATCAGCAGCAAGACTGAAACCAATAGCATGCATGAGGCGAGCACCAGCCTCGGGAATCTCACTCACATGAGAGGTGGATAGAAAAGAATCACAAACAATGTGATTAAGAATCCGACAAACAGGAGTCAGAGTAGCATGCTTCAACACACTCAAAGGCCAAACCCCATTGTCACCTCTCAAAAACTGTGCCACAAACATCTGAGGATGGAGAGGCAACACCATCCTCATAAGAAAACTAAGGAACACTTAGACGAACAATATGATGGAACGCACAGATATCTGCAATAGAGAAGTTGAGATGGACCCCTTGAACAAAAAACTTGAGAGTTCCATCATTTTTGTTAACCTCGTAGATGTTAGCAAAAAACTCTGGAACCAAGGACGAAATAGCAAACCCGGTGTAAAAAACCAACGCAGCCCATTCTCACCGCACAAACTGAGTATGAATGACAGTGCTAGAGAACTCATTGAGGGTAAACCCTCGAGACACAAAGGCAGGACGATGCCTAAACACATCATTGAACCGTTTCTTGGCTTCAGAATTAGGACAAAGTAGAGGCGATTCAACCACAGGAGGAGTCGAGGCCTTGCATTTGTGAGAAGACGAGGCCATTGCTACCACAAATCTACCCACCAAATACTACACACCAAACAACCACCCTCACCAGACAAACACAACTCCTTAACCCAGAAAAATCCCAAAAACCAAAAACCAAAAACCCTAGGGGACAAAAAATTTGAGGAAATTGACCGGAGAAAATAACACAAGGAGAGGAGAATACCTAGATCGGTAAAGGGGGACCAAGACACACAGAAGGAGGGCAGGATTGGAGGAGAGAAGCCCTTGGAAGTCGCCAGAGATCGCTAGAGCTTGCGGCCTCGAAGAAAAGAACAAAATAAAACTATTACCCTGGCGGGTTTTAAAACAAGGGCCCAGATATGGAACTTCGTGGCCGCGAGAATCCAACGAGGTCCAGCAAAATACTTCACTGGACGTCGCGGCCTCGAGATCCAGCAAAGTTCTCAGAAAACCAAAGCAAGGCTTAAACCCCAAAAAAAACTTTAGGCACATCAAGCTATCATAAAAACTCGAAATACAACCCAAGAGTTTCATGATGACCATAACAAAAGGTAAACAAGAATCAAACATGCTCAAAAACATCACATAGAGATGGGAATAATTGGTTATGAGGTGATCTAAAAAGTATATCCATGACAATATAAGATGAATGCAAATGCTCAAATGAGATCAATGAGAATATAGACCCTAGACAAGATCAAAACTAGCCCATCTTGGGGAAACACATCAAGAAGCTCAAGACATAGAAGTCAAACCCATTTCATCCTATCCTCAATTTTCATAACATTTCGGTCTCAATTTTTGAGTACTTCCCCCTCAAGACATTCAATAAATTTTTAACCCTATCTCTCCAAGATTGGTAATATGAAGCACAAAGAGATGGTGGCTTTCACACATATAAGCCGGTGGCCTTCTCCTCTTGTCACATAGCAATGGTAGCTGCACTCACACTCACTGATAGTCTTTTCCATCAAGGATGTAGTACTAACAAGAGAGGAAATCACATGTACATGGTCAATCTAGCTGATAGAAGCTTCAAGAGGTTTCAAACATAATGTGAGCTATTGAAGGATCATAAAAGACGGATTTCATATTTTAAGAGATCTCATTAGGAATGCACCTTTTAAACATGAATCACGAATATGATAATAAATACCAAAACTATTGACTCACCAGAATATAATCAATGAAACACACAAGATTCATCCTTAAACATGTCATTACATTAATCAACACATAGGGAGTGTTTAAAGCCAATGACAAGCTAAAAATTTTTTTTTTTTTTTTAAAGAAATACATAGCATTAAATGGCGATATGAAAAGGAACACTCTAAGCTATGACACCAAACATGAATTACTCAACAAGACATACCCCGAAAGATGTCCTAAGAAACTCAAACCTAAGGGTGTTGAGAGGTTTAGTGAGGAGATCAGCAAGTTGGTATTCAGTGAAAATGTGCTCTAAGGAGATAGTCTTCTCTTCTACCAACTTACGGATGAAGTGATACTGAATGTCAACATGCTTAGTACAGGAATGTTGGACAAGATTTTTAGAAATACTAATAGCACTCATGTTATCACAAAATATAGTCATGACATTCTGTTTTAAATCATAATCACTTAACATTTGTTTCATCCAAATAAGTTGAATACAATAACTACCAGCGGCTATGTACTCAGCTTCAGCAGCGGACAAGGAGATCGCATTTTGCTTCTTACTATGCCTAGCAACAAGATTGTTGTCAACATAGAAACACCCACCAGAGGAGCTTTTGCAATCATTGCCCAGTCTGCATCAGTATAACCTGTAATATCAGAGTTGTTGTTCAAGGTAAATTAGATTACATACCCAAGAGTTTCATTCACATGTTTGATAATTCTTTTAACAATAAATAAGTGAGACTCCTTAGGGCAAGCCTGTTATCTAGTACAGACACCTACACTAAAAGCTATGTCGAGTCTACTAGCAGTTAAATATAATAAGCTATTAATCATACTCCTATACATAGTTTGATCAATATCTTTCTCAGTAGCATCTTTACTAAGCTTAGAGCTAGTACTCATAGGAGTTTTAGCATGCTTAAATGATTCCAACCCGAATTTCTTGACAAGATCTCTAGCATATTTGGATTGAGAAATAAAAATTTCTTTGTCCATCTATTGAACTTGGAGACTAAGAAATAGTTTAACTCACTCATCATGCTCATGTGAAATTGACTCTTCAGATGATAAAAAAAACTTCTAGCAAGAATTTTAGAAGTAGATCCAAATACAATTTTATCCACATAAATTTGTGCAATAAGAATGTGTTTAGACTCTCTCCTAATGAACAAGGTCTTGTCAGCTCCCCCTCGAGAGAAGCCGAACTCTAATAAAAATGGCATGAGTCTCTCATACCAAGCTCGGGGAGCTTGTTTCAAATCATACAAGGACTTTTTTCAGTTTATACATATGGTCAGGATGATGTGGATCTTCAAATCTTTTGGGTTGTTCCACATATACCTCTTCTTGAAGAATGCCATTTAGAAAGGCACTCTTTACATCCATTTGATATGGTTTAAAACCTAGATGATAGGCAATAGCAAGAAGTATCCTTACAGACTCCAACCTAGCAACCAAAGCAAAAGTCTCATCAAAGTCAATACGCTCAATTTGAGTGTACCCTTGGGCCACTAGCCTAACTTTATTTCGTATGATAGCACCATGTTGATCAGATTTATTCTTAAATATCCACTTTGTTCCTATCACATTAACATGCTTAGGTCTAGGCACAAGAGTCCACACATCATTTCAAACAAATTAACCCAACTCCTCATGCATGACAATTATCCAATTATCATCAGTTAAGGGTTCTTTCACATTCTTAGATTCAAGGGTAGAAGTATAACATAGATAGTTTACCTTATTTCTTACATGACGCATTGTTTTCATTGGTTCAGTGACATTACCAATCACTTGATTCAATGGATGATGTAGCTTCACTCTAGAGGAAGGTTCCAAAGTGGTTTTTTGATCATCTTGATTGTGATCAATTTCAGCTTCATCTTGGAGTGTCACATCCTTTTGTTCTTGTTCAACTTCTAAGATACATTCATTACCTGCATTAAATTCCTCACCAAGTGGAATATCAGTAGGAATCACAATATCATCAATAACAACATTGATAGATTCCATAATAGTTAAAGTATGTAGGTTATAAACTCTATAAGCTCTACTATTAATGGAATACTCGGGAAATACTCCTTCATGGCTTTGGGAGTCAAACTTACCCAGTTGTTTTCTATCTCTTAGGATGTAGCATTTGCTCCCAAACACTCGGAAGTATTTGACATTGGGCTTCTTACCTTTCCACAACTTATAGGGAGTATGCTTGGTACCAACTCTTAAGTAGACTCGATTTGAAATGTAACAGGCGGTGTTCACTACTTTAGCCTAAAACTGTTGAGGAATCTTTTTACCATGAAGTATCACTCTAGCCATTTCCTGTATGACTCGATTCTTCCGCTCAATTACACCATTCTGCTGTGGTGTCTTTGGGGCTGAAAACTCATTACCAATGCCCTGTTCATCACAAAAGTTAGCAAAATTAGTATTTTCGAACTCTCTACCATGATTAGTTCGAATCCTTCATATGCAGCCTATTTTTATGCTATTCTCCACCTGCAATCTTAAACACAAAGCTTTAAACACAGTGAAGGTGTCAGATTTTTTCCTAATAAAATTAACCTAGGTACATCTAGAGAAATCATCGATAGCAACAAAAATATATTTCTTTCCTCCTAGGCTCTCTGTTTGAGTAGGACCCACAAGATCTATATGAACCAGTTCAAGAGGTCTAGAGGTGGAAATTTGCTTAACCTTCTTGTGTGTGGATTTAATTTGTTTTCCTAGTTGGCATGGGCCACACACACAATTTGTGGGTTTTTCAAATTTTGAAATCTCACGGATAAGCTCTAAACTAGATAATCTAGATAGATCATTAAAGTTCACATGGCCAAATCTTTGATGCCATAACTCAATCTCATTCAATTTAGCAAGGTTACAATTAATTCCGGACTCAGACATTATCCCATAACAGTTGTCAGTAGTGCGTATACCTTTCATAACACAAGTACCATCTTTATCAAAAATGGAACATTCAATTTTAGAGAACTGTACTTGATGTTATGCATCACATAATTGACTAATGCTAATAAGATTAGGTTTCAAACCATCAACCAACAGGACATCACTCAAATTTGGTAAACCTTGAGATTTGATAATACCTTTTTTAATCACGCTTGATGTACTGCCATCACCAAAGGTTACTAAACCATTATCACACTTGGCCACAGTGTCAAAATAGGATTTGTCGCCACACATGTCTTGAACACCCACTATCCAAATACCACATGTTGGAGTTATGTGCTTGTTGACAACATATCCCTTGACATCAACTTTTCTTATCCCAGCAGTCTTAGATTTAGTTTTTTCAAATTTCTTTAAAGATTTGTTGCGTATGTTTCTGAGTTGTCTTGGGATTTGAATTCACCATTTGTCTCGCCATATAGTTTCCACCTCTTCTAGGCTGAATAAGTCTCACAAGTTTAGAGTTTAGAGCTCTTGACTTTTTGGCTAGAATATGAAACCTATTAGACAAAGACTTATCATATGATTTACCTTGGTTGTAAGGTTTTTGAAACTAGTAATAATCCACAGGTAAACCATACAATTTATGACATTGTGGCCTAATGTGACCTTTTATTCCACAATAATGACAAATAGGCACAAAGTGAGAAGTGTTACCTTTATCTTGAGAAGAATCATACCTATCTTTAGACACACATTTGTCTTGCTTCTTGGGCTGATTCTGCCTTAATTTGGATGGTTGATCCACATATCCAATCCCTCGCATATCCTAAGCATTCCTTTGTCCTTCCCAGGCTTCTTCAATGAGGTTGCATTCGCCTTGAATTTTTTAAAGGTTAGATTTGACTTTGAAAGCTTAAAAAGCACGACTACGGACATGGACACAGATACGAACATGAGATACGGCAATTTCAAAAATAGGGGACACAAATACAGCGAGGATACGGCAAAAAATTATTATTTTTATATATTTTATTTTCCATGTCTATAAATATAACATTCACCTACCACCAAAAAAATTAAAAAATTCAATACTCAATATAATAGACAATAGGTCATCAATTCATCATCCATCAAGCATAGATAAAGACACAAGTTTAAAAAAATCATCTAATACATCATTAGATTCATTACTGTCTAAAGCATGAACTAGCAAGCATCTAACTTCCACAAAAAAAAACCAGCAATGGTAGGTAAGCAGTACCAATTTATTTAGTTGATTTTGCAGGGCAGTACCCACATTGGACATAAGAAGCAGTGAAACAAGCAGCAGAAAGGGCAGTGAATAAGAAAAAGAACAAAAAAATAAGGAAAAAAGAAGAAATATAGTAGCAGCAGATCTGGACAATGAAGAAGAAGAAGAAGAAATGTTTTGATTTGGGATATTTTGCACATTTTATATTGAAGTTAAAAAAATTAAAAAATATACCCCATGTAAAATTTTTTATAATTACACTTCAACCCCTATCGTATCCTAAACGTGTCCTAGTCGTGTCCCAGCTGTGTTCCCGATGTGTCCACAGTTTAAAAAAAAAAAAAAAAAATGGGACACGCAAGGTGGCGTGTCCAACACGTATTTTGGCATATCCTACAAGTATCCGTGTCCGTTGTGTGTCCGACACGCAAACGGCACATTAAACGGTGTGTCCGTACTTCCTAGTTGAAAGCTCAATTTCAAGTTTTTGTACTTTCTCTCCAAGTGCCTTCTTGAACCCTTCTCGATCATGAGCATCTTTCTTGAGAAATTTAAATTGGTCAAACAGAGTAACACGATGTTTTTTCAGCTGACTTATTTCTGCTTGAGCATCAGTCATTTCCTTTTTCAAGGATTCAACTTCTTCCAAGGCTTTCTTCAACTTGTTACCTAGTTTGACATTAACATTCATCAACTTGTGAGATTGCTTGTACAATTGATTATATGCTTGTTAAAATTTACTTTTGTCTTCATTCGCTATTTCTCCCTCGTCTTTCTTGAAAGACCCCACAATACCATCTGACTCATCAGACTTCTCAGCTTCTTGGGGTTTGGAAGAAGTTTCATTTTTCTCACAAGTAGAGGCCTTAAAGGTTGTGAAGTTCTCAGACCCATCATCTTTGTCAGTTTCATCTTCTTTTTCTGAATCACTCTATGTGATCGTCAAAACTTTGCTTCCTCTGTTCTTTCTTTTGTTTGGACACTCTTGAGCAATATGTCCATAGCCATGACACTCGAAGCATTGCTTTTGACCAGACTTGTCAGATGACTTCCTTAGGAACTTGATTTTGTGAAAAGATTTTGCTTAAGGTTTATCAAAAGAGGAGGATTGATCTTGTTGTCATTTGTTGAAAAACTTTTTAAATTTTTTGACAAACAAAGCCATATCCTCGAGACCCATTTCAGAGTCATTACCATTAGCTTCATTCATGCTTTCCTTAATAGAATTTAGGGCAATGCCTTTGTTCCTTTTAGGTTAGCGAAAATTAGCTTCAAAGGTTTGTAAGGAAACCCCTAAGTCTTCTACCTTTATGGAGTCAACATCCCTACTCTCTTCAATTACCGTAACCATGGCTTGCAATCTCTCTGGTAAGGATCTCAAAATTTTTCGAACAATTTTAGGGGAAGAGATTTATTCGCAAGGTTGAAACTTGAGTTGACGATATCACTAAGTTTAAAATAAAATTGATCAAATGTTTTATTATCTTCCATTCTCAAAGTTTCAAACGCAGTAGTCAATAGTTGAAGTTTGGCGATTTTTACAATAGTTGTGCCCTCATGGGTAATTTTTAAAATATTTCATGCCTCTTTAGTGATTTCACAGTTAGAGATTCGACAAAACTCTTCTATTGTATCATCGTTATAGATGACATTTATGGTTTTACTATTCCATCCACAATTTTCAAAATCAGTTTTATTCCATTGATCTGATGAATTTAAGATCATTGTTTCACCAGATGCAACAGTGGGTGGAGTCCAGCTATTCACAGTAGTAAGCCAAACTCGTTAATCGATTGACTTAAGAAAGGCTCTCATCCTTACTTTCTAGTAGGGGTAGCTAGTTCCATCAAGTAATGGAGATCTACCAGTAGAACTACCTTTTCTAGGCAAATCCATAAATTTAGGCTATCAGGATCTCACTCTTTCAAAAATCAAAATATATTTGAGTGTCTGATACCAATTGAAAAACCTAACATTGTCTATAGCTTTGCTAAAGGAGGAGTATTGATGCAATACTAAGATAGATGTGACTATAGCTAAAAACAATCACAAGGTATGCCAACGATAGGTAAAGGAATTAACCAATCACGCAATTAACACATAAGACTTTTGCCGTGGAAACCCAAATCGAAAAAAAATCACGTGTCTCCTTTGCCGGACAAAGATCATGCACTAAACCCAATGTCAACGGTTATAAGTTCACTTACAATCCAATCTCCAATTGACTCCTCGATCACTAGGTTGACTTGACTTGCTCGACTCCTCGATACACCGTTGCCATGCTTGATCGCCGTTCAAATCCTCTTAGTACGGATTTAGCGTCTTGAATTCCTTCAAGACTTCAGTTTTCTTCAATGGAGTTGAAGAAGATTTGCTGTTGAGAAACAATCATGAGCTCTCCAGAAATTTGGAGATGACCTCTCTTATCAATTCTTGATGGTTGCTCATATTCATAAAAATCCTTTGAATTCAAGCAATTGTTCAATCGATTCAATCGAAGATGTTTTTGCCCTCCTTAGCTGTATCTTTTGACCTACCCATAGCCTCATATATATAGAGGAGGCAAACTAGGGTTTCTGGACTTCCAAAAACATCAAAAAGAACTTGCAGCGGCATCCCTAGGGTTTAAAACTTGCGCATCTTGCTTCCAGCGAGGTCTGGCAAGGTCCAACGAAGTTTGTACCTCGCGGCCGCGAAGTCCAGTGAAGTCTTCAGTAGATTTACACCCAATTTGTTTTTTTCATCAGCAAGCCTCGAGGGTCCAGCGAGGGTCTAGCGAAATCTATCGACGTCTCTCGAAATCTGGCAAAGTTCTGAACAAAAATACCCCAATCTCTTTCTTCCACCGACAGGCCTTGAGGGTCTAGTGAAGGTCTAGCAAAGTGTAGCGAAGGTCCATCGAAGTCCAAAAACAATTACTTTATGTATCATTCAAAACTCTCTCAGCATGAGTCCGAATGAATAGACATTAAACACATCCCACATGCTTGTGATAGACACCCTAACCACCCAAATTACAAGGAATACAATTCGTCACGAAATTAGTCAATTACATGATGTTACATCATAGCCTTAATGCCTCACTTTGAAAAGGAAAAAGAAGCATACAAGGCTCAACATGGCAGTGACAGCAGTCATTGTATTCCAGGACAGTTGGCAAGAGACTTGATTCCTCTATCTATAGTGGAGTAAAATATTTTCAAGGAATCACTTGCTTCTCAAATCATCAAGATACTTTGAGCATGCTGTACAGGAAAGTGTACTTAATGCAACCAAGTTTCTTTCAAGTTATGTATGCCATATAATTAGTTAGAATATTTCGTTAAATATATTTTTTGGAGGCAACTTGAAGTTGGTTCTTTCAGTTGGACTCTTCTGGTTATATTTAAATGCCAAGTGAATGGAAGGAAATATTGGTTTTGTGCTTCCAAGAATATCTATGGTAATCTTAAGCTGCTAATTGCTCTCATGTTTTGTTGATTTTTTGCTTGTAGACATCAAGTTACCTTCTTTTTTTTTCCCCCCTTTTTCTTCCTTCTTCCTCCTCCTCCTTCTTCTTCTTCTTATTCTTCTTTTTCCTGTTAAATTATACTTTGCAGTAGATCTGTAAAGCTCAGTAGATTTAATTGCAATCTGGTTGCTTCATTTCATTCATCTAGGCTTCTCATTCTGTAGTGTTTCTCACTTTAAGGATGCACTGAATAATTTAATCCTATAATGAGATCCATGTATTTTGTCTTTGGTAAAGTAGTTAAAAGTCTTTGATTTATTTGAGTTATAAAATTAAAAGTTCTAATTTCCTTTCTCGTTTTTGTGGTTAACTATTTTGTAGATTGATTGCTTTCATTTTTTTCTTCTTCTGATAAGTGGATTGATTACTTTCATTTGATTGGTTAGTTAAAGAAACATTCAATTATCTTCTTGTATAGAATTATTTTAGAAACTGGTAGGCCTACTAGTGTCATTCAGCAAATACAAGCAACTAAGATTTGGCCCTCTATCATGAAAGGTTCGAGTGGCTTATTGATGTAGTAGTAGTTGTCACATAAGATGTGGAGTAATTAGATGTCATGTCATTTGTTTTCTTGGTTGAATATTAGCTTTTATTTGTATGCTTTCAGTGTTGTCATTTGCAAACTATTTGACTGAAGAGACAGGTGTTTAATGATTCACAGATGTTCTCCAAGTCGACATTTAGAAAGCATTGAGGATCTTCATCCTAAAATGACTGTACAGGTATTAATTTTTTTTTTTCTTCTCGTTTTTTCCCTTTTAAAGTTTTTACTATCTCATCTTTTGTTCCTTCATCTTAGTAAAAGAAATTACTATAGCCCATCAGGAAAAGAAAGGGGAAGCTCTACAATAGTGAAATCTGCATCAAGTGTTGAATAAGACATGATTTTAAGAACTCCTTTGTTTCAGTTAACCACTGCACATCTGCTCACAAACGAATTTGTTTCACTTATCCCCACCTGTTTGTCTTTGTGGAATTTTTATCTTTGTGAATTGGACAAGCCCTTTTCTATCAGCTCAAATTTACTTTGATTCGTCTGTTTAGTAACATCGTAGAATTTTTCCTCCTTGTTCTGCCAGTATCATATTTTAGTTTTAGGAGAACCTCAAGTTCATTGTCATTATTTTGTTGGTAGTAAATATTAGTTTTTGTATTTTGTGGGAGCTATTAAGTCATAATGAGCTCGTGGAGTCTCAGCATGTCATTGAAATTTTCGGCAGAGATGAATGGATACTGGAAACTGCGAGGGTAAATGATCCGCTAATTAGTGACAGTAAGAATTCAAACAAGTCTTAGTATCATTAGGACATTTCAGGAATTTTGTGACTGATTTCTAATGTTGGATTGCTGGAAACAGCTAGACTTTTATTATGGAAGTCTATTGGTAATGCCACATGGAGATGGGCCAATTAGACATTGCTTAGCAGATAGCAACACTGCCACTTGGCTGATATTGTTGGAATTTGGTAGATGTTTACTCCTTCAATACCTATTTCAGTTGTAGGGTTAATTCATGAGTTCAGGATACTCCCAGTTCATTTGTATGCAAACACGAAGGTACATACAAGGCTTAACAAAAGTCTAGTTGACTTGGTACATGAAAAGAATTTGATCATTATTGTTTTTATATTGTGTATGTAGAATATTGTTCTAAGTAAGTTCAATTACTTAATTTAGGCTGACCAGTGTGTTTGTTTGTCCATTGACAGTTACTACTTTTCATCTTTTCAAAGATTGGTGTTTAGCACCTTAATTTTTTATTTTGTTTCTTGGGTTCAAACAGGGTTATATTAAGAACGTTACACCAAAAGGATGCTTCATTATGCTTTCTCGGAAGCTTGATGCTAAAATCCTTCTCTCAAACTTGTCTGACGGCTATGTCGAAAATCCTGAAAAAGAATTCCCTATAGGGAAACTCGTTGTTGGCAAGTAAGTATTTCTGGCTGTACTACTTTCAGATAGATATTATTGAAGGCAATTTGCTGAGGCACTCCACATGCAGGGTGGTGTCTGTGGAGCCTTTGTCTAAGCGAGTGGAGGTCACCCTTAAGTCACCAAGTGCAAGCAGTGCACAAAAGTCTGATTTTAATGGGGTAAATAGCGTCCAAGTTGGAGATGTTGTTTCTGGTTGGATTAAGCGCATTGAGTCATATGGCTTGTTTATCACAGTTGATCACGCAAGCACGGTAAGTAGTTTGATACAACTTTAACAACTTTTCTTACAATGGCCAGACAGGAAATAATTTAATTGGATGTTCATCCAAAATGTCCTAGGCCATTAATCAACTCAATTTATTGATTGTAACATCTAGTCCATCAACTTCTGTCGGTGTCATAGACTTATATTAAGCTAGATGTTACCATCATTGAAATTGCAAATAAAAATTTAATTGGGCCTCATCCAGGAATGCCCTAGGCCATGATTCAACTCAATGAGTTGATTGTAGCATCTAGTCCGTCAATTTCTATCAGTGTCATGTTGAGCCAGATGGTACAATCATTGAATTGGTTTGAATTTACCAATCTTGTAATAGGGTTTGTTTGCGACTACCACCTCTTTGTAGGTTATGTTTCATATGGTAGTATGCTCAGGCAGCAGATTGTTAGTTTGGATTTATGAATGTGTTCTTCTTTTGCCTAGGTTGGATTATGCCATGTTTCAGAGCTTTCTGATGATCATGTTGACAATATTGAAACTAAATACAGAGCAGGGGAGAGGGTTACAGCAAAGGTTTTGAAGGTAATCACATTGCATGTGAAGCTTCTTCGGGAGAAAGATAAATTATTGTTTGTCAGTGAATTCATCTCTTAATTGTAGCATTGTTGCCAATTAGTTAGTTAATGTAACCTCACGGTAGACTTTCAAGAACATGTACATTCATAAATGAATAATTTCTCCGAATAAAGATTGACTAAAAGGATAACACTACAATAGAACTTCCACCACTTTGAGCAAATGGCTCTGGCCACAAGCTGTAGTTCTGATTTTCTTCTGTTTTTCAACTGGTTGTCAGGTGGATGAGGAGAGACACCGAATTTCTCTTGGGATGAAGAATTCATATTTTACGGGCAATTATGACATTCAAGCTCCTTCAGAGAAAAAGTCAGATGATATGGTTGACAGAAATGATTACACAGTGGGCACTCAGTTTACTCGGTTGCCAGTGAGCGCCTCATCTGGGAGTCAGAATTTGGCCATTGAATCTGAAAATGGGGACCATCCTGTCCTTGCTGACATGGAAGCAAGGGCTTCAATTCTTCCACTCGAGGTCCATCTTGAAGATATAGAGAACTCAGGCATGGATGATGTTGTTTGTCAAAATAAAGAGCATGTTGATTATGCAGACGCCATAGATGAAAAGAACAAGAAACAGGCAAAGAAGAAAGCAAAAGAAGACAGGTAATTTCATTATTCACGTACTTCTATTATTTTCTTATATAGGGGTGGCTATCTCAGTTTTCCTGTTAAGAATGGAACTACGCTGCACAGGGAGCGAGAAATTAGGGCTGCTGAAGAAAGGCTATTAGAGAAAGATATTCCGAGAAGTGCTGATGAATTTGAGAAACTGGTTAGAAGTTCCCCCAATAGCAGCTTTGTCTGGATAAAGTACATGGCATTTATGCTGTCTTTGGCTGATGTTGAGAATGCTCGCTCCATTGCCGAGAGGTACCGATGCAGCTGTAATATTAGTTTCCAGTTTTACTTGTCAAAAAAAATTATTAGTTTCCAGTTTGCTCTTGCAAAAAACGTTTTGTACTGAAACATGTCTTTTGTGGTCAATGTCTCTGTTCATGGATAATGGTTATTGACAAAAAAGAAAGTGTAAGAATGCATTATTAGGCCTGCTGTATCTTGAATTAGCCTCCTTATCATGATAGGTTTTTTAAGAGGAAAAACGGAAATGAAAAAGTTATTAATGAGGTGATATGCTTATCATTGTTCTAATCAGCATTGTTTTAGTAGTATGAGAATAAAAAGCAATATTAAGATGAGGTGGCTTGAGATGATAGGGTAAGTTGAGTTGAAAAAAAAAAAATACAAGTTAAATATGTGAACTTATGAGCCTTATTTTTGGGGACTGGTGCCCACATATGGAACATATGAAGACATGGTTTTGAATGAAATCTTTTATTTGTGAAGAATATGTTTTCTAAAATCTAATGAATTTGAATCACATATGAACAGAATGAAAAAGTGGATTGCTGTTGTTAGACATAAAGCAGATGCACTGATGTTTGGGTCCTGAATTGCAGTTTCTGAATGACAAACTGGTGTCTTATTGTGGATCGATTTTTTCTTTTTTCCTTCTTTCTTTGCTTTCATTTTTCTTTCTAGTAAAGTTTGTTGGTCTTACCTTATATTCCCTTCATCAAATAAGCTACAGTTGAACAAGGAAAGCCACTTTTATCAGTCCAGAGTTACATAAGAAAATGAAATTCACATCCAGAAATTGCTGTTTATGTTCATAGTTGTGTCAGTTTTTACTTTAACTACACCGCTGGTGTTCCTGTTCTGAAGGGCTTTGAAGACAATAAATATCCGGGAAGAATCCGAGAAGTTGAATATATGGGTGGCTTATTTTAATCTGGAGAATGAATATGGAAATCCTCCAGAGGTAAAGAAAAGAGCAGTTTTTTAAAAAAAAAAATTTCTTGTTTTCAAGTACCGTTCTCATTATCATTATCATTCCAATAGTGTTTAGGAGTTCTCTTAATTTATTTTTTCTTCAGGAGGCTGTTGTGAAAATATTTCAAAGAGCATTGCAGTATTGTGATCCCAAAAAGGTGCATTTGGCACTGTTGGGAATGTATGAAAGGACCGAGCAACACAAGTTGGCCGACGAGCTTCTCAACAAAATGATCAGGAAGTTCAAGCATTCATGCAAGGTATTTATGTCTACCTATTACCTATTATTGTTTCTCCCTGAGGAGCTATGAAATGTGACTTCAGAGTTTACATTGTGTGGAATTTTAGGTTTGGTTGAGGCGGATTCAGTGGCTCTTGAAGCAAAATCAGGATGAAGTTCAGTCTGTTGTAAAACGTGCTGTTCTCTGCCTTCCCCGCCATAAGCACATTAAGTTCCTTTCACAGGCAGCTATTCTTGAGTTCAAGTGTGGGGTTCCTGATAGAGGGCGATCCATGTTTGAGGGAATGCTTCGGGAGTACCCAAAGAGAACAGACTTGTGGAGCATTTATCTTGATCAGGTAAACACTTTCTGTTGTCTAATGTTTGATAAAACTGTTGCCAGTGTGTGCCTTAAAATCGTCTTAACAGGAGATTCGACTTGGTGATGTGGAGATGATTCGTGGATTATTTGAGAGGGCAATAAGTTTGAGCCTTCCACCTAAAAAGATGAAGGTATGTCCAACTGATTGATGCTTCCATCCATTATTTCCTTTCCGCTGAACATGTTTTAGATTTCCTCATTGGTAGGCCTTACATGAGTGCTTCATTGTTTGGAAATGCAGTTCTTATTCAAAAAGTATCTCGAGTATGAAAAGTCTCTTGGTGATGAAGAACGGATTGAATCGGTTAAGGGGAAGGCAATGGAATATGTGCAGAGTGCTCTTGCTTGATCTATACAACTTCATTTCTGGATGAGGTTCCCATTTCAGTGTTGCAAATACACTGGAATCCAGTGTTTGCCCCCCTACATTCTTAACGTATTTTGAGGTCCCCAGTGTGCTCTAGAAATCTGTGACTGAGCTGGAGAGAGCATCCATTCCGTTGAAAGCCCGGCAGTGGGTGACCGTGTACAATTATAGTTTTGTCTCAATCATGCTAGTGAGCAGCAGCAGCATTGACTTCTTTCTTTTTTTTTTGCCGGCTATGAAGATTGGGACAGCAGCAGTTATAACTACTGTCCAGACTCCTGTGTGCGTGAGGAGCGTGGTTGTCCACTTGAAGCCTATGCTCAGACGAAGTAGATGTGTACAAAAATGTGTGGTAAATTGAGATGAAATGAAGTCTCCATCGTCACCAGTGATTGGGGGAGTGTAAAATCTGATGATGGTCTGCTCAAAGATTGTTGTGGGCGGTGTGTTCCCCCCTGGTTTCTGCATTTCTCAGCAATCTAGATACTGGATATTGTAGAGAAGAGTAATAGATAAAGTGGTGTGTGTGCAGATGATACCTCTTAGGTGCTACCAAAGCAAATTTTGAGTCCTAAATTAATTTTAGTTTGCTAATTATGCTGCACCAGCCTATTTTTATTGCCCGGTTTATTTTATTAGTTGGCCTGGTTGCCATTTGTGCAGTCTCTCGTGCAATACCTATTGGATGATTGGTCCATCGATTAAGCTGGTTCCTGCATTGCTAACTACTGTCTCCTGTAAACTGGTTGCTAAATACCTTATTATCTTTTATGCTACCATATCTCCTCTGCATTCATGAATCAGAGTATTTGAGGGTAGAAAGAAGCTTACACCTTTTGAGTGTGTAGATTCTTACGGTGGAGGCAGGGAGGGGGGTTGCAGTTTCTCATCTCATATGACTAAGACACCAAAGGGCTAAAACTATCCTTTTTGCACTTCCAAACAAGAAATACAGCAACCATGGCCACAGTTTGGCCATATTTATTTCAAATCGCAAAACCTACAGCCTTTATGGTTGTGCTCGCATCACCCCCCTCATCTCCGGTGGGAAGTGAGAATGCGGATATAGCATTTTGCGTTTATTTTACTTCAATGGAAATAGCAAGGAATTTTAGTTGCAGAAGTTTCAGGGCTTCTGACACTCCCGTTCTCTGAGATCTCAGAACTAGAAGAAGAAGAAAGAGAGCACATGGCATAGGCAGATCCGCAATAGTTTTATATATATAAGATGCGGACACAGCATCTAAAAGGAACGAATAGAGATTTGAATCTTGTTGTATATGAGTAGATAATATAAAAATATTTTATGTACCAACGTTGGTTTGCTGCTCCCTGGTATCACACAAAAACCAACTCTACCCACATTTCACAGCAATGCTTCTCCCACTTTTTACGCAAACTTAAAGAAAAGGGGCTAGGCATGGAACTTTGAGCAACAAATAAAAATATAACCTTTAATCCCAGGAGGAGGTTGCAGGGTTGGATGGTGTATCACACCTGACAACTAGCATGAAGACTAATTAAAACTACAGTGCAAGAGATCATATCAATTGGGTAAAATGAAAGTTATCCATGAGAAGCACCAACTGGAGTTCATTCAAACGCAAAACTTTACATGATTCATTTGCTTTGCAGGGAAAAATGTTACAAAAATTTACGAGTAAGAGCTTTAAAAAAAAGAAGAAAGAAAAAGGAAAAAAGCCGACGTAGTTCCAACACAAATTACTTTTTGCCAACCAGGGTAGTTCTTCAACTTCCAAGGCACAATAAAACTTACACAACGCACAAGTAAAGCATCAGTCAAATGTAGGAGGGGGCCAACTCCACCCATACTTCATACATTTATTCTCTAAGCAGCCAACTCTACCCATGCTTCAATACATTTATTCTCTAAGCAGCTGTTGTCCCCAGAAGAGACAATCTAAATGTAACATTTCTGCCCAATGCCGCTTAGGTCTGAGGTTTTAAGGAGTCATCATCTTGTGACCACACTCCTGTCTGTACACAGGGCAAAAGGTTTAAAGCATCTTGTATTGGCACTTCATCACTATGAAAAACAAGTAGAAGTGAACCTATGTCCCTCTGTTTGCAATTTAAGTGCTTCATTTGCTTGGAGGCTCAGAGAACCATCTCAAGAATCAGAAGCAAGAGAATGGACACCGGAGAGGAGATTCAATTTAGGGCATAATGAACTCGTTCAAGGAGTTGCACGACCTGGTTAACACTGATAGGGGCTGGAGAAGAGGGCTTTGAACTCAATATAACGGTGTCTGGTGAGCCAAGAGGTAACGCTAGCACGGCCTCTTGTTGCATACTTGTGAGCTCCAAGAACTGAGCTAGCATATCACCGTCAAGTATCTTAGATACTCCAGCCTGTCAATAATATATAAATATGAACAGAAAAAATATAAGATAACAAGAGAGAGAGAGAGAGAGAGAGAGAAGAGTTATAAAAAGTAGATGGCACAAAATGTTAATGCATTTTTTCTTTATTTTAATGGAACCAGAACAACTGGTTCCTCATTCTTAATTAATCATCAATGAGTGGTAAGCAAGCAAATTCTTTGTTTGGGGGCGGGCGACAGAGGACAAAAGAAAAAAGAAAGAAAGAAAGAAAGAGGACAGAAAATAAGATTGGGGATCACTAGGCCACCAATTGGCAGGTATCAAAAGTGTTTTCTCGATCCAGTGGTCAGGGGTGCAACTCCCTACCCCTTCACCAATAAAGCATGATAAAGTGAAGTTCTTAGCAAGTGGCTTGCCCTAGTGGTTGGGACCTTGTACAGCAGCCATCTCAGCAGGCCCCTCCCCCTTCCGCTAGTAAAACAAACTCTTACCTACGCATCTGGAAGTAATCTCCAAATAGTCTCCTAGGCACACTCGACTGAGAGAGAGGTTGAGCGAACTCCTTCAAGTGTGCCCTAAGCTTTTGCTGAGCACGAGCACAAGAGCCTGAAAGCATCCTTTCTAAAAAATACCTCAACAGCGGGAGCTTCTCTAAAGCATGCGCGTACTTGTATTTTAATATATTTATATATAAACCTATAGACATGTATTTATTAAATAAATTTTACTTATTCAAATAAATAAAATAAAATAATGATCACGTTAACATCTTTGATCGAACTGCAGGAATCCTTTCTTTACTTGGTTACAAAAGTTTTTATGCAAAATCTCAACCGAAAATGTGTTACCATAGGTTTCACATACTAAAAATATACAAGTGGCACCCAATTATTACTTAAAAACGAAATTTGATAATTTGACCATTTGAATTCGAGGATTTGACTGAGATATACTCCAATTAGCCAATTTGAGGTTTGGCATAAGAGTGCTCATCTCCACTCTCAAGACACACGCTTGGTCCTCCCTCGACTTGGCCAACCAATCCTTCTCCTGCTCGCACTCCTTCTACGACTTACATGATGATTCTCTAATGGCACCCTAAGGTCTCTATGTTAGTCCAGACCGAGAGCAGGGCCTAGAAACCCCTTGGAGTTGGTGCTGCAGTCATGGAATGACCACCCCTTGCACTCATGCGGGATCACTGGAATCTTGTAACTCACTGGGTAAGTTGAGTTGAGGGTTAGTCAAGGCCCTCGTCCCACTCTTCCTTAGGGACCTGCACCTTAACCAGTCTTAAAGAGAGAGAGATCCCCACAAGAAGACCATGACAAAGATACATGGTGTGCTCCATACCACCCCTACCTAAGGACCATGCCTACATTTCGGCAATCTTCCTCAGAGGATATTTCATTGGGATTGCTAGGCAGCCACCTGGTTCATGTTCCCTGCTCGGTCATGTGCCCCTCACACACCAGGGTAAGCTGGCCTCTGTGGCCTGATGTAATGGCTCTCCTAAGTCTCCATGCAACCATCACTATGTGGAGACTCTAGTTTGTTGCCTCTAACCTTCCATACTGGCCTCTCTCTCCTCTCTTCCTCTTAAGGCCACCTACCCTCTCACCCAGACCACCTCCGGGGACCTATCCCCATACTTCCAAAAAGGCTCCCTCCATCAGCTTACACACCTCCAACCTCTCACAGGGCTTAAAAAAACTATATTTTACCAAAAAAATTAATATAATTCCAAAAATATCATTTTCAGGAAAATACAGGAAAATAGATGTGCGAAACATTATAGGACCATAAATAACTAAACTTAGCGCGCCATAAACATAAGTACTAGGTAAAAAAAATTCCCAGGTAAAGATTCATGGAGTTGTAAAACAGTCAAACCGCCATTTTCTTAACTTACAAATTGTCGAGAACAAGAGATATTAATTAATGAGACACCAACACTTAATATAGTCATAGGATAATCTACTAGCCATTTTCAAACTTAAAGAATGTCAAAAAGAAAAGAGGTATAAATTGAAGGAACACCTTACATCTACTAGCGGTCATAAGTATAAGCCCAATCATTTTAAAAAATAGAAATCTGTAATAATAACAAATTCAAATCTGTCCAGAAATGTAACCAACTTTTATGTTATGACTTAAGTTGTGTAATTTGGATGTTCCATTTAACTGAAAGGCATAACAACTGAGGCCATATCCCATTAAGTTTCTAAGTTGCGACTGGGGGTTTGAGCCCGCTTCATATCTAACCAGTAAGAATCAATGTAACCATGTTCTTATCAGTACCCCCAAAAGAATGACTAAAAGCAAAAAGCACAAAATTGAAGTTTTCAGCTCAATAAGAAACCAAAATATAATGGCAAAAAGGTGATATGCAGAACGCATGAAGGATGGGAAAGCCTTCAAAAAGGTGGTTCCATAAACAAGTACAGAAAACCACATCAAATCAAAGTGTAAATGAACTGGAGGGTAATATAACCTCCAATATATGAAATAGGAAACACGCTCTCTTCCCCAAACAATTACCTTATCATTTCATTTTAACAGATCATAATCCGTCCATGATCAACAAACCAATTTTCTTGAATCATATAATTGTATATATAGTTAAACTCAAGGTGAATAAATTTGAGTACATATCAGTAAAAAGCCTGATTGTGTAATTGTTCTTTCCTTCAAGGATATATGAATCTGATGTCAGCTCCCTCGTTATGGATCATATGTATCAAACCGCAATGCATACACAGACAAATTATGGACCATATACATTCATATAGTTTTATATATCATAATCATCTAGCATAATACGCACTGCCAAAAGGTCCAACATCTTCAGATCATCCCAATTTCTATGATGTATCCATCATGTTAACCCTTCTAATTTCTCCTTAAAGTTGTTCTGCCAAGGGAATACAAAGGACGCAGACCAATAAAGCTCTCAATACAAGCTTCAAAGTTTCCCATCAGATGACAAAAATGATCACATACTTCCCATTGTGCATTCAAACTCCTATTCAGAAAATCTAAAATATTTCAAAGGAAATACCTAAATAATAACCCACTTCACTTACCGAACTTTCACGATTGCGAAACTCATTATGATCATTTCCTAGAACAGGAGCAGTCAGTGGATGAACCACCAATCTAGCTTGCACAGCTTCTAAAAGCTCATGTTCATCCCTACAAAAGCAAGCCGCTCATCAAGCAGAGTCATAATTAATTTTAAGAGAAGCAACAATGACATGCACTCTAATGCAGCTTCATAAAGTACACAATCATTCAAACAATTTAGTGGAAGACCTAAGAAGCACAAATATAGAAATTGGAAACGACACGACACGGACATGCAGGCCTACCACGACAATTTTCAAAAAGATCAGGACATGACACACAAGTCACACAACAACAGATAAATATATATTCTTATATGTATACATGAAAATAATGACTATTTCTTCATTTTTCAGATTACAAATTCATTTATATTTTATAAAAAAATAGTAAGAAAATATTTTCCCCACACACACAATAAAAACCAAATACCCCAGGCCTTCACAATCTATGAATACCCCCAAAAACAATCTATCTAATATATATAAAAATAAAAGATAACTAATGAGTATACCCCAATTATAATCTAATATATATGAAAATAGAAGACAAGTAATGACATGTGAAACACTATTCCGTACCTTGATATGGGAATGAAGACAATTATGCTTCCCAACAGCGTACTAGCCATAATACTATTATGCGACAAATCAACAATTGTACTCGCAACGTCACAGCCCTGTAGTATGTCTTCGGTCGGAAGTTTGTATGAAAATGAACCCTACAAGAAAATAGAACTCCTCATTCACTCACCAGGGGCACTATGATTAAAAGAAAGAGAGAAAAAAGTTACAATGCATATAAGATTATCTTATTCCTACGGCCATAAATAATGTTCATTGTAATCTCAACCATAAATAATGTCCACAATGGCTCGACAGAGAATTTTCTTCTTTGTCAAAAAATCTTCCTAATATAAGAGTCTTTGGTTCATGTTCGCTCAAAAAAATCTCTGGTGATAACATCAAGTGCAATAAGGTACAACAACACATGACTCCTAAAATAGCACTTAAATCCTTCTTTCTGAACTCTCTCAGTTGGCAATTAACTGACCTAACTTCCCAATTACACCATCATGACCCATACACTTCCTATGGGATTTGTCTTATCTTTACCATATACTTATGTCTTGTATTTTAAATTATTCTAGTGTTCTCTCCTACCACTTGCTTTCTAGTAAACAAACTGTAAAACTGCTAATTATGCTATCTACCAACTCTATCGTTCTAATCTCAATTAGTGTACATTAAAGTTGCTAAGCATGGACACTCTCTTGCTCTCTTGGAGTAGTGTTTCTTGTCACCCTTATCCATAGTGTAGTATCCTGTGATTGGTGGCACTCTGAGCGCATCATATTATCCAATAACAAAGAAAACATGATCCAAAAAGCATATGTCATCAGATTACAGAATATGTCTATGTGTTATGTAACTAGAGAAACAATAATGAGCACAGCCGCAGACATCCTTTCAGAAGCCATTACATACAGTGATACATAACTTTACCTTCATCAGAAATTTCATGGTTCTTCTTTTGAATTGTTAGTTAATACTTATGGCAGGGTACAAACTTATTGCCACAGTTCGACCCTTAATTTAATAAGTTGAAACATAAACTCTCAAAGTCCAAATGAGATTAGTGCGTAAAACAGCCAACCATTGTATAAGGACTTACCTTCCTAATGCTCATGGCAATCTCACCCATATAGAAGGAACAACTCCGTGTTAAGTTGCATTCTGGACTTGTATTATCTGCAATATGAAGTAAAGTAACTCAGCAAAAATACCAATATCCTCTGTGCAGCCAAGGTATGCATAAAACAATCAGAATAAACAACTCAATAGACCAAAGAGAAGATAAAGATCCTGTAGATGTCATATAAATCCTGCTCATCCTGCTACCTTCAAGAAAAGAACTTCAAAACATAAATTACTAAAAGATTAGATAGGAAGGAAGTGGCTAATTTTGAAAAGAAATGCTTAACATAGTACACTCGCCACGATTCATGCCTTCAAAAGGCAGATACAGGGATGGCACTCCAAGGCTGTAGCTATTATTCTCATTTCTTCTTCCGAAACATCACATCTAGAGAGAGAGAGAGAGACACACACACACACACACACACACACACACATTTATGTGAAATACATCTCTATTAATTTTAATGATAGCATATTTTATTGTTATAATTTATTTATTCCTAATGCTCTAATCCTTGATCTATGAGTTTGGATTATAAGGTTTTGCAGGATATTTAAAGTGATACAATTACTGTATGCCTTTTCGAGTTCAAGGAAGAAATTCAAATTCAAACGTTACCAAGTAAATTTCATGGAACTTCGAATTCCAAAATAAGACATAGAAATCAAGTTTTAAGGAAACTTGATTCTCCTACACTTGGGACTTCAATTATACTATATCAAAATATACAATCCTTCCTTCTTAGGAAAGGTGTGCACATCAAGTTATATTAAAGGGAAGATATGTGTTGGCAAACAAGAATATTCTAGAGAGATATCTTGAAGATTCTAAAGGGATATCTTGAAGACTCTAGAAGATTTGATTGAAGATTATATTCAAGATTCACTGAAGATTGTTTGAAGATCAAAGGAAAGACACTATATGTATTTTGGTCAAGACTTCTTCAATGAACTACAATACAAAAAAAGAAAAGATCTACATTATCGAAGTAAGGAAACTCAATATGCTGAATATCTTCGGGTATGGAAGCTTTTCAAATTAAAGATACATTCAGCCACAAGATTGAAGAGCCTTTAAAGATCATATTTGTCAAACAAGAAAACTCTATATTGTTGCAAATTCAAATAATTGAAGACTTTATATTCAAGAGACAAGATAGCAATAAAGATTTAGGAGCCTATGGAGATTGAGATCAAGCTAAATTCAGCAAGCACATATTGGGGAATATCTCATCCAACAGCTAGAAGAGAAAGACAAAAATTGAAGCTATATATATGTATACACGTCTGCAAGGAAAAGGAACCCAACAAATTTGTTCTCTGAAAGTGAAATCTTCATCTTGCAAAGTTCTTGAGCCTTCACGAAGTTTATTCTTGTAATCTCTTTGAGTTTCATTAACAAATTTATTCTATGGGAGAAATTCTTTGTAAATCAAAAATGGTTGCACTCTTGATCTTTTTTCTTGAAAGAGACAGACTAGTTTGGGGATAGAGTTACGGTTTGAGTTTGACTAGTACCAGGGTTCAACTAGTTGGAGCGTGAGGAGCACTTGTGAAGGAAAGGCTAGTGCTTGGAAAATGCTAGTGTATTGTATTCTGGATTTGGATATAGTGGAGAAGAAAATCTCAAGGAAGGAGCCTTAAGAAGTGGACTAGGTCTGGGGGTGACCAAACTAGGACAAAATCACTGTGTCATACTCTCTTATCTCTATCTCTTCTTTGCATATGCTTTAAATTATCTATGCTTGATCGTCATACTTACTGTGTATAATTGATCCATACTTACTCTATTATTGCATAAGGTTAATTGATATCTGAGTTGAATATTTTGCCTTGAAATTCATCTCAAAGAAGTGAATCTGAGTTTGATTGAGTATCATGTATTGAAGTAGTTTTCTGAAGTTTATGAGATTGCTCAGTTAGAGTATAAAGTCTGCTCATATATCTGTTTATGAAATCTGCTCTCTGTTTTTTGAAGTTTGTGAGACTTCTCATTTTGTTTGTGAGTTTGCTCATTTTACTGAATAAGTTAAAATTGTTTATTATTGGCAAAAATTAGATAAACTCAATTAAACTACCCACCCCCCGGGTCCCCCGGGTTGCTTTTTAGGTAACAACACACACACACACTCACACAGACAGAGCGAAAGATTAAAAAGAAAGCAAGGAAAAGGAGTTATCTTGGTGGAAACTTCAATTGGGGTCAATATTTGACAGATTCAATTCAACAAAGCCTCGTCCCAACCATCTGGGTAAGGCTATGTACTCTATGCTATTTTATTTTGTCAAGCTTCATTATTTGAATTAAACCACGCATTGGCATGCCTTTCAATTTGACTTTGTTCTCTTCACCCCACCGTTTCCATCAATGTGGACTATGACACTCTTCTTCGATGGTATTAGTATTGACCTGGCCAATCCATCTTAATTGCATCCATTATTTTTTTTTTTTTCTGAAATTGGTGCTAATTCTATGACCTCACAAATGTTCATCTCTCCTTTTCTCCTTTCTCATCACTCTCAACATTGACAATTTAACTACAGCCATTTAGCTACCTAGCATCCCATACCACAGAACATGGCTGGTCTGGACCTTCCATCTTTCACTACTTATTCCCATTTCTAGTTCTGTTGAAGTATCCAATGGCATCAAACCCTTGTAATATATGCCTAGAAAAAATGGAGGAGGAAAGCCATATGGGACCTTGCAATGGAGGTCTCAATATTACTCTCAACTAGATTCGGTTGCTAGTTGAACCAACTTCATAATCCCATTTGGTATGAACAAATCAGATATTTCATCATCAAAATTGTGTCGGTAAAAGTTTTCCAATCAAGGGCATTCAAAAACTATCTATTTGGTGTTTGGCGTAGTATGTGGCTACCTAAGAAGCACATGCACTTCTAAAAAAGGTGTCTTGGGCATGACACTCGTAGAAAACTCCACGACATATGTTGGACACGCTTCCAAATGTGTCAGATTATTTTTTTAATTTTTTTAGAACTTAAACCGCTTCAAACACTTCGAGGATACATGTGTTCATCATTTAGACATACAAGAAACACATTGCAGCTTGCAAGTTTGAAAAAAAATAACTTGGGATTTAATTATAAAATAAAAGCAATGTGATTTTATACATAATTTGACGTTTAAGCTATGGAATACATAATTTTTAATTTTAATTAATGTTGTCTTGCAACGTTTTCATTATATTTGAGCAAAACATTCATATATATTACATGTAAAATATAAGCAAAATATTAGTTTTTTGCCATACCTTTTTTGAAAATCGCGTCTGTGTTTGTGTCTATGTCATATTTGTGTCGCCTGTCCATGCTTCTTTGGCGGCTAGTAATGTTTTATTTGCTTCTATACTCGCTAGTTTTGGGCCCCAATGATGCCCGAGATTCAAGTATCTTTTTAGATCCATTAATCATTTAAATAGTTATAAGGAATACACATTTTATCTGAATTTAGTCAATACAATGTATAATGGCCTGAGTTTTTACACAGTTTATTTAAAAATTGTATGGATGAAGCAACCTATTACAAGTATCAAGAACACATTTACTTAAAGATAATAATTGAAAAAGACTATAAAGATAGTCCAATTGATTTCTTGTATTGAACTCTAATGTTCAATTTGTACAAAATTTACATATATTTTTTTTGAAAAGTCAATAATTGTATAAAGAGAGATCGCCCTAAAGAGGGCAAACCCTGTACAAAAAGCATCTACAAAAGCCTCAAAACCTATAGACCTCATTACCTCCTTAACGCTGTGAATCGAATGCCCCACTCCTTCAAAAGTTGAGCTATCTCTTTCCCGCCAAATATTTCACATAACACAAAGCGAGATGGCATCCCACGTCCTTCTTTCATTCCTTCTCGGACATCCATGACCCCAACAAGACATTAAGGCCATAACTAAGCAAGGCATCACCCAATCCACCCAAACAAAAGAGAACATCATACTCCAAATGTCCCTAGCTACTGAGCAGTGAAAAAGGAGATGGTTAAGCTATTCATCACTATACTTGCACATATAACACCAATCCAAAATGATTTTCTTTCTCTTTCTCAGATTATCGATAGTTAGGATAGCCTCCGAAGAAGCCGTCCACACAAAAAAGGCCACCTTAGGAGGAGCTCTAGTCTTCCCAATTCCTCTCCAAGGGAAAGAGCTCTCCCTATGAACACTCAAAACGCAATAAAATGAATTAACCATAAAAGAACCTTTCCCTGAGGCTATCCAAATCAAGAATTCCTCCCCTCTCCTCATAATTTTGCATTCATACAACATGCCAAACAACGCTTCCAATGAATCCACCTCCCATTCCTGTAGATTCCTTCTAAACTGTGGGGACCAAACAACCTCAACTGAAGAAACAGACATGCATCCCCCCACTAAACCATTGGAAGTTGCGAAAAAATGTGAGCCCCACACTTTGTACAGTCAAATAATGCATGCTTAACATGTGTCTTAGCACTTGCCTAAGTAATAAAATAAATATATTTGACGTAATAGTTGAGAAAACTAAGAAAATAGTCAATTGACACTTAGAATTCTTATTAAATGTAGATGCAGTACTAATTTTCTAGAATGCATGTACTTCAAATAATAGTTGGGAAACTAAGAAAATAGTCAATTGACTTTTACAATTTTTATTAAATGAAGATGCATTTCATTTTAAAAGGTTTAACAAAATAATATCTTTCAACAATTATTTATTAGTTTGCACAATAAAGAGAACCTAAATCTATGTTACCTAGAATGAGGATTGTTCTGGTACGTAGAACGGAAATGTGACACGTCACGTGTTTTAAAATGTGGTACAATAAAGGTAGACTTCTACAAATTACATTGTCAAAATTTAAGGTACTTCTTGAGCAATTTTCTTTCAACAATGAGACATCCAATAAATTTAATCTATTTTTCAACTTAATCATGTAAAAACACACTTCTAGGAGCATTATAGCCTTTTTGGTTTTAATATTCTTTTGCCAAAATACCATTCTCCCTGAATTTTCATTAATTATATTTGACATTTTCCTCCTTAGGTAATCTTTTAAGGAAATAAATAGGAAAAAGATTTTGAGAACATATTAGATCGCTAAATTCACCATTTTGGAACGTAAGTGTACCATGTTTCGGAATGCCGTTCAAAAAACATAAATTGTTAGGGTATTAGAATATTATGGCAACATCAACCTAGATACATCAAATAACAAAAGGATAAAAAAGAGCCACTCAAAGCGATTCACTTGTCACAATACAATGAGGACGACAACAACCGCCAATGCACATGTTTATTTTTTATTTAGGTCTTTTTTTGTTGTAATGATTTAACATTTTTTTCAAGTGATGTTTGCATAAGGAAGAGAACCTTTAAAAAAAACAAAGGCATATCAATGATATATTTTCTTTAATCTATGTATATCTATGTAGTAATATATGTACTTAGTCATCTATGTACAATTCAACATTAATGTGTACTTACATGACCTAACACAAATACAACAAATCTTATGCTCATGTACTAAACTATAAATGTGCATAAACCTAAAATACATGTACCAACATAAAAACATACACAAATACAATGGAACAATGTACCAATATGTATAAATACATGGACCAAAAGAAATGCAATCAACCACAAGAAATATAAAAAAAACAAAATATAATGAAAAAGAAAAACCCTACAATGAGCCACGTGTCACCAAGACATTGTTAACAGAATAAGGTAATAATTGAAAAGGCTACAGGAGACAATGAAATTTATTTTCATTTGAATTTCATAAATACAGTGCATAATGGCATGAATTTCATGCCAACAATAAATAATCATGAAAAACAGAGTATCATACTCCATCTAGACAAACACCATTACTACCCGAACTAATTAAGTACATTGAATAATAAGTACAATGATCATAGTCCAAAAAAATAAATACATGTACAATGAACTGAAGAAACAACCAAATAATTATTTTTTTATTTTTTATTCTTGAAACAAAAAAAATTTTAATCAAAACTTTGGAGCCAGTCGTTGCAACTACAGCGATAGCAGCCTCCTTTTCTATATAATATATAGGTTTAAATTTAGTTTATTAAATCCTTTTCTAGTAGGAATTCAAGTTATCCTTTCCCTAATAGTAGGAGAGTCTTTTCTTTTGAGCACATGATTAATAATAATTCCCTGTAGTTTTTGCTCTCTTTTAATTGTGAGACTCCTAAAGGGCTTTAGCAAGGTTCAAAGGTTTATCTTTCTTCTTCTTGCTTTTGATTTCCAGCTTCAGTGTGCTAATTTGCAGCTAGAATCAGCCCTTAAAGGACCTCAAATTCATTCCAAAATAATAGTGCTTTGATCCTAAAACCCCAATCTTAATTACCCTGGGGTAATGATAGCCTAAAAGCCTTGATATTCTCTCTCTATCCAAAATCTCCATCAAGCTGTTCCTTTTTTGGTTCCACACTAAAATTAGGCCTAAACATCATTAATTCAACCTAGTAACTACACTACAATATTATATTTCCCACTCACAAAATATATATATATATATATAAAACAACATTCAAGATGTAGCCCCCCTTTTGTCCTATCATAAGATGACCATTATTGTCTCATCAATGATTGTCCTACATCAGTACCATTCATGTACTTAGTTCTAGCCTCACTAATGTTATACTCTTTTGAATCTATAGGTGTATTTCCAAACTAGTAATTTTGCATTCACTCAACCTTTAGTTTCATCAATTTTTTTGACAGAGAAACAATAGTCTAATAGATTTAGTTTCATAAATTAAAACATCATCATCAATGAGTGGTCTGAGGGCAAGCCCTGGCACAATGGTAAGGTTACTCCCTTATGCTGCACACATCTAACCCTCCCCAAGCCCCGCAATGGCAGATGCCTCATGCATTGGGCTGCCATTTATCATCAATGAGTAGACTATACCTCAGTAAGAATCTCAACATTAGCGTGCCATTTATCATCCTGATTTAAGCCCGTGACTACTGAGAATTCATTTCTCTATCCTATGGTTGTTCCTACTACAGATATAGTTCCAACAAACATGTCCTTTATGATTTATCACATCTTAGATATCTATGTAAGGCTTTTTTTTGTTTTCCCTAAACTCGCTACACACACCTATAGGGACCTATCATAGGCATTGTCAAAGGAAACAACATTAAAAAAAAAAGGCCAATTAATCTCATAATATTATTCTTTCAAGTATTAGCCGCAAATAGAAGGATAATGCATTTTGCTTTCTTATTGGTAATGGGATTTAGCAATTGAGTTAAGGATGGACTAGTAGCAGAAGACCTTAACTACAACTTAACTGCACTTGTACCTGAATAAGGAAGTTAGCTCTTGTATCCGAAGACATGGAAAGAGCGTAGTTCTATAGTAAACTCAGTTACTTATACATACTTGTTTTGATGCATGTCCAACCAGTCATATCAAACACATATCCCATATCATTCTCCAAGTGTCCAGTATCCAACACAGGTTTTTTACAAATTTAGAAGAGTCGAGGTAACATAGGACTCACGCAATTTTGTCGAGCTTAGGTACATATCTAAGTGTCCAATTCATTTATTTTCCATGTCCAAAGATACAGGGATACGGCAAAATATTTATATATCTTAATATATTTGTTTATTTATAAGATAAAATAGTGTTAACAAGGTATATAAAGCATTTCATATATAATAGGATGGTTTTATAGGTATTTATAAGGTAAACTTGGATTATTAAACATTTTTATGGGTGAATATCCAACAATACATATCAAACACATAACCTATACCCATAGCCTTACCCAAGTGTGGGAGCCTAAGAGTCGAGTGTCTAACACGGGTATTTCATAACTTTTAGAAGAGTTCAGGTAACATTGGTCATGGGTGTAATATATGCCCTCTAGAAAGTATGATAATCACATAATGATTATTAAAGAGCGAGAGGGAGAGAGTTCATGGCAGCATGAGAGAGAGAGAGAGAGAGAGAGAGAGAGAGAGAGACCAGAGATTCAGCTTCTACAGAACTGGCCCGCATTAAATTCATTTTTATCTCCTCCTTCGTGATGTCTTTGTGTCGATATATTTTGATAAAGATAGAGATCTCTCTCGTGAGACAAGTGAAGGGGCAAGTTCCTGTGAGAGGGGGACTAGCACCTTGACAAACCCATTAACCGCAAGTTCTTGATGGTCCCACATGGGGTCATGGCTAGCTAAAGACGCCATGACCGTGTGACACCCAAGGAGTGAGTCCTTGCACAAGACCTAAGGAAAGGAATATATTTAGCAGATGGAGATATGCACCAGTGGGAGTGGGTGAGGTAGAGAGTCCCTTGGAGAGTTCCTTGAGAAGGTCGCTTGGCTAGGTTGAGGGAGGGGGTCTTAGGCACCTTCACTCGAGAGCCTTTGAAGCTTGCCTCTAGTAGGGTTCTGAGTGTAAGGCAATGAGTCCGTTAGTCCGACACAATTTGAAGTGACAATGTTTTGACGGCTTAGGTGGCTGGCAGAGATGATGTGGTGTGAGGCCAAATGGGCTATGACCACATATCTACAGTAATCTAGAATCATTACTGCAGTCCTGTAATAATTTTGACAAGTTGGAATGTCCTCTTTATTCTTATATGTAGGTAAGAGAATTTATTCTTTCTTCATTCATTAAAACTTTTATTAGTTATTTTTTTTCCATACTTAAAGATTTTGTCAACCTACGCAAGCTATCGTCCTCCAAATATTTGGAAAACTCAATTGAAGGTAAGCCCAAAACAGGTCCCATTTTGGCCTATGGGACTAAACCCATCCCGGAAAAAATTTGAACCCCTCTCCTCTTCTATTAAGTTAAGGCCAAACTTGTCCCAGCTTGGCCTTGCTTTGCTGACCCCCTTTCGGTTCAATTGAACTTCCAAAACAAAGTTAAAGCCATTGGCCTGCTCCCCTACAGAACGAAACCCATAGCCTAACGGATGAGAGAATCAAGCCTAACTCAACTGAGGTAGATTTTAAACTTGGTACATACTTATCACAAGAATTTTTGCTTCATTCAATAATCTGCCTACGAAGGCATTCAAAGTCATTTCATGCTTTCTGTAACTGTAACATAGAGTATGCAAGTATTAATGAATACACATAAGGCATAAAAGTAAAATACCTTCTAACTGATTTGAACATGACAAGACAGCGATACTCCCCTTACGATCTGAAACAACAGCAGTTTCAACATCCATAAGAATACAATCAGCTACCAACCTCTGAACAGGATCACAATAAAGTTGCTCCAGTTTCCTGGCATCCTGAAATACAAGAAAACAAATTGCTTTCATGGAAGGCCACTATGAGAACACCAGACCTTAATCCCACTAATTAATGTGAAAACATATTCAAATTACTTCTAATATGACATATCAAAAAAAAAAAATTACTTGTAATACGAAAAGAATAAGCAGGTAGAATAACACTTTAAGCCACAAGGCCAAGCTATGTGAAGACAAACTAACACAAGAATCAGCCATTGCTATTTACCTCATGATAGGTATAGAAAAGGATCCCATCACGGCAATCACCAACAGCAATTCTAGTAAAGTGAGCAGTCAAAGTCATTATCATAAAACGTGTCCTTCCTACAGCCAATCTTCTCACCCTTTGGGAATTATCATTTGGAAAACCACAGACATAGAACTGAGGAAAGACAGGATATATCCTCATAAGAAAGGCCAACCTAACCACTGTATTAGTTTTGCAATCTTCAAAGCAAGCATAAAAGCGCTTTGCAACTTACAGCATTACCAGCGGATGCCAGGAAATAACGGTCAAGGTAAGGACAGATAGCGAGTACCATTCCAGGCCATCTGGTTGAATAAGCTAACCTCAGATGCCATGCCTCAGTTTCTTCAAGCTTGATTCCATCACAGCTATTATCATCTGGGCTGCTGCAAAGACTACTGCTTGACAACTGTTCAGCTGCGTACCCAACAATTTCACGAAAAGGTGAAGTTTGTTGAGAAGATGAACCAGCCTTTGAACCAAATGTCATAGAAGCACTATCTGAAATTTGCATATGTTCAAGGCAGAGGACAATCAGACGGCCCCTAGTACTGCTGAGAATGCATTCTATTAGGATACATGGAGAACATAACATCTATTGTCGTACATAAATAAGAATTTTGAAGTACTTCTGCATGAGCAAGGACTCAATTAAAACCACCAGATAGAACTTACGTACAACAAAACCAGTGAGAACTCCTCAAACTACAAACACCAATGATATCCATTGTAGTTTCACAAATATAAGCAGGAAGCACCGAAATCACTTTCATCGGCTTTTGAGTCCATCACATGGGTTTTACAGATTAAGCTAAACCATGACTTACCAAAAAGGACGACAGGAAAAAAAGGCCAAAATATGAATTCTGTGAAAATGGGTGCATCTTCAAGTAACAGAGGCATTAGGGTGTAGCAGATGATTACCTTTCAGCTTCACCACTAGGCATCATAGCTGGCCCAGCAGACAGACTAGTTCCGATCACCAAAACCTGTTCATTTCCAACCCTCACTAACTCCATAGACTTTCCTGTTTCCCCAGATTCAAGTCTAAAAGATGATAAAACTGACCCACTGAGAGGATCTATGCAACATATATCGGATGAATATGAATCATGACTCAATTCAGTCCTCATTACAAGCAACAACCTGCTTTCACTATGATATAAAACCTTTCGAGGAGTGCCTCCAAGATGAAGCTTCTGCACATTAAGCCTCTTAGTGTGCACCATTTCCACCTACAGAAACACTAAGGAAAATTATTCTTGTGCAGACTGTTAAAATGAAGGAAAAAGGTTTAAGAAAGAAATATTAAAGCATCACTAATCAAGTACAAGAAACAGAACCAACTGCTAATATGGAACCCATTGATTAACAACTTCAAATTCTACTTCTAAAAGGACATAAAGTACATCTCTATTCCAATACTTTCAGCAATAACATCATATGCCGTAGTGGAACACAAAAGGTACCACGAAATTACCGATAGAACCGAGTTGAAAACTGGGAAGCCCTTAGACATGTCCAATGAAAACACAATGGTGAGAAATAAAACTACTTAGAAAATTGCAAAGTGATTGTTGTACAACATAAGCCACATGAAGAGCAAAAACTCGAATCTTCAAAATCACATGTTCTCTAAAAAGCACAAACTGGCCAACAGGCAGCCAATCTCCATAGCAATTAAATTTATACCAGCATCTTAAAATTGGAAAACCAGCTATCTTATCAATAACAAGGTCTCTTGTTTGTGACAAAACAGTAAACTACAGTTATATATACTGAAACCAGAAACTTTTGGTACCTGATGTCCTCACTGTAATAAGTTTAAGACCATACACCAATCAACAAATTCCTCCCATGTTTGATTACAAACATCCAGATGTTTTCTTTATTTTTTCTTTCCAAAAGGGAAGGAAAAGGAGGCAAAAGTAAAAGATAAGAAGAAAAGAAAAAATCTACAATGAAACCTCGAAATGTCCTAACAAATACGGAATTCTTTTTTTTTTTAATAAGTAAAAGGGATAGCATTGTGCGGTGGGGGAAAAACTAGAAGGGGTATATCTCATGTACAGTGAATGGAAAAAAAATTGACAGGAAAAGAGATGTAATAAAAGGGGGTAAAAGGCCTGAAATACTATACCTAAACAAAGAATCAAGTTCTTACTACAGCATTTTTTTGATAACTAAAAGGCATAGGATTTAGAAAAATAAAATCTAGAAGGTTTGTATCCCATGTACTTGGCACACTTTCTTTCTGACTCACCACTTTTAAATATGCAATAGCATACTCACAGATCAAAATCCTAAAGAAGCTACTTTGAAATTCGATGTTCATATTACCATCCACAATATCAATGTATTTTCCACCATTTTCAACAGTTTTGTACCAAAAAAGTAGATATCAATCCCTCTCCCAACCACACCCCCCTGCACCCATAAGAAATATATAAACATATACAATTCTCGTAAAATTAACATTGTTGGCATGGTCATTCAGGACAAGAATCTTACTAAAGGGAAAAGCCTCCTTAGCAGGGTGATAAAAATCAACAACAGCATATAAACAACAGATGAAGACTTACCAAATGAAGACTGTTCTCTGCAACAAATAAAATTCCTTTGGGGCACTCAACAGAACAAACAGGAGTTACATGTGTTGAAGGTTGAAAGGAGATGGATGTATATGAGAGACTGTGCCTAGCAGTTTGCAATAGCCAAGGCCTATCACTGAGAGTAATTATGTCAGCATCAAGGGAATCACTCAATGGAATCAGGAAAGCAGGAGTAACACCAATACGGCGTATCGCAATTAACTGAAGAAGAACAGGATTGTCCTTGGACTTCTCAGATAAATCCAAAGCACAAATTTGGGGCCCTGTAGCTTTTAACAAGGAAGTGTCCAAGTTTACCAAACAGGAACTGCTACAAGGCCTCTGAATGGGTGATGCTAATGTCGAGGCTACAGGCCACTCAAATCGAAGCAGCATTCCATTCCTCAATCCCGAAAGAACATAAAGTCGATCAACTAATACAAGCCTTACATCTTGAGGGACACAGCCGCTAATAGCAGTTCCCATCGTGTTTGTTAAAGAAATGGTCCCTAAAGCAAGAACCCTTAGACCTTTGTCGGGTAGAAAAGAAAAAATTTCCACGGAAGGTTTATGTGTACCAATAACAAAGGTATTACCAATGTCAACTCCATCAGGAAGGGTATGTACAAGACTCTTATCCACCAAATTACTGCAAGAAGCTGATGGTTTTTGCTCAAAATGCTTCTGAGGGATAGAAACACAGGATAATTCATTTTGCAATCTCACATGTTGCATCTCATATACCTCACAGTGACATGCTGATAGATATCTGACCCCAAGAATAAATAAGAAGCTTGGACTCGAAGTAGCTACAACTATCAAATTATGTCCAACTGCCCCCAGACTGATGCTGATATTTACAGGTGACCAGGATGTACAAATTGGAGACGATGAATGAATACCTTCAGGATGGGCAGCTGTAGTAGGCAAACAAAGTCTAACTGCATTTTGGTATATCTGGACCAGTAAACCATCGCCCACAAGACCACATGCCAATGTACAAACATCAGGCTGGAAACCAACCACATCGGTAACATCTGTAAAGCTTAAACCAACTGATAGCACTCTTGTTTGTTCAACAAATGATAGCACTAGGAAAGAATGATAAGAATCAATTACTTTCATTTTTACTGTCCAAGTACCAGTTATGCCTTGATAAATAGGGGCAGTTCTTAACAGCTTTTCTACACTGATGCCACTTCGAATTATCCTCAAAGATCCCTCTGGTGCCATCCCACAGCAGGCAAACATTTGATCATGTTTCTCATCATGGTAATCCACGACTGACATATCCAAGATTGGTGCGATGTTTTGAATAGGACTTCTGTACACTAGCCTTCCATCTTCCAACTTCAAGACCATCCCATCTCCCATCTCAACGAGCGCAGCCAAAAATCCACCTTCAACCCACAGAAGTGCTTTGAATGGCAGACCTTTATAGAGACAATCAGATAGATCAACTCTAAGGCCATCAGCATCAAAAGAAATTTCAATCATAAAAAGTTCTCCACTATCTACACAAAAAATCATCCTAGGATTTTTTCCATTTCCTAGTTCCCAGCTCCATGAGCACACATGTTTCGAGGTTGAATTGACATTGCCAGTCTCTCCATCGATATTCATGGGATCATCATCTTTAACCATGTCACTTAGCTCCAGTAAAGCAGATGCAGCAACATTAAATATACCTTCTTCATCAGCATCATGTACTCTACATGATTCTTCAACAAAATTCTGCTCCTCCACTGCAGTAGGTAAAAAATTTAAGCTCATTCTATAGACACAACAAGGGTAGTGAGCATCCCTGAGATCCATTAAAAGAGCATCACCAACCCTGAACAGAATGGCAAATCCATAAGAATGAGGAACTTCGACCACATTATGTGCTAGAGGTCCAGCTTCAGCATACTCAGAAATTACGTGAACCGCATGTTCCTTAGTATTCCATTCCAACAACAAAAGCTCATTCACGAAAGATCCCCTCCTGCAATACCAGGAATAAGCCCTCTAAGCATTCAAACACAATTCAAAAAATGAGCCAAGATAACCTCCAGAGACTACATCTCAAAAAGAAAAGGAGAAATAAAAAAAATATAAAAAAAAAAAAGAATACAAACAAACAAAACAAAACAGAAAAGACAAAAGCTGAGCAAAAAAATGAGACCAAGTACCCATCCCACAGCAATTGGAAAATTGGAAAACATGAATAAAATTCCCAAGAACTTGTGATGTATCATCGTACCTATTTAGAAGAATGGCTAATATAGGATTGTGCTCCTTACTTGGGTGGCAAAATTCTCTGGAAATAAAGCACATGCTCCATATAGTACCACAAATACCGGTGAGACTTCTTGCAGTACTGGACTCCCCATCAATTTCAGGAGGATAAAATATTCTCTGAAACGATGGCATGTGGCAAACTCTTAATAACTTCAAATGAAAGGTTTTTGTTTTTTTGGATAGGTAAAATCAAATGTTTATCTCATCTTAGTGAACTAAAACAACATTACAGGTATTGGTTTTTCAACATTCATAGAGAGGTTAACTTCTTCTAAAAGAGGAGCAAACTAAAATAAGTAACTCAACCTTATCAATGATATCACTGCCAGCAAACATTGAAACTGAGAACATAGCCAATCGATCCTCATATGCACTAACAGCAATGAAGCAGCCACTGCAAAGAGAAAAGCATAAAAGAAACTAAATCAATATGAATTCTAGATGCTCATACTGATTGGTACCTTTGGTATCCTTCAAGCTGCTGCAAAAGAATCCAATTCAGTTCCAGCACACAATAAAAAGGAGACTAGAATAGGCTTTGTTGTTTGGTTTTTTTCCCTTGGGGGTGGGGTTGGGGGGCATGAAGCCTAGACCAGCAGGTAACCACATTAAAGTTACATAAAAAAAAACTTGCTCAGTAATTCCTGACTTCTGATATCCAATTATCAAACATAAATATTCATCCCAATCTTCTAGCAAGAAAAGTAACTTACCTGGAATCAACAGCCAGCATCCTTCCAACTTGATGCCTTGAGTGGCCAGGAGCAGAAAGTTGAACATGTGTCAACGGGAAAAACCTACTCAAACAACAAACGTGAAATACAAGTAAAGTTTACGCAATATAAAAGTAAGCTTTCCTTGAAAAACAAGTGTCTTTGCATTCAAAAACAAAAAAAAAATAGTTAACAGCGCCTGTGCCTGTATTTCACAAAAAATAATAAGAGTAAGAAAAGAATGACCTGTGCATTTCATTCGAAAATGTGAGAAACGAGAGCTTCCCAGAATCAGAAATAACAACCAGAAGATCTTTCCCCAGCATCTAAGAAAAAGAAAAGGAGAGAGACAGAGAGACAGACAGAGACAGACAGAGAGAGCAAAGGAACCCATTCAGAACAATCTGATGAATACTTCTGTTATGAAGAAACACATCCTCCTGCATGCAATAACTTTCTTTTCATATGATACTTTTAGCCCTTCTCCGAAGAGATTGCACAAATTTTCCACTGAAATGCATCTCATCAAGAATTCATTGACAGTGAATGAACTGACAGACCTGTGGACCTCTTGCATGGAATTTCTCATTCCACGGTAGAATGGCAAGATCTTTTATTGTGCCAAACACAGGCTGCTCACAGATGGATTGTACTATCCCATCTTCATCAATTATCACCAATTCTATGGATGTCTCCTGATAGAAACATTATATAGGAATCATACATCAGATTAAGCAAGTAGTAGAACGATACAACAAGGTAACTTGTGGAGTCTCAGACAACAAAAAAAAAAAAAAATAGAGTACCCATCAATACACAAACCTACAAAAACTGTAAACCCAAAAGGTAGATGCGTGTAGGGACCTTAGAAAATGAAATACTTCATTTAACCACACCAAAACTTCAATTTTGCTCAATTGAGATGATCAAAAATGTTTCAAACCAAGACAACATGAAACATAGTATACAAAATCGTATTTTCTTTGGTATTCTTCCCTTAGCAACCAGAGGATAAAGGCAGATAGAAAAGGAGCAGGAATGACTTCGTGGCTAGACGTCCAGACCCAATACAAAAAAACAAACAGGAAACGGAAAGTCTAAACTAATCGATTTTCACATAACTTGATTGCCCAAAAATCAGTCGTAAAAATTCCACTGAATTTCCGATGACATCAACAAATGTGCGCACATATACACGTGTGTGTATAAAGTTTATATATGCATGCAAGTACATAAATGGAGTGAAATTGGGAAGAGAACAGGAGAGTACCTTGCCGAAGACGACGTCGTTGGAGGAAGGAGAGCGAATGTGGCCCTGGACAACCTGGAGAACGACGCTTCCTCTGAGAACGCACTTGGCGAGATAGTGGACGCCATTGGAGGCCGATCGAGACTTGGCCGACGAAGACTCTTCCTCCGAGACCGCCATTAACGCAGTCACCTTCGAAGCTAGGTTTTAGCTCGGAAAATGAGGGGAAATTCTAGGGTTATATTGGACAGTTGTATGAGCAGTGTTCTACGCGTTCCATGTGACTCAATCAGAGCATCAACAGTCTAGAGAGAGAGAGAGAGAGAGAGAGAGAGAGAGAGAGAGAAGAAGAAGAAGTTCCGGATAATCTCCAGAGATTCCCTGGGGAATTATACGAGAGTTCTCTCGAGTTTGGCACTCTGTTGCGGGTTCGGGAGACTGGTGGATCATATATATATCTTTCTTTTACAGTTGAACGACGAAAGTTCGTGTGATACTTTTGTAATTGTCTCGACCAAATATAAAAATGAAGGCAAAAAAAAAAAAAAAACTATGCTGTTTAAAATTGCTGGTGGTAAATAAGATTTTACACAAGCAGCTTATAATTGGAGAAATTATTTAATGAGACAGTAATGTCACGTTATTTTACTAATGCGGTATTACTATCTAATCCTATCATGCTAAATGCATATATTAAAATATGAGTTATGTTATACAAATAAAAAAATTTATACAAAATTTATCATCAGAATGATGTAATTAAAAAATAACCAGTCACTTTAAAACAAAAATACCTACCATAATAATTTTTAATTACAATAATACCATTGATACATCATTCTAGTGGGTTTTTTGTGTAAATTTTTTTAGAAGAATAGTATTTTTAAAAAAATATAAATTAAGCAGATATTTTCTTCAACTGCTCTACTAATTGATAATGTGTCATAGTAATTAAAATTGTAACACATGCATTTGATATAATATAATTGACAAGTGATACCGCATTAGCGAAATGGAGAAAGTGAAGGGAAAAGTTAGAGGGGAAATAATCACCCTCTCTCTCTTGTTCTTTCTTTTTTCCTCTGAATTTCAAAAAAGTGTGAGTATTTTCCTCTCATTTTTACTACAAAACTATATTTTTTTTCTTTTCCCTTCTATTTCTTTCCATTTCATAAGTTTCAAACGAGCTTTTAATATTTGTTAAATTATTTAACAATATAATATTCAATATTAACTTATAGTATTTTTAAACTGAAAGTAGTTTAAGTATTATCAACTAATTATATGATTTGAAATAATGATCACTCAAATTATATAAAAATTGTACTCGTGACTCTGAAAAAGGTTTGATAGAATGAAAAATGACTTTGATGATACTTTTCACTCCCCTCTTATTTTGGAAGGGTAATGATATACATATATATATATATATATATAAAGTATGTATAATAATGTGATTGAGTGATGGACCTTATAATTTTAAAAAATAATAAATAACAACATGCCATGCAATTACCAATTGTTACTTCCATATTATACGGGTATAAGACTCTATACGAAACATCTCGAAAAATAGCATTTTCCATTTGAGAGGTCACCTTACCAGTTGTTAATGGAGAAAAAATTACTTTTGCTTATTCATTCTGAAAAGGCACCTTAAGTCAGCTTATTTATACAAAAACTACTTTTTATTCCACTTAGTCTTTGAGAAAAAGTTAAATAGCTATATTTCATGTTAAAAGAAAACGCAAAGCACTAGGGTGTTTGATAAAATTGAAAATCAAATGCTAAGAAATAGTGGAGGCTAAATTAGCAGCATTGAAATATTGACGTACCGAATTTTTAAGATTAAAAAATGAAATAAAAATTTCACAATAAGAATAAAATCTAAAACCATTTTTCCTTTATCATGTTTATCAACCATTGTTCCTTTTTCCTCTCTCTCTCTCTCTCTCTCTCTCTCAAAATTTACCAACCACATCTTCCTTACTCTTTATTGTTGTAGGCTTGTAGCCACAACATCTACACCAACTTACAAAATGTTTTTTCGTATAGCAGGTTTTATTTTTTTGGGTCCTCTTCTAACTTTACATGTAGTTCTGAATTTTTAATAGTAATTCATATTAAATTATAACATGTAATGTTTTATTGTATCAGGCTATCAGCAACCTGAAATCCTTGCAAAATGGAGAGATGTTAAAAGAAAAATATCACATGGCAAAATCCCGAAAATCTTAGTACTACATAATTCCGCATAACAAGTGCAATCAAATGCATAATCCATCATAACAAGTGCAAATATTAGTAATACATAACATTGAATTACAAATACAGCTGCCACCACTCACCACAAATTTGAAGAATATCAGATGCCAATTACAACTGTAATATCCAGAGCATTCAGCCAACAATAAACTACATTACGACTAACATCTTTGGGAGTGCAGTTTTCAACATAAGCATGTTATTCATCTGCTAATGTTGTCCATCTAATGTTCCAAGAGCCTCCTTGAGAAGTGTCTGCGCTTCTTCTCTCCTCCTAGACAAGCAAGGGGAAACATCATCATATCAGAATGAACGCCACATCAGGCAACAGTTGAAATTTGGGGCTTAATAAACTAATTCAGTGTGCACATAGTTCTTCCTTATAGCTTTATATAATTAGAGCTTTATAACACTTACAATTTCAGTTAGTCAACTAGAAAGACTATGACTCCATCTGGATAAGTGTGAAACGACGTCAAAAAGGATTATATCAAAGTTAGAGGATGAGGCCTCCGTCTAGTATGCTATGAGAAAAATGGAAATATAAAATGAATGAGGCATGTAGTGAAGGCCCGTCCCCATGAGTTCATGACATGCATTCACATCAAATCTTAAACTTGTGACATGAATGAGGAAAATAGGCAAAACAGGAGATGAATAGCAGGTGAAGGAAAATCAATCTAATACAGCTTTCCAAAGACTTCTTTGTGTCTATGAGATTAAGCATGAAGTTCTGTTTAGTCTGCATTCCAAATTTAACAATTTCCACTCCTTAAAAGGCTTCTGTTGTGCAGAGCATTATCCATAAAATAGCTAATCCCACGCCAAGCATAAGAGGACATCCTTAGGTAGTTGACAACCAACAAAAAACCTCGTCTGCCACTTCCAAACAATAAATTCGAAGAATATTCTAGCATACGTTATGACAATCCCTTTAAGCATTTTGCTAAGATGGTAGCATGTGTTTTAAGTTGACAGATTATGAAGTGATAGTCCAGCAGTCTTCCTTTGCTGCTAACTCAAAGAGCTTAGTTTTTTAGAACCATTTCCAGGACCCCCTTGAATAAAATAAATCCAGTCAATTCATTACAATAACATAGACCCAGTCAATTCATCAAATCCTAACCACCATCAAAGGACCATTTTTTTTTTTTTTTAACTCCTGAGAGGTAGCTGACGATGACAAGGATGCCGATAGTGGAAACAAGGCAAAGGTAATTGAAGGTAACATTGGCAACTTCTGTGTGAATGGAAGGTTCCAATCCATCAATGGGTACTAGAAGTGTTGTCAGCACTGACCTAATGATTTTATCACTGGGTATTCGGTTGATCTACCACTTCACCTTGAGGTTTTGTTGCAACATGGTGTTTATCTTCTTCTTCACTTGCTCCTGACAGCTGCTTCCTAACTTCTCCTTCTTTCATTTGTTTTTCTAAGAATAGTTCTGCAATCTTTAGGTCTTTTGGGAAACTCAAGCCTAAAGCTGCACATTTAGATGCTATTACCATACTATCAAGAGGATAAGCCGCCAAAGGTATCTATCCAGCAGTAGATCCTTTAGATTCAACGTCAACTATGCTTCAACCTCGGATTGTTGGTGAGGAACATTATGAAACTGTGCAAAGAGTTAAGCAAACTTTACAATGTTTGACCAAACCTGCCCAAGTTGCAGTCCTAGTACTAACATGACAACACTTAATCAGTGCCAAACAAAAGGAAAGGGCCAAGAAAGCCCAACTGTGTTCATTCCTTCATCAATCCATGCAAACCAGCCACCATAAGTCAAGCAGTGTAGTTTTTTTCAGTCCAAAGCAAGGAAACAACATTTTCTTTTTTTTGCTAAGTAAACTTGAAAGATCTTCTATGTAATGGAATGAATAAAACCCTAGTGGAAGGTTAACTTGGAATGAGTTAACCTTTCCAAAACAGAAAGGGCTTGATGTTAAAACAAAAATAACTATATATAGATATAAGTATCTATATATAAACCATTAGCATCCCATAGATTCTGTTTGTACGTACATGCGTCTTTTGTGTGTGTGTTTCAGGAGAAAGGGTTTGGGGAACATGTGCAAACGCATGGTCTTTTGTGGAGATCACTGTATGCCAGGAAGCACGGACATCTCGTTTAGGATGCCATATCAGACACACATACTCCTTGGATACCTCGAAATACGTGTCAAACACGCCAATTGGGGTATCCAATATTTTTATTATTTTTTTTTATAACAGATACTTCTCAAACACATCGGGGACACGCGTGTCCATTAGTTGAACACGTTTTGGGGCACAGCAGGGTTAAAATGTTATTGTTAAAAGTATTAAATAAGTTTAATTTATAAATTTTAAAATACCAAAACAAAAACCACCAAAATCTAATTCTTCAAATCCTTAACTTGTTAGTAGTTGTATAATAATTGTGAACTTATTTAGTTGTTTTCATATTCTTTTTGGTGATTTATGAATTTGACATTTGCATACATAATAAATAAAAAATGTAAAAAAATTATTTTTTTTGCCGTATTCCCATTGTATCTGTGTCCACGTTTTTTCAAAATACTGTGTCCCGTGTCCGTATCCATGCTTCTTAGACTGTATGTATAAAATGATTCAATTTTCAGTTCAAGAACATACGCTGATATACTGCAACTTGTAACCAAGTCATCAACCCAACCAAAATAAATCATTGTTTAACATGAATACTAAATCAGAGTCTAAATGACTACAAATTCTTAATTTAGCTAAACTGCAGAAGCAAATAGGCATTTCAAAGACAACAACATTTCAAATGTTATGAAAACCAAGTAGAGGATTTCATTTCCAAATATTTAAAAACCTCAAGAAGACTAACAGAAATGTACCTCTTAATATCCTCCACAGCTTGTTTACGCCGTTGTATCTGAAGTTCTAGTATGTGAATTAGCGTTGCTTTGGCCTGAGGAGGAGGATGGGTGAAAAAATAGAAGGGAAAAAGGAGGGGGGAAAAAATAACTAAAAAATATATATTAAACGGATTCTCCAAAACAGACTAAGAACTAGGGACTTTAGTTCGGAAAATTCTACCTGGTGGGCACGCAATGAATTGAGAAGGTGATGTAAGTTCTTGAATATAAGAGATATGTCTTCAACCCTTCTTGCATATTGTGATGGCCGCTCTATAAGAACATCAGCAAGCTCCAAAATATGCAGCTGAAGTTCTCTGTTAAGCGATCTCAGTTCATTCTTGAAATCTGAGACAGATTAGAATGTTATTAGACAGCAGCTTGAAGATATTATAGCTATTTTAGTCTATGCCCTCTTTGTGCCATTGAATATTCAATGATGCACAACTGAGGAATCCGCCTTGACCTTGAGCAGGGGGCTTCAGGAGGACTTGGGGTTGGACTAAGACATTGCAATATAATACACCAAAGGCAAAGGGATGCAAATCGATAGGTTATTGATGTCTTGCATGCTTCAAAAGATTGAAAAGTAAAGAGTCTACCGACTACCATGATACGTTAGACAAATAAGATCTCATTAGCTTTTTTTCCATGCTTTGCCTTTTGCCTGACAAAAAGTTGAAAATTTAAGCAGCCTCATACAACCATAAGTCAGCACCCCATCCTAGAACATTTCATAGTAGCCTAGTGGCACAATTCAACCACTCCACCTAGTGGGCCCTGTTTCCCACAAAGATGCATGGAATCTCTGCAATAATACATTTGGAAGCCTCTTGAACACTTATTCAATGCTTCCAACCAAATTTAATAGCATTCAAATGTTATATACTGTGTAGCTTTGAGCTCCAATGAACTTTCAAATATTATCATTTTTCTTAATGGAAAAGTTATACTTTCCAAAAAGAGACTTGTCATTGTTGTCAAAACTTAAGATCATTTGAACATGCAAAGTCACCACTTGATCTAAAAACTTAAGCTGTTAACTAAGAGCCCAAACAATGCATATCAAACTCTCCGATACCCTTCCTCACGTGCAACTTCGCCTTGCATGTGGAGATGCAACATACAAAGATGGAGAAAAACAAATGCAATCAGGAACAAATGCTAGCAAAGAGACTTGAAGCCAAGACCTCTTCCCAACCAAAGCTCTGATATCATATTAAGTCACCACTTGAGCTAAAAGCTTAAACTGTTAAGTAAGGGCCCAAGCAATGCATATCAAGCTCTCCAACAGAACAAAATCGAAAGAAGTAACTAGCTCAGAAAGGGCATTAGCAAGTGCTATTCCCAATAATAGAAGGTGCTAGGAATAGGAGTGTATAGACCTAATAAGCCAATCCCTTGCATTATTTTACTAAGTGACTACCCTCAACCTTGAACTTGTATTCAAAGAATATTAAACAGAAATATAGAATTACAAGACAATATTGAAGCTCATAGGGTACCAGGAATAAAAGTACACATCCACTATGGAATTTAAAAAAGAAAATTAAAAATAAATTCAACAACATGTTTAAAAAGAACTTTGACAACATGGGACAGGACAATGACTACGAGGGGAACAACCCATAAATTAAATTCCTATTTTCATGAGGCAGCATTTATTAGAGAAGGTGAAACAGTGGTAAACATACCAATATTAGGTCCTTTAGGATACAACTGACGGACTCCCTGTTCTTCCAAGCTCGGAAGCACATCGTCTGTCTACATCCAAAGGCAAACATATTTTTGTCAAAGATAGGGCTCAAATACAGAAAATATTTTCATCAAAAAATTCCAAATGGACTTGAGATAGGCAAAGGTGACAAGCCGCATCGAGAGACATGGAATAACAATAGGAAACAATCTGGTCTTAAAAGCTTTCATGGCAAACCCAAAATGGAAGAAAACGCCGCAAACTTGAAGCAATCCAATTATTTCTCAAAAATCATAAACAGCAATAAAAAACAAGAAGTTTCAAAACACTATATATCTACAAACCATAGAGACAGAATTTTGCTTCAATATGAAGCCTTACGCCGAACATCCATACCATTCAAAGACAAACTAAGCTGATTTCATATATTAACTTCAGAGCTATCCAAATTCTCGCAGACTCACAGTGTAATTGCCACCAAAGAGGACGTAAGTGCCTTCAATAGGAGGAGGAGGCTCCGGAGCCGACTTAGGGTTTTGAATATAATCCTTGTACAGCTTGTAATACGGTGGTGGAGGTGGGTACGTAGCTGTTGCCGCCATTTACAGCCTTCTTGCAAACAACAACAGAAGCATGACCTAAAAAATCTTGCAAATCGAAGCAAAAAGAAGTAATTTTAAAAAGACCATGTAAAAAACAAAAAATCCGTATGCATATTCATCCATCTAGGTATACATATATACAAAATTCGTATCTATTATCTTTGTATTTAATTACCTGAACGATTAAAAATTGCGTTTTGAATCTCAGTTCGAAAGAAGAGAGAGATCACTGAAAGCTTCCGTAGAGAGTTCAACCGTTCAAGAGAGAATATTCGAGCCTAGTGCAATGAAAATGGTTTACAGCCGTTTTTGTTTTATTATTTACTTTTCTCTTTTTTTGAATTTCAAATAAAAAAGTTATTTCTTTTAATTTTCTTTCTAAATCAAAACAGAAGAAATGACGCTTTTCCTACCATTTTTTTTCTAATTTCCTTTTTAATTACCGACTCATATTTTGCTTGTTTTTTATTGCTGTTTATAGAAAAGTCATAAAAGTAATTTGTTTTCTAAAAAAGTTATTTCCTTTTTAAGAAATGTTTTTTTATTGCTGTTTAATTACTGACTCAAATTTTAAACATGTTTTTTAATTCATTTATTTTTTATACAAATTTACTTGCAAAGTAAATAAGTCAAATTAAAACATATTTTAAAACTTATTAAGTTATCGAGCCAAACTTAAATAATGCATTAGTCAATTCAACTCGACTCAAACTTAAATAATGCATTAGTCAATTCAACTCGACTCATTTACAATTTCATAGTTCTAAATATGTTTGGATGTGTAAAATATATGTACATGTTACATATTGCAGAATGTAAGAAATTTTAAAGTTGAAGCCGGTTCGTTGATTCCACGATTTTTAAAAATACCAGTTTGGAAAGTAAGTTCAAGACAAATTAGATTTAGTAAAAAATAATTTGCACAAACTGAGTCTATAAAAAAAAAAAAAAAAAAAACTCTTTCATCCACACTCCACACTAATGTCAACAATTATTAATCAGTAACTTAGACGATAATAAAAGGCTTAGTTGGCTCAGAGATACCATAATTTCGTGTGGCCAATATAATGTTATATGGTTTGAATGTATACCATGAATTTAATTATATAAAAACTTTTATACTTCCTATCATTCTCTGCCAAGCTTTGAGCTAATGAAGTTGGGTATAAAACTTGTATATATATATATTGCTTGTTTGGATGAACTTATTTTTTATATTTTTAATCAATATTAATAGATATACATGTATTTATAGATTTTTACAACTTCTTTGTAATTTTTAACAACTTTTTCTTTTAAATAAGTGTATTTTTCTGAAATTCAATTTCGGTGTAATTATACACTGTAAAGTCATACTCTAAAAAAAAAATTTAATTTAAAAAACAAGAAAAGACCATAAAATTTATAAAAAAAAAACTCCAAGGCTCAAGCTGTACCAAACAAATGTTAATGGGTAACGATAGAGAGAGAGAGAGAGAGAGAGAGAGAGAGAGATTGGGGAATGGACATTGCTAAATTTGGAGGTATTTCCCCTTTAACTAATTTATCTGTTTCTATCTTCTTTTTAATACTTCATCGTCTGCATTTTCATGAGGCTTCCACGCACTTCTTCACCTTTTCCTTTCAAATGATCGCTCATGTCTCTCTTTCTTTCTTATATATATATATACACACACGTATACATAGTTTGTCATCTGATTCCGTTTAGATGATTTGTATACAAGGTTTTGTTTGTTGCCGATTTGCGGTTTTGTGCAAACTGATAGCCAATTGAAGCTTCTCCCCTCGGATCCAAACCTTTTGGGGACGGCATTGGTAATTCAATTCCTCACTCTCATTTTTATTTTCTATTTTTCGTATGCGTATATGCAGAAACACTTGTATTTTTGGAGGTGCTTATTGATTTATTCTTAATGATTCTCTGCGAAGTGGAATGAAAATTGAGGTTACTAAGTCTGGGCATATACTACCAAAATCAGCTATGGAAATTACAATCAATTCAACAGAAAAATAAATTCGACATACAATTATTCGGATTCATTGTTGAGTTTGATCAACAAACTGTAGAGATAAATTCAAGCAGGTTGTCTTTATCTCTTTTCAGCATGTGTCAAATTATAATGTAGAGAGGGGGGGAAAATCCATACCACTCATTCCAAATGTTTTGTCTGTTATTTTTTTATTTTGTTTCTTTTTTCATTGATGGAGGGTTTCCACAGATTCCCATGTAGCTCTAGCAGGACAACATAAAAACCCTGTTTCTTTCCTGAAAGAAAGATCAAGCTTTATAACTTGAGCTAAACAGCTGCTTCTCATGCTCGGAATTAATTTTAGGAAGTGAATCATCAGGTCACCAGATAATGAACATGCATTTTTTCCTTTGTGCTAACTAAGTGTTCATCTCTTCTAGCACATTTAGAGATAGTCATGAATTATGAACTTGCAATAAATGTGTAATTGTTATTATTAAGACCCCTTGTGCAATGGAATGATGTGATATGGTTGCCTTGTACCTGGATGGGTATGCATTCTTCTTTGTAAAACGAGGGGAAAATAGTTATTGTCTAGCCTGTTGATGCTGGAAGTTTCTTGTACAGTTTAACTCCCATGCATGGATGTCCCTAAGGGTGTCTACAGCCTTTTTAGGTGCGTATGTTCTTCGTTGGATCTCTAGATTGAGCAATAAACAATCTCATTTGCTATTTACCTACTCATTAATTACAAAAGAACTCACACAAGGAGATAAATTATTTTTGTTGGATGTTATAATTCACAAACACATATAATGCTCTGTTCCCATGTCCGGATTTTAGGTAGTTGCCATTTCTTACACCCCATATCTGTATCAGATTGCAACACCAGTCCTCGCCTTCATGCTATACTGCTTTGATGAGCGTTTCTCCAACTTTTAGTTCATGAGTCCCTCGTCGACATTATGTTATTGGAAGGAAATGTTTTGCTTATTATGTGTACAAATAAATATCTTACACCCCTTGATGAACCCATGAGTAGTTGCAACAAGCAACAGGTAGTCATTTCAGGATAACTCTCATGTAAGCTTTGGAACCATAAACTTGCCAAATTTGTGGCATCGTCTTTCAAAGGTATTTCATAACAATCATTTGTTTGTTGGCAACTGATTGATTCACAGTTAGATGGCTTTTAGACCAAGTGGGTTTCAAATTTATCTGACTTTTATGATCTTACATTTTCCTAGTAATCCGGAAAAACAAATTTTATTCTTTATGAATTTTTTATCTCTGAAATTGAGCATCTTCATATATAATATCAGCCGGTAATGCTTTGTGTCTTAAATTGTTCTGTAGACATCTTGAAGCAATGGATCTTCCGGCAACTGATGTTGAACTCAAACCAGAGAAGTTTGAAGAACTGAAAGAGGCAGGTCCTTTCTTACATTGTGGTCTTTCTGATACAGAAATTGTATACAAGATAGGACAAGCGTTTCTCCCTGGATTAGCCTCAGCCTGTGTAGACAACACAACAGGTGGTCTTTTCAACAGCCCTTCTTCAGTGGCTGTTGATATGAGAAGAGAAATGGTAGACTATCTAATGCAGAAAAGTGAAACGTTTGTGGCTGAATCTGTCATCTTAGAAGGTGGTCCAGAAGCAGAACTGTCGGACCATCCTTACGATATTATTTCTTATTTCATTGATGATTTTGCAAGTTCAAAGAGGAATATCTTTAGCCGGGTATCAGGATGGTTACTAAGCGAAAGGAGAGAGGACAGAATAGATGATTTTGTACAAGAGATGGAAATAAATGGGTTTTGGTTCATGGAGAGGAGGGAATCCGTTGCACAAACTTTGCTTAAGAATGTTGACTTCAAGAATGCATTTCACTGTGATATGAAATTCAACTCTGCGGAAGAGCTCGCTGAGCATAGTCTGCAGTGCAATTTTAGAACTATGAACTGCACAAATGAAGGGTGTAATGCCAGATTTTGTGCAGCTCACCTAGAGAATCACAACTCTATCTGTCCATTTAAGATACTTCCTTGTGAACAGACGTGCTCAGATGGCATCATGAGGCGCGAAATGGACAAACACTGCATAACAGTATGTCCGATGAAGCTCGTGAACTGCCCCTTCTATATAGTGGGTTGTCAATCTACTATTCCTCAGTGTACTATTGGACAACATAATTTGGAGAATGTCCATTCTCACTTGCTCTATGTTCTCCAAGTCATTCACAAGGGTGCATCTGTGGAGGATCTTAAACAACGGGTGGAACAACTGGAAGAGGTAAGACTTCAGGGTGTTTGTATGTGCTCCATTTCTTAATTTCGTAAGATAAATAGCAGCTGATGGAAGGAACCTTGTTAGAGAAACAATTATATGTCATAAGTTAAAGGCAGAGGTGTAACATCAACTATAGAATTTTCACAAACTGATTACTTTGTTATTTATCTTTATTTATTTGTTCTTTTTTTATTATTATTAAGTATTTGGTCGATAAAAAATTGAAATTTGCAATTTGAAACCTTCCAATTTTGCAGGAATGGACCTCATAAGGTAAAACACTAAAGCAAGAATCAATTAGAAGGCTAGAGTTACTTACCAAAAATAGACAAAAAAAATGCTGGAGTTTGAACTTTTCGTCACTAGGGAAATCTTATGAACTCTCTCAACCTTTGTCAATTTTTTTGTTCTTTTTCCAGGAAACCTTCTTTCCCTCTCCTATTTTTGTGTAGTGAAACTGTTTGGTAATTTCTTCCGTACTTAAAATCAGAGAAACATGCATAATAACAGGTCAGCACCCCTTTCCCGCAATAATTAAGAATAGAAACCCTATGACAGTTATGCTAGTGCAGACAAGTAGTCAGAGTTTAAAGTTATGTTTAAAGGATCAAGGCTTTTGACCAAACAAAGTCACTTTGGTTGCCCTGCATTTGTACTTCCATACATTACCATTTGTCAACATCCTAAATTCAATTGTTCAGCACATCTAATCAAGTACACACGTCTTTGTTTTGTGACAGGCAACACCTCCTGGACGATTGACAGAAGCTCGGGATGTCAGATCGTTGACCTTTGCAATCAAGGACCTTGAAGCAGAGCTTGGGCCACTTAAAGTCAGCACCAACATCAAGGTCAGTGAAAACCACACAGAGTCGCCAAGTAAAAAAGAGGAGTGTGCAGAGTCAGCCACCCAAGAAGAAGGGTGTCTGGATTCACCCACCAAAAAGGAAGAGTTCATGGAATCACCCAACAAAAAAGAAGAGTACCTTGAGTCACCCACCAGAAAAGAAGAACGCAATGACTCGCCCCACAAGAAAGAAGACTTTGTCGAGATACCCTCCGAAAAGGAACAGAGCAGGGAGTCACCCCCCAAAAAGGAGGAGTGCCCCGGTTCACCACCTGAAAAGGAAGATTATATCAGGTCACCCACCAAAAAAGAAGAGTGTGAGAAGTCCCTCACCAAAACAGAAGACTACCTGGAGTCACCCACTAAAAAAGAAGCACGAACAGAGTCCTCAAATTTGATGGCACACGTAATTGAGGAAGTTGAAAGCTAATTTCCAACCTACCAATTATGGTATGCTTTATCCATGAATGGAGAGATCATTCATCGCCATTTTTGTCTTTCTTTCTTTTTTGAGGGGTACTTGGGTTACTTTATAAAAATGTCCAATCCAGAGCTGCCTTATTCTATGATTTTACAGTTGTCTCCTTTTTCTACCCGAGTTTTCCTTTTTGTGAGTCCATATTCAATTTGTTCCTGTAATGAACAGAAATTTTGTTCCTGCTCTTATCGTTTGCATTGACATGGATTTTATTGCCATTAGCATTCTTCTGTATCCAAATTCATTTCCAAAATTTGATCTAACTGGGTGATCTGCATTTTTCAGCAGCGGGACCTATTTTACAGTCTATTCTGGTGCTTTTCTCCTCTTTTTTGTTTTTCCTTCTCTTTTTCTATTGAAGTTACCTTTTTGCTGCCATAGAACTAGAGAAAACACTTTTGGCATATTCAACCTTTTGTTTGATTACTCATGGCTTTGGATACGAGTACTTTTAAGGGAATACGAAGTATGAAAGTTTACAAAAATCAAATAAAGGACTTGGTTGCAGCGGGTATTGGTGACGTTAGTTATCATGCACAGATCTATTGATCCTCAACTTGCACGGCAAGATTAAATGCCAGGTATGACTCTGGTATTGTCTTCCACTTGCAGTTACAAGTTACAACAGAGTTCTAAACGTTGAAGGTTATGTCATGTCCCATCCAGTACTTTTTTCATTCCCAGGAACCTTTTGTTTTGTCCCTTCCAGTAGGGTTTGGAGAAAGGAAGGTTAGGTTAGGTCGCAATAGAGTAATCTTACTGTTGAGCCAAGGCCTGTTCGCACATCTCGAATCATGGTGTACTTATTTTAAAGGATTTTTTGCCGATACTTCTAAGGTACAGTACGTACCTTACAATATCAACTCTTGGATCAAAAAACCAAAAAAGTTGACCATTTGATGGAAATCTTCAAAAAAATCCAGATTTTTGGGTGAAAATGCCGATACTACAAATGTGACCCATGGTTGTAAACTTAAAATGCTCACATATAACTAGTAGTTTATCACAATGTAGTCACATTTTGTGGTAACTATCGTCATAATAACAATACCAACAATTAGTCTAAGTGGTAACTACCGATCGTAATTACGATTAGTTCAAGTGGTAACAACTCTTTAAGGTATGGAAGTACAGTAACCACCGTTACCTATTTTAAAAAAAGAGATTAGCTAGAAAAAAAAAAAAAAAAAAAAGAAAGACAATGATTTGGCCACCTGCGCGACTGTATCCCATCTTGCAGTGGCTGAGTTTGTTCACCAGCCTGAGCATATGTGCACAAAACCCAAGTGATCTTGGACCTGCAGATTCACTCATTACTTGGGGGCTTATATCGAGCGAATTGACTTATTAGAAACCCATGTATTTTGTCGAATTGGAAAATTATTAGATCAGATCAAGCCAATCCATTTTTGTTGCCAAAAATGCTTATCAAGCTTATCCAACGAATAATGGTGGACATACATTAGTCTCAACTCAAAATGGGTCAACGACTCCCTGGTGTAACAAAAAAAGGGGGCATATTTATAGAACAAAGTAGGCAAAAATAAGAACACGGAAAAAAAAAACAAAAGGGGAAGAAAACAACAAAAATTCCCTTTTCAGAATTAAATCCTGAAGCAAGGTTATCGTTTTCCAAAGTTAAAAATTAAAAAAAAAAAAAGACCAGAAAACAAAGAACACACGACACCTCTCTTTTTAGACGCCCATTGAATTCAGAGAAAAAAATCCAAGGGTAGACCATAAACAGACGGTGAAAACTTTTGACTAACAGACTAAGGGGAGAGCAACCGTTTGTTAAAGTGCCGAGGATGTGAAAGTCGGCACCCCCATTCCACTTCATTGGTAGCAAAATCTAATATACTTGGAGCGGCATTCCCATGCATCCTGTCAAATTATGTCTGATGATGGCGCTTCATACACAAATGGAGCTAATGAAACTCCTCTTCATACATCAAATGGTTCCCAACCAAATTCAGCTGGACTATAGTGGGAATACTACATGAAGCTGAACTCACACAGCATCCGGCTCGTTCAAGAAATCAATTTCTCATAATCACAGTTAAAATCAAACAAAAACCAATGACCTTTTTACGAATTCAAACTCCATTCAGAACTTTAAATTAGAGTAACTATCAAAACAACACAAGACAAATTCTCTGGTTTACTACAGTCAAAAAACTTGGAACCAGTGCAATAAATAAATAGGTGCTTAGTGTGCTTGTGTCTCGCTAATAAGAATTAACACCCCTGTTCAGACTCACCATGCGAGTAGTGGCGTTCATCTGGGATCCCCTTGCAGAGCCGGTCTGATATGTTCTCCCGGGCCCACCATACGCAGCATCTTGATACCGTGTGCTATGATAGCCTGTAGAATATCCTCCTCCCGTTCCCCGTGACTGCACCCGGTCCCTTACAAATCCTCCCCCAGAAGTTTGTCCTGGACCCAATGGTCTCGCATACCCAGATCGCCCACCGCTACTGCCTTGCCTTCCCTGTGAGTAAGACAAGTTGTCTTGCCACTTGCCACCAATGCCAGAAGCTGCAGCAGCTGCGTAGTCCTGACCATCCCTCCTCCTTGTGGGCAGGCTGTCCAATCCACCACCGCCTATCCTTGCCTCTATTGCCCTCTCATTACTTTCTGCAAGGATCGACAGCTTCTCTGTCAACTGGAATGCCAGAGCCTGCAGCCTTGTGTGCTCAACATCATGGAAGACCATGCATTGGGTTGGTTGATCCCAGCTTGCATGGAGCTCCTCAGCAATCATCATTTTGCTCACAATGCTGTGGGTCTGGGCATCTGAAAGATCAAACATCTTTGCAAGCTGGTCCAGGCTCAGCGAATCATAAGCTGACGAATAGGTGAAAAGATATGTCCTCAGGGCCTCTTCCTTAATCCTGGCCCTAAGCATCTCAAGAACATTCTCTCGGTTCTTGAGGAGCTTCCAGGCATCCAGGGACATGATGACATCAAATGCCTTCTGGAAATCTCCCTTGGTAAGGGCTCTAGTGGCTGCCATCACATGGTCTCTGACATTTTCAGGTGGACCAGTAAAAGTTTGCCTCTCGCTCACCTCAAGCAACCGCCGGAATGTCTTACTTATAATCTTACGCTTGGCATCATGGGTATTGGCTGCCATGTTGGGGACCTCCAGCAGCATGGCACATATCAGATGGACAGCCTCCAGAAGCTCAAGATTTATGTGCATGTGGTATGGCATCTGCCGTCTCCTTTCCAACCGTTCCTGACAAAATTCAATAAGTACAAAATTGAGTCTCAGGAAAGAAAGACACGTAATATAGAAGCTATGGTAAGGGAAATTTGACACAAGTATTCTAAATCAAGCACCCCCCATAACCTGCCCCCCCTTCTTTCCCCTTTTTTCCCCACCAAAAACAAAAAAAAAAAAAAAAGAAGAGCACACAAATTAGTTAAACAAACAAAGGCTGACCTCCCTACCGAGCCAATTGGTCACAAAAGTCATTACAATGGAAGTAAATACAGTCTTGTGCAACTGATGAACTTTTATGTACTTAAGCCAGACGATATGATGCAAAGAGTGAGTCTTCTTAGACAGGCTACTATGTGAAAGTTCATCTGTGAGATTGCTCGATGATGAACCTGCATTATTCCATACAATTTATACAAATTTGTCTGCAGACACAAGCATGCAGTTGCACGAGAGAACTTAATTTTCGATGCACAAAGATATATTTTGATCTTTATACAAACTATCCCCATTCAACAACTTTTTGACCATCTGCTTTGTTTCTCCTCAAACAATCCACGAACATGGATTGTCCTCATCAAAGATTAGTATCCAAATTACATAGAACTGTAAACTAAGGACAGATCGACGTACTTTACTCTGCATAATAAGTTTCCAAAGAAATTACCGATAATAAAATAATGGAGGTAATCTTTTATGCATATCAACAACAGTAAAAATTAGATGAAAGGAGATGCCCACAATATTTGACTACATATGTACTGGTTGCAGTTCAGAAAGACTGAACCAAAAGCCAGGAAGAATGCTACTGAACCTATATACAAGATAACGAGACGAGAAATTATACCCGGAGCCTATGGTAGAAAATTTGGAGTCATTCTATGAAGCTATCTTGTTCAATCAATAGAAAACACTGTTCAAAGATATCAAAGCGCAGTTTTCATTGACATCGTTATCAACGATGTTAAAAAATAAATCTGGAAATCTTAGAAAAGGGACCAGCCATACTTCTTGGGGTGAAATTTACAAAAGAAGCAACATAATTATCACTCTATCCATAATAAAGATATTAGAAGCATCAGCTATAAAACACTTTGAGAATTAACAAATAACATGTTCACTATTGTTAGTGTCTTAAGGTATGCACCTCCAAAAATATAATTCACTATGTTTTTAGAGGCAAATCAACATGTAACAGTGATATAGACGCAATGTGAAATCTATTATGAGCACGTAATGTACATTACCTACAAAACTTTGAAAGATCAATAGAAATGTTTTTTATGCTTTTTTGCCTGCCTTCCATAATAATTAGAATTTCACACAATCTATTATCCCCTGATGGTGTGGGGGACCAAACCATTTTCCCTTTATATAAGTTCAATTTCCTATTGTTAATTACACATTTTTTTCTTTGTTCTTCAAGGAATTAAAATGGATCTATTAATAAATCGCCCAAAACATACAATTGAATACAAGACACTACACACTTCGACAACTACAGCATAACTAGATCAATGAATTCACATTTTAACGGCCAATTCCAATAAAACCCAAGCCAACTAAAAGCTTCTCGAATGATAGAGAACAAATCAACCTAGAGGCGTAAAAAAAGGAAAAGACGGAACACACTCGTTAATAATTCTACCCATGGCAGTATCACATATAACTAATTGCTGCAGTGACATACCACAAGACAGCGATATGTGATCTACATTCCTAGACATAGAATTAAATATGCAGAATCAGGGAGCATGAAACTCAAAACGAAGTAACTAAAAGCCGACAACAGGTAACATAATAAGTCTACAAGAGTACTCGCCCACAGGAACCCCAAATCATATCTACAATGCCATAAGTGAATTTGGACCATTTGGTCCATCGTCATTTTTTATACAATGGGATGCAAGTGCTGACTGTAATCCCTCCCTTTCCCAAAGTCATAAATTCTAAGAATGTGATCGTTCCAAATTGAAACGATCACATTTCCATATGACATACACTCTGAACAATTAAATTAATTGGAGGAATTGCAGTCCAAAATAAGAACTTAAATGTAGTTTTTGTTAACAGTAAAAACAAATTGTGAGCACTCCAGTGGGATCATGCATTTCTTTTCAAGAAAACCCTCATAAGCAGCATCTATTAAGCACTAACTGGTGAAAAAGTCACTGGTCCACTCTTGAGTCAGCCAGGAAATGCCAAGCAAACTCCAAAATGTTTCAACAAAAAGGATGACTGTTTGGTAAGCATGAAACCATGAAGCGCAATGCAATCAACATCAAACAAAGACCAATACCTGTTCAGGAGTCTTCTCATGATATCGGCTTTGGGAGACACCTTGAGCGAGTAACTCCTTCACCCTACCACCAGAATATAATTCAGAAAGGCAACCATGTCCTTCGGCAATCAGTCCCAATCTAAATGCACATAAACCAAGCTGTGCCATGGCCCTGTTAAAAAGTATCTGGGTGGAAATGTCCATGTGCTGAATACTATCCTGCAAGTGACTCATTAACAATAAATCCCGTGAGGTCGAAAATTCATCTAGTATAGCATGGTGGTATATGTCACAAAGCATTGCTCGAGCCTTGGTCCGCTCATCCCCGTATTTGTAGATGAGGGATACTAGGATATCCATCAATGCCCTGCTGTTCTCTGGAAAGGTGGGTTTGCGAGGCACGAGCTCAGGAGTAATGACAAACGCAGGGGGGCCCCTACTCTCTTCAACCACTTTGGGTTCACCCCCTGCCTCTGTTTCTCCATTCTCCCCAGCTTCTGTCTGCTCAGCCAACTTCCTCATAGCATCATACACCCCTTGTGGCTTGTAATAGACAAGTTCCACCCGCTTTAGTGCTACCTTTGCAGCAGCCTTGCAATCCCCAATCCGCTCTAAATATTCCTGGACATTCTGAGCAAGAACCAAGAACATAGGTTCATCCCTTAGCCTCTCAACATATTCACGCGTATGGGGATCAATGCACTGCAGGCTTTTAAAGAACTCGACATCTATCCTCTCAATGAATGCCACCAAGTTCCCCCAAACACGAATAGTCCCCTTGAAGTCAGTTCCTTTTCGGGTTTCATCTTCTTCAGGCTCCACCACGTCATCAACCACAATGTTAGGATTCTGGACAAGGATATCGAGTATAACAAGCATATTATGCACACATTTCTTCCATACATTTATTGGCATGTGCCCACTAAGACCTGGATTAACATCAAATTGTGCAGAGACAACACTGAAGAGTATCTCAAGCTTCTGAGCAGGGGTCTTAGCTACCCTGGTGAGGAACGTGAGCTGCTCAACCAGCTCAAACCTTCCGGTTCCCTTCCTACCACGGGCAGCCACAATCTCTTTGAACTTTTTGTTAACTATATCCCATGTAATCTCACTAGGGTCCTTCATGAACTGCTTGTCCATGATCTTATCTTTCCTGCTCAACCTCTTCTCCCAGACCCCACCACCCTCAGCTGTGCCATCCCTGTCTCCTTCGTCATCTTCGTCCTCATCCCCCGAATCTGACCCCATGGCAATCTTTGATGGGTCCTCCTCAAACTCTGACTCCTCATCCTCATCATCTTCAGTCTGCTCATCTGCATCACCTTCATCCTCGCTCTCTGGATTTTCCCTGCATTTATTAATTAAATCTTCATACTGCTTGTTGTTCTTCTTCAGTTTTTGTTTCATTGAATTCAAGCCCTTAGCATTGGTACTACTCATCTTTTTCTTTGCTTCCTTATTGGCGAAAGCCTGATTCAAGAAGTCCTCCAACATAACAAGAGCTTTTATGTAAAGGTTCGGGACCTTTTCAGACTCTGTAACTCGCATGACCTTCTCGAGCTGTTTATTAATCTTGTCAAAGCTCTCTTGTAAGCTGACCCAGTCATTAATCTTCATGGCGTTCTTCATCTGATCAACAGTAGCAGACATCTCCTCAAAACGTTTGTCTTTGGCAGATCGGACAACACGCTTCTGCCCATCTGAGTCATCACTATCACTAGCATTTTCCTTAAGATATCTGCTTCCGGCAGCTACAGTGGCAGACTCACCTGCTCCAACAGCACTGACCTCCTCATCATAATCACTCTCCTCTTCCTCAGTGTCACTATCACCCTGTTATAAGAACAAAAATCCAATGAAATAGAAGTCACTCATTACAACATGTATGGAACATATGAATTTCAGTGGAACGTAAAATAAGACAATTGAAATTTGGTAGCCGATGTCACAAACCTGAGTCCAAAACCTTGATGCCATCTTCCTGTGCAAGTTTTAATCCAAGAAATCAGAAGTCACAGTAACCTACAGAGGAGAGAGAGTGATCAATTGAACATGTAAAAGAAGCCATCATCAAACTCAAATGCAGAAATGATTTGCCCCCAGATTGCATCATGAGACTTCAAAAAAATAAGCCAAAATTACTACCTAAGCAATTGCACCACACAATGTGTAAAGGGCCCATTATACTCAAATGCAAGAATTTTGCAAGGTTATTTTTTCCCTTTGGGGGTAAGGCTGATCACAGAATCCCATGGATTGCAACCTTGGCAGAGGGGTAAAACATTTAATAAAAAAAATGGAAAACCATAGAGCAGCAGATAGGGATAAGGAAAAAAATGAAAGAACACTAAGTAAGAAGGCACCTAAAAAGCATGGATATAGATATGGATACAGATATGGACACAATACGGACACAGGACACGGCATTTTCAAAAAATGAGGACACGGATACGGCGGGGACATGGCAAACAAAATATTTTTATACATTTTTTATTTGTTATGTATGTGAACGTAAAATTTATAAATCACCAAAAATAAGATGAAAACAACTAAATAAGTTCACAATTATAACACAACAAATAACAAGTTAAGTACTTGAAGAATTGAATTTAGGTGTTTTATGTTTTGGTGTTTTAAAGTTTTGAAATTTATAAATTAGACTTTATTTAATGCTTTTAACAATAACATTTTAACCCCGTCATGTCCCAAAATGTGTTCAACTAATGGACACGTGTGTCCTGATGTATCCGAGAAGTGTCCACTAAAAAAACATATATTAATAAAAATGTTGGGACACACCAATTGGTGTGTCCAATATGTTTCTTGGCATGTCTGCAGGGTATGTGTGTCCGACACGGATATGGCACCCTAAACAGAGTGTCCGTGCTTCCTAGAAAGGCACACATGTATAAACTGTTTTGGAGGACAATAACAGAAGTTTTGCCTGGCTATAGAAATTGAATTCATGAGAAACACAAATGTCTCAACAACAGACAACATACCATGCTCTTAGTGAGGATATGCAATAAACATAAACTACCAACAACAATTTATCAAGTAAAAGCTTGGGGTTGCTACTCAGTGTAGGTTCACTAGACAATAAAGTAATAAACCAAACCAAACAAGATGTAAGGCCCCCCTCAGTTCTAACCGCATTCAACATCCACATTAAAGAAACTATGAAAGATAAATACAGTCCATGCCTAGGATGATTACAGTCAATTTTAAGGAATCATAGTTCAATTTTGTGGTATAAAACCAAACCACCACTGAACACTTGCATGCCTCTACAACTTCATTTCATGCATGTTGTAGATTGACTAATATTAATTATACTCTGCTATATATTCTATAAAAGTGAGACTTAAAGCATTCACCCAATGCAGCTCCCTTGAGTTCATGCCTTTGGAATATGTCCAAAACTTTTATGCATAATTGGAACCGTACCACATTAGACAAGAGTATGACAAGTTCTTTCTTTTTCGCCCTTTGCTTCTCAGGAGTGTTGTTAGTATCTTATAATTCACAGTACAATATATATGATCAATCCATTTAGAGGTAAACCGATAATATCACTAATACAGATCTTATGTTAAATGTATCTTACAATACACATACGATATATAATGTGATATGTGATACATGAATACTTGAATTATCTTAAACACTTTCGGAAACAATAATTGATTTTTTTTAATGAAAAATAAAATTATTGAAAAGGTTCACTTAATTATAAAGCTGATGTAAGTGAGCATAATCAATGGCATAAGATACTTAATACCGGACAAGTAGATACTTGTAAAAAAGGTAGACAAAAACAAAAGAAATGAAACATGAAGTTTTCTATTATATAGATTACACAAAATATTTGAGAACTTAAAATGGTAAATCAAATATTAAAACTCAAATGGTCTGTTAAGACAGTACGGAAAACATATTGTTATTAAGGATGACAAACATTTTGACAATAACTTTTCTAAGTGGTTTACACTTAGAAATGCCTGTCTTTTTTGGATTTTCTTTCTTTTCCTTTCCTTTCCTAGTATATCAGGTTGAAAATAGGAATAGAAACAACTAATATATCACTCAGTAACCAATGCATTCGGTTTGCGACAGAGTTATAGGCTAATGAAACCTATTTGATCAGAGGATATAATAATGCACTGAAGTGTCAATATCTTTTGTTATAAAGTGAATTGTCTCACGTCCCCAAATAGAGAAACAAGTTCACGTCAAGAATCTGAGTTAACTGATTTGCATTCCACAATGTCATGTTCAAACTCAGATAACATCAAATTGAAAATACATATATATGCATATATATGTATATATAACGATTAAAAAAATCATCACATCCACTGTAGGCCCATATGGATACAAATACGAATTTAAATTTACATAAGCTAAGCAGACAAGACTTCTTAAAAGGCACTAATCAATCTTAAGCTTCACAATAAAATCCAGAAAATCTGAGAGAAATGAAGATGAATCTATATCTATATATATATATATATGGTCACAAATGGGTAATTCTAGCACCTTCAAATTTTTTTTTTCTTTTCTCCCAACTACTTCTCCAGAAACGAAGTCATGAACAACAGCAAACTAGGTATTTAGAATTTGAAATGAAAAGAACTACAGTTGAGCTGAGAACCCCAATGGACCTGTGTCAGAGAGAGAGGCGGCTGCACTGCAGAGACACTGCTTGCTGGAAGTTTGGTTGCTCTTCTAATGGAGGAGGGAAACCCTAATGCGGTATTTAATGGCGAAGTTGGTGACGAAATGACTATTTTGCCCAAATTAAAATGACGATTGTGCCCAGATTGAATCCAAAAAACATGCAGTAAGCTTATGGTCGCTTACTAGAGAGTTTTTTTTTATCTCCTAGAAATAAAAATTTATGAGGTTTGTCGCTGTTTATCTATATATCTATATATAATGTATAAGACTAGTTTTTAGAATCACAAAAGACTTTATGTTTCAGACCTTACCTGAAATGGAGACTTCCTTCAGTAAGGATTGGGGAAACAGTGCTTAGATCACAGATTCACAGCTTGAGGGAAATAGGTGATCGATCTTCAGAGAATCACAAGAGAAAGAGAGAGAGAGAGCGAGAGAGAGAGAGAGAGATGCTTGCGGCTCTGAGACTCGCAGACTGGGAGAGACACAAAGATAGACGCTAGGGCAACTTAATCTCGTTTCTGTTTAAAAAAATAACCTGTTGTTTCAGTTTAATTACAAAAAAGCTTCAGCAAAAACCGACACAAACGGGGAACGACGGTACCAAACGAAATCAACCGGTATTTCTGAAAAAATCCGGTACAGAGCAAATCAGAGCCGAAAATAACCCAAACGGAATTAGAGACCAAGTGTACCGAATTTTTACAGGTACTTGCCAGCTTGTATCGGCCGGGACAGGAATGATAATTATGCTTACATGATCTATGTTGTCAATGAATCGGATCTTACCCAGACCCGATTCGATAATCTGATAGATGCAGATTCGATAGATTCGATTTTAAACCCAATTATAGACCCGATTCGATCCGAGTCCATTTGGATAAGGCATAATTTTATTTTAAAAATATTAAAAAATAAAAAAAAATTATTTCCTCACCAAATTAAAAGGTTAAAATGGTGTTTATTCTTTTATGACTCTTACCATTTCTTTTTATTTATTGCTTTTATTGTTTTTATTGGATGAGAAAATATTTTTATTAAAAAAATATTTTAATTTCTCTTTAGCAAGGAAAAAATATTATTATTTTAAAATAAACGTGATAAAGTGATTTTGAATATTGCTTAATTAATAAAGTTAATTTAATTACTTTTTTTTTTCAAAATTTGTTTATGACTTACATAATTACTCTTTATGTTAAAAAAAAAAAACATACATGCACATAAAATAATATCATGTAATCGAATATTTGTTTGTTTATAACTTTGATATTTTAAACAATATTAAAAAAAATAAGAATATTTTGAATTTATGCAACGAGTATCCAAAAAAAAAAAGAATATTATGAACACCCTCTATTCTTGTTTTTCCCTCCAAATTTAGCTTTGTAATACCATATATCAAATTATTAAAAAATAAAAATAAATAATAAATCAATTTTAATTGTCGGGTCGGATCTTCAGATTCAGATCTGATTATTAAACGAATTGGATTTGTGATCCCTTGTCGGGTCCAAACCTTACCGGATTTGAATCGGATTTATACTATCGGAACCGGATCTGGCGACCAGACCCGACCGTTGACAGGCTCCCTTTTGGATGGAGCTCTCCCTATCAACTTCTTCCATTCGAATTCCAGCTATATCTCCTAGCTGCGGGAGATCTTCTCGCTATGAAAGAATACCCACTAAGCCTTATCTTCTGAACTTCTGATTTGTCATTGAAAGGCTCCAAGAACTTTCCTTTATCAGGGTTGTATGGTCACAGAAGTTGCACAAGAACTAATTCAAAGAGGCACCAGAGGCGTATTTCTATATGGGTATGTTTAATTTCTTCATTTTATTACCTGAATTTTCTCATTTTCCTCATCTACAAGTGATGTCCTGTTTTGGGTATCTCATGGAAAACAGAAAGGGACAGTGAAAAAATTGAGCAATTTTTCTTAGCTAGTCTATGAACTTCTTTGGCAAATGCTCAAACTTTTATGTTTAGGATTGAGTAATTGAAGAACTGGATAGTTAAGCACTTCAATATGTTTCTTCAGCTTGGTATTTCTGGTTCATTCTCTTCTTTTTTCTTTTCAAATATCTCTCTGCTATTGCTTAAATGATTTATATAAGCTAATTGCGTCTTGCCTTGATGCTTTGTTGATTGGACCAATAAAGTTGCTTCTGAACTGGTTGGTTCTGGAGTCACCGTCTTACCCGACCACGGCATTGCTTCTTCCAATACAAATCAACTAGGTAATTAAACCACTGAATGCTCCTAGTCTTAAGATACTTTCAATGCTGATTTGAACCAATCATTCGTGTGTAATGCTATACAACTAAAAAATTCATGCAATTGTGTGCTGAATAATGTGACTGAATGAGAGCCTGTCACTTTCAAATGATATGCAATTCATATGGAACTTTTCTTTTTCTTTTTCTTTTTCCTTTTCTCAGAACAGGCATTCTAGCTAAGTTTCAAACACATTTTACATGGAAGATGTATCTGGGATTTTTTGGATAATATTGGTACTTTACATGCCCTAATTGTTTTCCAGTATTCTATATCTTTGTCATTCGATGGAATGTAGCACGTAGGCAATTATGTATTTTTATTTTCTAGTAGCATTATAGATCAATGAATGTGATTACTTTGAAAGTCAGTAGCATATTTTGGCCCATTTTACTCCATTGACTGGTAGACAGCTTCATTAACTTAATGGAGCATTTGGGTGTCTCAAAAAATGAATTCTCATAATGCCTCTTGAAAAGAATTTGACTGGGTTGAAACAACACTTCTGATGGGTTCATTTGTTTTCCTTGATATGTTTGATTGGGCGCGTGTCAATAAATAACAAGAAATGTTATTTGGTGTTTGTTGGGATGTCTCCAAATGAGATGTAGGATTGGTGACTAGCTGTTTTGTTTTTACTTAAGTACTTAATCACCCTGGATCCTGAAAATATGCAATTTAACTCAAGAGAGATTTAGTTCCAAAGTACCTTGGGTTGATTGGTTGGTTTCATGATCTGTTCTGGCTTATCTTGTAAGTCACAAATAAGTATAAAATTTCATGTTCATTAACTCAAATTTATGGTCAATTATATAAATAAAAATTTTGGTGATGCCTTGATATTAGTAACTTGGATTGCTGTTTTATCGAAGTCAAGTTTTGTAGTATATTGACGTTAAAAATAACAATCTCAAGAGTATCATTTTGCCCTTAATATCATACTATTAAAATGGCCCCACGGGCATGGATTGGGTAACCTGAACCCCAATTGCTCTTGAATAGGTCGAGAAACTAAAAGTGAATACAAACCAATTAGCTATCAAGGTTGGAACTACAAGCCAAATCCTTTAATAAACTGTTCCAGGTCAGGCTGATTGACGGCCAAGTCTGGCATTGAAACATTGGAACATAAATGGATTGTCAATCGCATGCAATGTCCAAATGCTGCCAACTTCATTCAGTTGCAATTATTTCTTGCCAGTGCTGAGCTTCCATTTACACGATTTAACATGGTTGATGGATTGGTTGGCATGGATCTGTTACGAATCAAAGAGCTAATTTATGGCATTTATGTAAAAGTGGACGCTGCCAGGCGTGCACTCAAATTGATGCTGCTGGATCTGATCCAGTTTTGAATAAAGTTTCTGAGTTCTAAAATGCATTCTGGAGATTCCTAAGGCCTCACGCCATACATGGAACTGCCTTAGGATCAACGTAAGTCATAATCATGCTAATGCAGTCTTATAATTGGCTTACTTATTTTTTGGCTTGCTTGTATTAGTTGTACTTGACTCGGTTCATATTTTCTTCTGTTGCAGTTCTTTAGCAGCTAGAGCTCTGATTGAGAACACGAATCTGATAAGGTGGTCATTATTGTTTAAGGCATTCTCTGGTCTGCTTGTCCATTTATGTGGCAATGGCTATATAGTGGGCATCAATCAGATATACCATATCGGAATTGACAAGTAAGCTACACTACTATGTATTGTTTGCTTGGCTAACTGTGACATAATATTAGGAAAATCTTGCATAGGAACCCAACCCCCCTAAAAAAAAAAAAGAGAAACTAATTTAAGAATTTCCATGGGATTCCTTTTTTTTATTTTATATTATTTATGTTTTGTGTTTGCAAAGAATCCTTGCTATAGCTGATTCTAAACTATTTGATTGTTATAATCAGATGGTTCCTATGATTTCTGAAGTATTGGTCATTTAATTGCAGCGGATGAGTATGATTAATGTGCTTAATTTTATATTTTAAGGGTTTCCTCTTATCTATAACCTGTTTATCAAACATGTGCATAAATTTATTTATTTCTTAATTTTTTGTTTGATATGGTTAATGCTATTATGCTCCAATTGCTGGGTAAACAAACCATAAGGAGATCTTTCAGTTCAGTCAGCATGGTTTTTGGTGTTACTTTCTGCAGTGACAGGCCTCTTGATTGTTGGAATGAACTTCGGTCCATTCATTACTGCTCTCTACTATCTTGGTCTCTTTCTTGGAACCATCTATTCTGTTCCCCATTTCGAATGAAGAGGTTTCCTATAGTAATATTTCTTATTATTGCCACGGTATTCTTTTTGCTCTACCTCCTATTATTTTTTTCTTCAGTATAATAGAGTGGGATATTTCCACGGATTCCTTGATTTGTTTTTCAATGTTTTGTGTTTCCAAGGAAACCTTGCTTTAGCTGGTCCTAAATTATTTGATTTTTATTTTAGTATTTAGAATTGTAGATTCTCAGGTGGTTCTTATGACTCCTGAAGCGTTGGTCATTTAATATATTTAAAAAACTTTTTTTGTTTATATGGTTAATGCTTTTCTGCTCCAATTGCAGGTTAAACAAAACAAACCTTATTTACCTATGGCAGCAGGAGATCTTTCAGTTGAGTACTTCAGTCTGCATGGTTTCTGCCCTCTACTATCTTGGTCTATTTCTTGGAACCATCTATTCTGTTCCCCATTTCGAATGAAAAAGGTTTTCTATTGATGGTCATCTTTATGTTATGCTTAGAACTCGGACTCATTAAGGGAAAATAAAAGAAAAATAAAAATGCGAGAAAAATAATAAAATGAGATATTTCAAATTCTTACTTTTTTTTCTTTTTATGTTATTTTATTCTCCACTTTTATTAACAACCAAACACAAGATATAATTTCACATCCTTCTTTCTTTCTTTTTTTCATCACCTAATCTTTAATCAAAACGCATGGTTCAAGACTACGTACATAGCAATAACTATCAGAACAATATATATACTTCGGTTTTGATCATAGTCCAAGGGTGCATTGGGTTGGGCTTGGGCAGTTTTGGGTGTTCCGAAGTTGGGAGATAGTGGCTAGGTAGAGCTTCAATCAAGGCACACTATATCTAAGTTAAATGCCTTCACCTTTGCATATTCATATATGTTAATTCTTATGTTAGTCGGCTAACTCTATAGATTAAAACACTCTTTTTTTTTTTTTTATCATGTAATCACAAGTTAACTCTCTAGAAGAGTTGTAAGTCATAATAAATTAAGACTAGAAGTGCGTAGGCTTACTTAAAACAGAAGATTTGACGCAAGTAAGAGAATTTCGCTTCATCTTTTGGTTTTTTACTTTCCAAATATGATGGGCTCTAAAATCAGTGGTAGCCATCCCAATTAAAGCCAATAAACCATTCCTCACAGCCCAATTTAAAGTAATGCTTAATTCTAAGTCTATGGTCTACACTATGACTATCAAAATATTGTATTAGTTAGCGATTTGTTTGGGTGTATTTATGAGCTTAACTAAAAAAAAATAAAAAATAAAAATTTCCTAGATAAGTTTATCTAACAACATGCTCAAGAATTGTAATGGTCATTCTGAAGTGTAGGCAGGGCCGCCCTGGGTAAGCCCAGCAAGCTCTTGGGCTTGGGCAACTCCTGGGCTAGGACAACCCCCAAGGTTAAAAAAAAAAAAAAATTATTTTTTATTTTTGTAAAGAAAAAAATTATTTGATCCCATTAAATTTTTTAATTCTTGTATAGAAATTTTTTTTTTTTAACTTGTATAACTTTTTGGGTGATAAATTAATAATAAAATGATAACATATTTGAGTTTGGGTTTGAGCAACCCAATTAACAGGGCCGACTCTTGAGTGTAGGTTGTCTCAAGTTAAAAAGCATAAGAAGTGAGTAATGAAATTACTTTGAGAAAAAAGAGTGATGGGAGGTCAAGAAAGAGGTTAAGAGTATTTATTTTTTCTTTTTTTTATATTATTTCTAGAAGCCCAGAAATTAAGATTGAAAGCAAAGAAACGAAGAACAAAGGAAAAGAATTAAATGGTTACTACCATGAATGCATGCATGTAGACATTTTCCATATTTTCAAGGAAATTAAGAACCATTGACGAGTAAAACTTGAAAGCGACAAGGCTTCTCTCTCTGGTCAATAGTAATTAATTAGTACGCGCACCCTTGCGTGGGTAAGACTTATGAGTCAGTCGAAGTCACCGTCCTCGGAGAATTTGGAACAATATGGTTTGTGCGACTGTGGACTGTTTCCAGCATTTGGAAAATGAAAATAACACTGTAAAGAATTCATTATAATCAGATTTTATTCCTATGAATCTCACTTTGTTTAGCATTACCCTTAATATAATGAAAATGACCGTTATAGTGATTTCAGCATTTATAGTGAGTCTTGTATCGATGTTTAGATGACTATATACAATATATAAAAAAATATTATTCTTACAAAATTTGTATAGAAACTCCAATCAGAATTATGATTTTAGTATTAATAGTGCATTCTAATAGATGTTCATGACTATATATAATGAAATTTTTATCTAAAATTTGTATAGAATTCTACTAAAATAATGTGACGGTGATATTTTTATAATTAAAATAAATTTTAATAGAATATACTGTTATAAAGTGAATGATTCCTATAGTGATAAATTATATATAAATTTCTGTTTATACAGTATTAACCATAATATATATAAATCTTTCCATACACTACATATAGTTATACAAACATCACCTTACAAATATGAGAAACTTCGAAGTTCATGTTTTCTAAACAACAAAATATTCAAAGGCGGCCCAATCCGATAGTGTCGGTGCTTCGGAAGCGCGTTGGACAAGGTACCATTTATTACAAATAAAGTGGACTGATTGGTTGGAATCTGTGGAAAGTATCTTTATCCTACGGAAACGTACAGATCTACTCTCCAATCCAATCTATACCCTGTCTTCCTCTCTTTTCTTTTCTCTCTTTTTTTTTTTATTTTTTTTATTTCTTAAAATATTATGTCTACAATTTTCCTTTATATGAGATGCTCTCCAGCGAATTTTCGTGGTTATCTAGATTTTTGGGAGACGCAACTTGATCTTTCTAATCATCTAGATGAATTACACTCCAGCTCTTGACCCATAATACGTTTTCATGTGTATTGTTTTGTTATTAGAGCACAAAATAATACATATTTGATTAAGATTTTACATAAAAACTTTTATTGTTAAGTACAAAAATTAATATAGTAATTATTCTGTTTCTTTAATTTTGGTTAACAATAGGTGCTAGTCCTAAGTTTATTCAAATGAAATCTTATATATGATTTTGATGATAACTTACTTTTATTTATAAATATTTTTTTGATTAAATATATTCAATGCTTTTAATGCTTGATCTAGTTGGTGTAATAAAATTTTATAAAATTATAAAGCACTTGAAAGAGAAATTAATACTTGAAAAATAATATCTAAATCATTGAGAATCATATTTTAAGAAAACTTGATTCAAGGAAGAAAATTAGAATATTATCTTCTAAAGATTGAAAATTTGATAAAACTATATCCTATAATACAGTCATAATATTTTGCCCATATCTTTTGATCCAACAGTTGGATTGATTTTATTTTTATGACTTGAGAAAGAAGACTCAAATGTTCAATTACGGTATTTTATGAAATTTTTATAAAAAGAATTTTTTGAGAAACAAACATGAGCTGAAAAGTGATTTATTGAATTTGAAATTCAAAATATGGCAGCTTAGAAACAATCATGACTATTTGACTATATTTTTTGATTTAGAAGTCTAAATGATCTGATTATTGAAGTTATGAAAAACTAACATTTATATATACATTTGATATATCATATGAATTTTTAAATTTAAATTTTATTTGAGTGAAATACAAGGTGAAAAAAGACTTAGTGTAGTAGAAATTCAAAGATGACAACTGGGAGACAGTATGGGTATTTCACTCATATCTTTTGACTTTGATCTTCAAATGCTTTGATTCTTGAGGATATGAAAATATAATGTTCATATCTACATTTCATATCTTATAGAGATTTTCAAAAATCGAACGTTTGTCATATGAAAAAGTTAATGTAAGTTGACATAGCTGTGCAAAAATTCAAATATGACAGTTAAGAGACAACTCAAGTAATTTAATCATAAATTTTGATCTCTCCATTGGATTGACATGATTCTTAAGGTTTTGAAAAAATGACTTTCATGTCTACAACATTTCTTTCATAACCATTTTCAAATTCGAATGTTATCAAGGAGAAAATCGAGGTGAGAGTGAAAATATCTGATCAGAAATTTAAAAATTTGTCTGACAGCAAGTAGCTCAACGGGAAGAAATGTCTTTAATTCTCTCCAACAGCTATAAACTCATTTGAAGTTACAAATCATTCTCATATCTTCATCTATAAATAGAAATACTTTTGAGGAACAAACTAGAACATCAAGAGTAATAAAAGATTGTGTATCAAAGTGATATTCATATTACAAAATCTTTGAGAGCTTAATTGTCTTTTATCTTATGATGTTTTGATAACTTCATTGGTATATCTATTATTTTAAAGAATTTATTTGTACGCAATAGTGGTTGTACTTTTATTTTTTCTTTTTGTAAGGGAAAAATTAGTTAAGAAAAATAGTTAGGGGTTGGGTGTGATTAGCATTTGTATAAAAATTAGTTGGAGTGAGGTATCACTTGTTGGGTGTGACTAACACATGTGTAAAAACTAGTTGGAGGGGTGTAATTAGCATCTGTGAAAAAAACTAATTGTAAAGGAGAACTAGGGCCTGGTTAGAAAGTTAGTGTCTGTATCTTCGGTTTGGATCTGGTGAAAAAAAATATCAAGGAAGGAGCTTTGGAGAGTGGACATAGACTTTAGAGTGGAAGTCGAACCACGATAAATCTTGGTATCGTATTCTCTTCTCTTTATCTCCTTACTTATATTTTAAATTGCTTGCATTTATTTACAATATATTATTGATTGATTAATATTTGTTTGAATATTTAGTTAGAATTGTTAAATCTAAAATTATTTGTTAAATTATTGTTTAAACTCAATTCACCCCCTTTTGGATTGTCATCTGGATTATCAATAGGTTTAGGTATATTTTTCAAGAAATTAAGGTATAGAATGATGAAAATTTCTTTTAACAAAAAAATATATGTACATTTATATTTGATTGCATTAATAGGTATTTGTATGTGGATTGTAGAGATGCTTCCACACCTAAGATATTTTTACAAATGTGCTTCCACCCAAACTCTCGCTTGTAAATTCACATCTCTTCTAAGTCGAACCCGAGCTATTTCACAAAGATGGAGCCAATAGAGAAGGCTCTAGAATTATTATAAAAAAAAATGATATATATAATTTTATTTTTTAATATATATATTTTTATTTTTGGACACAAGGCTACAGACTCATATTAATAAATTTATGTGAAATTTATTTACTTGTGTGTAAGAGTAAAAAAAAAATTGAGAAATAAAATTACACATATCACTTTTCTTATTAAAAAAAGACTGAAAATTTTATATTCTTAAAATTTTAATATAGTCATAACGTGGTAAGGAGACAACTGTAATTTGATATTTTAAGTAAAGAAAACCTAATATAATATAGTGATTAAATCATATTACCTGTTGCCATGTAAAATTCCACCAATGGCAACGTATACTCTGATAATATTTTCTTTACCATATTTACTTAAAATTCTAGTGATATTTTTTTTTTTTACAAATTTTTTAAGAAAATAATATTTTTTGAAACAAAACACTCATAAAATAATTTTTAAGTAAATAGAACATTATGGACACATTATTATGATAAAATTTTGAATTTTTGAGAAGTCGATAATTGGCCGTGGTGTCACGTGGAATTTGGATTACGGGGATGTCCGTACGGACAAATTACTATAGATGTTTCGCATGGATTGATTGGATGGAGATTGGAAATCAGACAGCTGGCCCCTGACGGTCCAATATTTTGCTTTCTCTGGTATTGAAGCTTGTACCTTAGCACGCGTGACAGGGACGGTGGAAGTAACGCCCTAGGAAAGCGTCTGAGAGGATGTCATTCTTTACGAATTGACATATATTTAAGGTGGTGGTGGTGGGGGATTAGTTACATTTTTCTTTTTTTGGGGTGTGGTACAATCAGGTGATACTTGACGGTGAGTCGGTGACCGCTGAGTCCCTCGCAGACTCAGCACTACCATTTTTTTTTTTTCTTCACTGTCGTTTTTCAATGCGTTTAAACATTCGTTTTTTCTTCATGTATTTGATATTGTACAAACCTTCACTTTTGTATCTATTTTTGACGAAAATTTAATAAAAAAAATGGTGATTCTAGCATTATTTTTTTCAATAATATTATACAGGGTATAATCACAGTGTCATTTGCATGCGAAACTGATCACATATACATTTTTCTTATTTAGATGTTTTTGTAGATCATATATGATTATTATTTAAAATATAATAACTTGATGTGTTGTATAAGAAATTTTCTTTCTTTGGGCAGCCCTAGCTCGTCAAATTTTATATGAATTGACGGCCGTATCATTATGTGACTCATCAACAATAATCTTAATTAATGAACAATTTGAGCTGGCAATAGAGCCATTTTTTTTCAAAAGATATCCGCAATTTGACTAGTCCAAGCAAAAATCTATGAGTGGCCTTAGAAAATACCTATCTTTCTATGGTTGGACTAGTGCAGTCATGCTGGTCCATATATGAGGGAGGAAAAGAAAAATCATATTAGTTCCTATCACTAGGTCTTCTCCCCCTTTTGAAGTTGCTTTGTAGGTTTTTTTTGTCCCCTTAATTGAATAATGCTCATTGAAACTTCAGCTCTAAAACTTTGTAGGAAGACTTGAAAATAAATCAAACTATTTGAGCTTAATTAACATTTGACTTGTTAAAATCTCGTTTGAAATTGGCTTATAGTATAAATAAGTCAATCTTGAACACATTTTAAAGCTCATTAATTTTTTAAGCTCGGCTCGAACTCGGTTCGAAAAGAAAAAAATACATTAAAATGTTTTAGCTATTAGAATTTAGCTCGATTAAAGCTTGTTTGAGATAAGATAAAAAATTAAACAAACTCAGTTTAAATACAATTTCAAGCTCGTTAAGGTTTTTCAAATCAATCTTAAACAACTCATTACTCGACTTGTTTACAACCCTATTAGAGGGATATGCCACTCCTATCAAACAAAGAATTGATGAGAGAGAAAATATACTAAGACTCATTAAATTAAGAAAACAGGGATGAAAGAAAAAGAAAAAATTAATCCATATAAGATGAAGAAAAAATATATATATATATATATATAATTCAGATAGCATAATTTGCAGTGGGAGATCATGATATGGTAGGGCCAAATATGGGTTCAGCAATATATTACGACTCATCATATGGTCTAATGGCATCCAGTAGACATTTTCTATACATATACATTAGTTGTTGAGGTCAGCAGTTCAAATTTTCTTTAGATGACATATACTCTACCAAAATATATCTTGCTCCAGATGTTTAATAAAAAAATATCTTATAAATGGTTGGGATAAGTTTGAATATTGGTCAATTCAGTGTAAGTTTGGAGTTAGAAAGGATTTTATTGTTTTATTAGCATACTAGAAAAGTCTCAAACTTGCTGTAGAAGTTAGTAGTCATTGATTTCTTGGCATACCAAAGAATTTTCTCGGGTCATACAATTCAATCGAATTACTGGCCCATGTCTTGGAAACTCGTGGAAAATTTTGGACCAATATCACATGTCTCCCTCTAAGATGTTGAAAAGGGTACTTAGGTCAAATCCATTTTCAACCTCCTCACCTGTTTAATCCAACTTTATCGGTTTTAGAAATTAATTAAGTGGCCTTACTCTATAAGATACAGTAATAATTGGTCTATCTGTTGGTCGAGTTGAATACCAATACATAGTAATATTTTAAAATTATGAACTAAAATAATGAGTGCTTTTGTTTAAAATAAAAGAACTATAAACAACCACAATATGTTATAAAAATTTTACAAAAAAATTATGTTTATAGACATTTATGTTTTGGTAACATCCAGCGTGAGTATCCTAAAATGGATTTCTAGTAAACCATTTATCCTATTTATCTACTAGTTATTTCTAGAGAAAAATGTGTTTTACTTTTAACTACCAAATAGAAGATCACGATTCCAGAAAAAAATAAAAAATAAAAATTGAAGATCATGCCTTAAAATTCACGAGTTACCAAAAATAAAATGAAAACCCCATTGGAAAAAAAAAAAAAAGAACCATGTATCATGCCTTGAAATCCATCAGTTACCAAGAAAAAAAAAATTCATAAGTTACCAAAATTTAAAATCAAAACCCCATTGGAAAAAAAACAGAGAAAAGAAAAAGAACCAAACCCTCTCTCGCTCCCCCCTCTCTCTCCCTCTCTCTCTCTCAACCATACTCTCTCTCTCTCTCTCTCTCTCTCTCTCTCTCTCTCTCACACACACACACACACACACACACACAAAACACACACACACACACACACGTTCAAAGCATTAAAATCAGATAACTACGTAAGTAAAACTAGTTAAGGGGACTTCAGTTTTCTTATTGAAGCATTTGAAATGAAACTTCCCTACATAATGGTCATTTAACGTGGTTGGACTTGGAGGCCCTCTGGTACTCAGTCTGTCCTTTCTCTTTCCAACTTCTATATATAAACGTTGATATACTTGCAAAGACAGCCAACCCATGACAGCTTTTCTTTTCTTAAGACATAACAAGAATCTTAATTTTTGATAGGGGAACGAACGGAACAACTCTGCATTCTGATCTTTAAACCCCAAAAAAAGCAACCAAACCCTCAAATCTTCCCAGTTCCCACCACAATCTGCGTTCTCTCTCACATTCGCCCTAACAAAACCCACATCTCTTGAGGTTTCTCTCTCTCTCTGCCTATTCTTTGTATCCTTTTTTTTACCCATATGGATCTTCCCTGAACCCAGTCACATCTCCAATTCATGTCCTCTCGTCCCTAAGGTAATTCCATTCTCTCTCTCTCTCCCATGTTGAATGGGTTCAATGAAATGCTGCTTCCTGCGAGTCTTTTTTTTATTTTTTTATTTGTGTTTTTGTAAATTTTTTTTTTGGGTGAGGGGATGCTTATTGCTGATGAGTTAATCATAAATGGGTAATGTAGCTTTGAATTTCTTTCTTGGTAGATTGTCACATGTTATGATTTCGGGAAATTCATTCGTATCTCTATTGTCTCCTTCAATTTGGTTCAAACTATGTTTCTGTTGTGGGTTTTTTTTTGTCCTTTTCTTTTCTCTCTCCAACATTTGATCAGAATTGTTCTATTTGTAAGTATCATTTGAATATTTCAGTGCTTTGTAAATTTATGTTATTATCTTGAAATGAAATGGGATTTAGTGTTGCTCTTTCTAGGATTCTTTCTACTTTGAATGAGATTGCGGAAGTGGGTTTTGTGTTTGAAACTTTTTATTGATGGATGGTAGAAGATTGAGCTATGTAATGAACATAACAGGAATTGTTATGAGTGTTTTTAGTTACTTGACTTATGTAGGTTATATTAATAGCATATCATTTTTTTGGTTTAAAACTCATTTTCTGTTTCCAAATTTGTGGATTTGTCTTAGTACATCATGAAAAAGATTAAAAATCTCATAGAAGAAGTTTATAATGCCGGAGTAACTTTGAAATCGTCCATTCAAAGAGCTTCATTTGTTGTCATTGGATATATTTTTTTTTTGAAAAATGCTATTCTTACAAAAAAAAATTAATACAAAATTTGTATACAAAATGACGTGGCAGTGACAATTTTGTAATTAAAAGTTATTATGATGGATGTTTTATTTTAAAGTGAAAGACTCTTGTTAAGACACATCATTGTGTAGAGAAATTTTGTATGATTTTTTTTTGTTTATATAACATTACCCTTTTTTTCGTAGTGTCACCTTTTCTACATAATGCTGTTCAACGTACCTCACATCTTGAAATCGTTGGTTACATTCTTTGGTTTTGTTCTTAACAGGTATTGTGATCCCATAGATCTTGTTATTTATGGATCAGTCATTTGGAGATTTCTAGTAGGATATCGCAGTTATCATAATAAAATGGGGATACAATTTTCCTGTCCGTTTGCTGATTTCGATGATTTGGACAGAAGGCTTGAGGCTTTTTTAGTTAGATCGATGAGCTTTGATGGCAATGATGTGGAGACAGCGTTGAGATCGGTTAGTTTCAATGGTCGAGATTCCAAACCTGCCACAATGAAATCATTTGGTTCTGGAAAGATGATATTTGAAGGATCTGTTAGCTTTAAGGGGAGGGAATTGGAGACCACAATCTCATTTAGAGTTCCTTCAGATGAGGAGGAAAATGTGATTGTTAGATCTTCCAGCCATACGAGCAAACAAATTGGCGAACAATTGCCAACAGATAGCCTGTCTGAGAAATCAGCCAAAATGCCATTGTTGGAGTCTGGTGACCAAAGATTTCAGGCTGCATTAAAGTTGCAGAAGGTGTACAAAAGTTTCCGAACAAGAAGACAGCTGGCGGATTGTGCTGTTTTAGTTGAGCAGAGATGGTTCGTTTTACTCCCTTTGATATTCTTTAAGGTTCCGACACCACATTGGTCTAAGTGGATTTGAGTAATTACAAGGATAGGGAGTCATTCTTAGAAATGACCCCATTTCTTTGAATCCTTAACATGAACCTATTCCATGCTGTGGAATAGTTCTAGACTGTAAACAATCCAAGAATGGAATGTTTCATTCCAGTGTGGTGCACTGAAACCCACTCTGTTTGTTTGTTATTCTTTTTTGTCACCGTGTTTAAAATTTCTTTTGATGCACATTGTAGGTGGAAATTGTTGGATTTTGCTGAACTCAAGCGGAGTTCTATATCTTTCTTTGACATTGAGAAACCAGAAACTGCAGTTTCACGTTGGTCAAGAGCAAGAACCCGAGCTGCCAAGGTAAGTTTCAGACAATCTAATGCACTCTAAAGACTTTCTTTGTTGCAGATCTGACCTGTTGGCTTCTTTCTCCATTTGCAGGTTGGAAAGGGTTTATCAAAGGATGAAAGGGCTAGAAAACTTGCTTTACAGCATTGGCTTGAGGCTGTAAGTCTCCTTTCTAGTGAAAACTTTTGTATGATACTATGTTATTCTTCATATGCTTGTTGTTGATTTTAGTCCCCATTATGATTAGATTGATCCTCGGCATCGCTACGGTCACAATCTTCAATTCTATTATGCCAAGTGGCTCCTCTGCGAGAGTAGACAGCCCTTCTTTTATTGGTAAGATTAAATGGACCAGAAAGCAATCGAATAGAGAGAGCAGATTTTCTTCACATGTAAAATAATTTGAAAAGCCAATTTCTTCAATTAATAAAAGTGAAAAATTGCAGGCTAGACATAGGAGAAGGTAAAGAAGTCATTCTTGACAGATGCCCCCGATCAAAGCTTCAACAACAATGCATCAAATATCTTGGTCCGGTGAGCCTCCTCTTCCATTGCGGAGGTCCTTATGATTTACTATAGGCCTAAGACTATATCTTTCCTGAAGTTCAGAATTCTGGTTCCTACATCAATTTGGAACCCAGCTGAAACCAATACAAAATCATAGTGTCTGAATATATGCTCTGGATTTCTTTGAAACACTCGTTTAGGAAAATGCAAAAGTTGTTATTAGTTTTGCAGTCTGTGTAAGGAAATGTAAAAAAATTGAACTTTTGAAAGAAATTTGCCTTACCAATGGTTTTTGATTCATTTTGCAGACAGAAAGGAAGGCTTATGAAATTGCAGTGGAAGATGGGAAGTTCTTCTACAGGCAGACGGGGAAGCTTCTTGATACAAGGGGAGGACCACAAGATGCTAAGTGGATTTTTGTCCTCAGCACCTCCAGGACATTGTATGTTGGGCAAAAGCACAAAGGCACGTTTCAACATTCAAGTTTCTTGGCTGGAGGCGCCACATTATCTGCCGGAAGATTAGTGGTGGAAGATGGTATTCTAAAGGTACAGTACTGAGTTACATATATGATTTTCCTTTCTCTTTTCCCCTTTTCGCGTGTCTGTTTGAAATTTTTAAGGGTATTTTCTTCTGATACATTACTCCAAATTTGGATTGTATAGGCAGTTTGGCCTCACAGTGGGCATTATCTACCAACAGAAGAGAATTTTGAAGAATTCATGTTATTCCTGAAGGAGCATGGTGTAGATCTCAGTATTGTCCAGGTTGAAAGAGTGACCTTGCTTCCTTTTTTTTTTTTGAAAAAAAAATTGATTGAAATATGTCGTACTGTTAAAGCATGAAATTGATTAAAATATGTCGTACAATTAAAGCATGAAGACTCTATGCTGGATGATGTAGCAGAGTTTATTGGCTTGCAACTGGGATGAGAATTAAGCATTATTTGGAGCATTGATATGACTGAATTTTTTGGGAAGACATGCATCCCACTAGCTAGCCAAAAACATTCTCTCACATCATCAAGAGCAGGAGTTCATGCACATTTTCATTTTAGATCTTTATCATCTTGAAATCTCCCGGAGAGAAAATATAGGCCTCTCATCGATCTCTTCTCCTTCTGTGTTGTTTTCAGAAAAGCCCAACTGATGAGGAGGAAGAAGTACATGGAAAGAAGAGAAGTGGCATTGCCATGCCAAACAACTTATCAGAACTAGATCTTACTCAAGTCACTGAAGAAACCAATGCCAAAAGCTCAGCTCAAGAGAAAACTGATTCTAGAACCCAAGATTGCGATAATGAAAGAATTATGCATCAGCCCTTATCGCGATTTTCTCGAGGATTGCACTCGAAGATTACTAACCTTGAGATACCAAGAAAGGACGATGTGATCATTATGTTCAAGAAAGATGCACAACAACCAAGGCCAAGTGGCAGCATTGTCCCTGTGGAAACTCCAATAGATGGATATCAAACAGCAGAAGAAGATTTATCAGATGATGATTTCACAATTTTGAAACACAACTTGTTTGATGAAGATCAAGAAGCAGATTATGAAGAACCCATACCAAAAGAGAAGATTATTCAGAGGATAAATTCACACAAAGGAACAAAATCATATCAGTTGGGTCAGCGGTTATCTTTCAAATGGACCACAGGAGCTGGACCGCGGATTGGGTGTGTAAGGGACTACCCTTCAGAGCTCCAAAACCAGGCTCTAGAGGAAGTGAGCTTGTCTCCAAGAAGTGCTTTTTACTCCCCAAGGAGATCACTCTGTCCTAGTCCAAGGGTTTTGACTCCTACAAGTTTGTGTAGAGGATCAGTTGCAGGCAGAAGTAGAGAAACAATTGCAGGCAGAAGTCCACTTGCTTTAGAGCAAGTGATGTTGGCTCAAGTAGCAACAAAATAATTGTATCTATAGCGTCATGGTGTTTGAGTATAGAATGTTTTAGGAATTATTTTCCAATATTTTCTGTACCATTCTTTTATACAATTCTTTTGTAGATCTTATGGTAAGATATTTAGTGAAAATTGGAATAGTTTTGTGGGTTTTGCAACCCCTTCAATTCAAAAGGGCGCCTTTTCAGATCCAAGTTCTTTTTGAGTATATTTTTTTGACCTTTTCCTAATTTATATTTCAAATTCAAGTAAAAAAACTAGAAGGCAGAGAAAAGAAAAATCTTTTCGTTTTTTTTTTTGGATACAATGGAAGAGGGTGAGTCAAACCCATGACCTCAATCATGGGTGGAGATGCTACTACCACTAAGGTAACCCCTCTTTTCAAGGGTTTTTGTAAAATCTTCGTTTACAATATGAGAAGAAATGCATACAATATCAGAGCCAGTTCTATCAGGGATTGTTTGCTATAGATTCACACAGAATGTGACTTTTCAACTAGTTGAGATAAGAACTTCTTGTAGTAGCTAGTTTGAACTTAAAAATGTCTTTGAGCAACTGACATGTTCCATGTTTTAGATGTTCGTCTGGTGCACTCCTTGATCTGTAATCTGTTCTCTGAGGCATAAGGTTCAATAGCTAATTACATGGCAATTGAATCAGGATTAACTCCTATGTATACTTTTGTCCCAGAAGCATCTCAAACGAAGCACTTAAGAGACTTTTAGGGTCTGAAAAACAATTCAAAAACATTAGCCACTTATTTTGAATAGAAAAAAGTTACATAACATCTGGCGAGCGTATTAAACAACATTCCAGGGGACTGGAGGGAGAATCCACCATTCCTTAATATAGCAGCACCATTTCATTTATCGAATTCACCCAGTGGAACTGGCCAACCCCAGATTTAAAATCATTCATAGAACAGTAATCCAGAACCCCCCACCCCCCAACAAACAAAAAAAAAAAAAGAGGAGGAACAGTTCTGACTTCATTACATCAGCCCCTATGAAGTAGCCAGATGAGGTAACCACCTTGCCAAGATGTTTAACCTCCCATTATCATCCATTACATACACCTTTCAGGGTTGCACGATCTAAAACTGCATTTCACTCATATTTTTGGATTTCAATAATGTTTTTTTGGATTTCTTCTTTTCAGAGACCTAACAACATATACATCAGAAGTCTTTTCTAGCTTGGTCAGTTTGAACTTCAATCCTCTCAAGCTGCAGCAACTTCGGAAGCCTTCCAAACAACAAAAAAGGATACAGCTAGCTCGTAGGGAAAGAGTAATTTGTTAAATGAAAGGAAACATGACGTACTCAGCATAGTAAGAGACTACATATAAACTGATAGAACCCCAAGATTGCATCCTGAAAGATGCAAGTGAAAGAATGACCATCAGGTCATAAATTGAGGATAGATTCTATTTCAGCTCATTGTTCCTTCAGAGGTTTTTTTATTTTTATTTTTATCTTGCTCCTTCTCAAAATTACAAAATAAAGGAATTCTCTATTGTACCACCATCGAGTTGAGTTGTTTGGCTTCCCAAAGCACTAATGATGGAGCTACAGCTATTCGAGTTGCTCCAAGAAGAAGACCAGCATGCAAAGCCTCGCCAAAGACAACAACAACTAAGGGCCAACCAATTTCATAGGAAGTGCCTCAATATCTCTGGCTAGATTAGACAAGAGACTTATATTAATGAGGGGCCAATATGAACCACAATCGATCTAAGGCTCCTATCAACGATTTATATCTCAAGCAAGTCCAAAAACTCTCCAAAGAGGCTACCCTAAAGAAAGTATATCACCTAAGTTATTATTTAGTGAAATTTGGAATAGTTTGGTGGGTTTTGCAACCCCTTCAATTCAAAAGGGTGCCCTTTTCAGATCCAAGTTCTTTTTTAATTTGTTTTTATCTTTCCTCATTCATATTTCATATTCAAGTAAAAAAAATTGGAAGGCCAAGAAATGAATTTTTATTTTTTAAAAAAACTGGAGGAGGTGAGTTAAATCCATGAATCATGAGTAGAATCTTTGTTTACAATATGAGAAGAAATGCATACAATATCGGAGCCAGTTATGTCAGGAATTGCTTGCTATAAATTCACATAGTATGTGACTTCTCAAACTGAAGAATCTCAAGTTTTTCAATTAGCGGAAATAAGACCACGCTGTAGTGGTTTGGAACTTAAAAATGCGTTTGAGCAACTGACATGTTCCATGTTAGATGTTGTCCTGTGCACTCCTTTATCTGTATTCTGTTCTCTGAGGCATAAGGTTCAAATTTCAATGGCTAATTACATGGCAATTGAATCAGGATTAACTACTCTGTATCCTTTTGTCCCAGAAGCATCTTAAACAAAACTCCTAAGAAACTTTAGGATCTGAAAAAAGGTTTGCGTAACATTAGCCACTTCTTTTTGAACAGAAAAAGAGTTTAATAACACCTGGCAAGTGCATTAAACAACATTCCAGGACTGGACAGAGAATCCACTATTTTATTTAGATTGTGTGTAGATCAAGGATTTAGTAATTGAAAAAAACACAAAAAAAAAAAAAGTTGAGGGGAAAGAGACCAAAAATCTCATTTCATTTTGTTCTCTTTCCCTCACCTTTTCCTTTACCTTTGCATTTCCCTTGATAAATCCGAATTCCAAACACAACATTATGAAATTCAACAAGTGGAACTGGACAGCCAAGATTTAAAATCATTCATAGAACAGTAATCTAGACAACAACAAAAAAAAAAAAAAAAGAAGGAACAGTTCTGACCTCACTACATCAGCCCCTAAAAACTAGCCAGATGAGCCAATCACCTTGCCAAAATGCTTAACCTCCCATTATCATCCGCTCATATAGACCTTTCAGCCTTTCAGGGTTACACGAAGTAAACTGCGATTCACTCATACTTCTATTATTGATGGAAAAATATTTTGATACAGGCAGCAGTCCATTTCTACACCATAGACCCTAGAAATACAAAACACCCAAATATAAAATAAAAAATTAAAAAAAAACTCTACATCCTTCCAGTAATGTCTTTTTGGATTTTTCTTTTCAGAGACATAACAACATAAACATCAAAAGCAGATTCAAACTCTCTTCTAGCTTGGTCAGTTTGAATGTCAATGCTCTGAAGCTGCAGCAACTTCAGAAGCCTTCCAACGTCAAAGGATACAGCTCGTATGGAAAGAGTAATTTGTTAAATGAAAGGAAACATGATGTACTCAACATAGAAGAGATTCCATATAAACCGATAGAACCCCGAGATTGCATCCTGAAAGATGCAAGTGAAAGAATGATCAGGCCTTAAAAATTGAGGATTCTATTTCAGCAGATTTTTCATTTCTTTGTTTCTTGTTTTGATCTTGTCCCTTCTCAAAATTATAAATAAAGGAATTCTCTATGGTATAATAGATTTAACATTTGGTCACAGCTAAATCAATCTGACGAGCTATGGTAAAAGCCTTTCAACACACCATTAGAAGCCCTTGAACCCTAACCCTTATTACCCCCGAGTTACCTCCTTGCACCTTGGACATTGTACCACAATCGAGTTAAATTGTTTGGCTTTCCAAAGCACTAATGCTAATACTATAGCTATCAAGTTGCTCCAAGAAGAAGACCAGCATGCAAATCCTCCCCAAAGACAACAACTAAGGGCCAACCAATTTCATGAAGTACCTCAACATCTCATACTAGATTGGACAAGAGACTCATCAACGAGGGGCCAATATGAACGACAATAGAACTAATTAAGGGTCCTATCAACGATTTATACCTCAACCAAGTCCATAAACTCTCCAAAGAGGCTACCATAAAGAAAGTATATCCCTTAAGTTGAAAAGCTATTATGTACTGAAACCACACAGAATCAAATAGGTGATACCTTGGTATAATTTTCTTTCTCCAACAACCATGCCTGAAACCACATGAAATGAAATATTATGTGAGAGAAATCCATCCAAAAAAAAAAAAAAGAAAAGAAAACTGACATAATCAAAGTAATTACTATGATACCAACTTCCAGACAACATATAAAATATACATATAAAAGAGCATAAGAATCAATAAAGGACTCGGAGAACAACATAGTCATAAACTAAGAGGAAAGATTTTTTTTTTCTGAAACCAAGACAATGGAGAGGTACTAGATGAAAGAGCCAGTGGATCCAAAACATTATCAGGAAACTTCAGCTTGGTAATTGTGTTGAGAAGTTATAAATTCAAAAATGAACCTGGAAAATTAAACTCAATGCCAAGATGGTATGTACAGGCATCATTAAGCTGCGCCTGAAAACCTGCAATACATGTAAAACGAGAGAACGAATGTTTGGGATCATTTTTTGTCGAATAAACATTTCAACATTTCACACAAATGCTCATACAATGCTAGTAAATAAAACATAAGATAAATCTTACAAACCAACCACGTGATAACTCCAAGGAAGACATATTCACCTGAGGCATGAAAACTGCAGCTAATAAAGCACCAATATAATTTAACAACAAAAGCCCAGAACCAAGGAATGCAATGTTTCTAACGCCAAGCTTTGTTGCCAAAGTAGATATCTGAAACCTAGGAAAACAATTATATCAACAACAAAGAGAAACATTAAGGCTTTTAGCAATAATCATGGCATTTTGTCTTGGATTTGAATAAGTAGGAAACAAAAATTCAAGGAACAGGTGCGATTAAATATTGGTAAAATAGGGTTTCTGAGTTTTCAATCCATAGGTGGAGCTCATTTTTAGCTTTTTGGCTTGTAAGCCAATGGGCCAAATTTTTTTTTACTTTTATAAGCTAAGATAAGCAAAAAAGCAAAAAAAAAAAAAATATGCTCTTTGGCTTATAAGCCAAAAAAGCCAAACTGAAAAAGCTAGGAAAAAGCCCTACCAATCGGACATAAGAGCTCTTTTCCTTTGGATTTTTTTGGCTTATAAGCCAAAAAGCCAATTTTTTTTTCCTTTTACAAGCTAAGATAAGCAAAAAAGTGAGAAAAAAAATTGCTTATAAGCCAAAAAACGCAAACTGAAAAAGCCCTACAAAGTCTAGGGCTGTTAAAAAAAACCATCCGGCCCGACCCAACCTGATTTTGCAGTTCCACCGGTTAGTTTTGGGTGGATAATGGGTGGATTTCGACCAACCCGGCTGTATTTGGTTTGGGTGGTGGGCCGTTATTACTCCAATCCAACCCGACCTAATCTGACTTTTTTAACACCAAAATTTGATTTTTCACCTAACCCGACCCAATCACCCTATGAGTAGAGTGCAGCTCTAAAATTCTTCAACCCGATCTAATCGGGTCGGGTGGTGGATGGCTCCCCAACCTAACCTGTGAACACCCCTACTACAAATGAATTATAAAATAAAAGTATCAGCAGCTTGCAAATAATTCTATGCAGAAATAATATAAGAAGAAAAGTAGCAGCAGACATCTTGTGAAAATTGGGCTGGTAACTTACTTTCGATCCCCCTCTACATCTGGAAGATCTTTAGTTATGGCAATGACTAGTGCAAACAACGTTACAAAAGCTGTGATGAAAGCGACAGGTAAGCTGCAGTAGAAATTAATAGTGCACATGAGAAATTTTCTTAACAGTGTGGAAAAGTGTAAAACAGTATGCCTTCCTGCAACACTGTACTAAGTTGGTCCCCCAATAGAAATGGTCCAAGCTGATATTCAGTGAGCACATTTGGGGGAACCCCAATGTTGGCTTTTCACATTTTCAGTGAGTGTGTGTGGATTAACTTGTTCATCTAGCTTCCTCTTCCAAAGGTACAAAAGCCAGCACGAAGTAAGAGATGAGAAGTGGCAACTCACCTCCATTCAAATTTAAGTCCCAGGGCAGCTCTTGTGGCATAATATACACCAAAATTGAGAAGGAAACCTCGGACCTGCAAAGGTTAATTCTGTTAATCTGCAACATCATATGTTTATTGGAGGCACGTGAATGGAAAGCTAATGTTTGTTAATTACTAAGAGCAAAATCAATGCATAATTGCCCCATCCCTGTTTAAAATACTAAGAACATCATCAGTAGATTTGACAAGTCAGGAAATAAAACTCTTTTTGCACTTCTTTCTACAAAAGAGTCATTTATTATGAAAAATGCATCGAAGGCTAGTGTTTTATTCCTAAGTGGAATTTATTGATGATGAAATATATTAGGTGACAGGTACCATCTTTGAATATCATGGTCCCTAGCTCTACAAGAAAAAGAAGACCCGCATGAAACTTTCACTAGAAAAAGAACTATACTTTTTGTTGAATTTTATTTTTCTAAAAATGATTTAAGTTTTCTTTCAGTATTAAAAACTTCCTGTACTACACCATATATCATTTGTTAGTCCTGTGCTTTGCATCTAACACAAAATAATACTTTAATCACATTCAAGGATTCTTCTCAAGATACTGATGTAAGCTTAAGATTCCTAGGCTAGGATATGATTTTGATGGTATGAGTCAAATCATAGAACTCAAGATTTTCACAAAGGCAAAGTATAAAATAATGATGATGTTGATAATGATTACAGCTAAAGTTTAAAAGAAACGATGAAAAGACCAAAAAACAGTTTCTTCAAAATCATTTCAGCTGTAGGATTATGATTGTCTATGGTGTGAATTTTAAATTTTGTCTTATAGTCAGAAATTTTAGGTTTCAATAAAAAAAATACTAATAATGAAAAAAATGACAGCTGCTCCAATAGTATAACAGACAGGACATGTCAAGAAATTCTATTCCAGACATTCTGAGGAATGCCAACTAGAATACTATGACTATAGGCCCATTCTCATGGGAAGACTGTGTAACAGGGTACAATTATAATGATAAGATATATGCACCAAAATGATGCAAGTAATCAAAGCCCTTTAAATGCCACTGTAAAATTATATTTATTGGTTTTACTGACAAATCATGAATGGTGCAACAAACAACTGCCATGGAGTGTAGTCACTCGTCATTTAAAATATTTTTGGAGCTTTCAAATTAAATGTTCAAATAAATTGCTGCACAACAGAGCCTTGATGCATTGCTTAGGTGTTAAGACTACAGCTTTCTTTTGGTTTTTATTGTTTATGGTTTGATTTAAGATGAGGAACTTCAATCTTTCTTCTTCGGTTGGTTAGTATTAGTAAAACAATTGTTGTCATAAATAGGTTCTCTCCTACAAAATTTCTTCATGAATTTCATCGAACAAAAAAAACTGCTTTGCTTAGAACAGATATAATATTCTGGAGAGCAATGTTGTCCAAGCAACCTATTTATCAAAGAAACGGAAAATGATATCCCCCCATGTTTCTGTTTTTTCCCATTTGAATTGATGATTTTGTCTATTTCTTCATGATTATTTTGATCCAGTTCACATGTCGATATTAAGTCTCAAGAAACTACAGAGATCGATACAACATTGTCCAAACTATGTGTAGTTATCACACATCACTTTATTTGGCAGAAAATATGACGATACATCCCACTCTATTATACTGAAGACAAAAAAATAGGAGGTAAAGCAAAAAGAATACCGTGGCAATAATAAGAAATGCTACAACAGGAAACCTCTTCATTCGAAATGGGGGAACAGAATAGATGGTTCCAAGAAAGAGACCAAGACAGTAGAGAGCAGTAATGAATGGACCGAAGTTCATTCCAACAATCAAGAGGCCTGTCACTGCAAAAAGTAACACCAAAAACCATGCAGACTGCACTGAAAGATCTCCTGCTGCTATAGGTAAATAAGGTTTGTTTACCCTGCAATTGGAGTAGAATAGCATTAACCATATCAAACAAAAAAACTAAGAAATAAATAAATTGATGCACATGTTTGATAACCAGTTAACAGAAAAGAGGAACCCCTTTGAATATAGAATTAAGCACATTAATCATACTCATCCCCTGCAATTAAATGACCAATACTTCAGAAATCATAGGAACCATCTGAGTATCTAAACGGTAACATAACAATCAAGTCATTTAGAACGAGCTAAAGCAAGGTTTCTTTGAAAACACAAAACATAAATAAATATAAAAAAAAGAAGGAATCCCATGGTAATTCTTAAATTAGTTTCTCTTTTTTTTTTTAGGGGATTGGGTTCCTATGCAAGAGTTTCCTAATATTATGTCACAGTTAGCCAAGCAAACAATACATAGTACTGTAGCTTACTTGTCAATTCCGATATCGTATATCTGATTGATGCCCACTATATAACCATTGCCACATAAAAGAGCAAGCAGACCAGAGAAGGCCTTAAACAATAATGACCACCTTATCAGAGTTGTGTTCTCAATCAGAGCTCTAGCTACTAAAGAACTGCAACAGAAGAAAATATGAACTGAGTCAAGTACAACTAATACAAGCTAGCTAAAAAAATAAGTAAGCCAATTATAAGACTACATTAGCATGATAATAACTTACGTTGACCCTAAGGCAGTTCCACGTATGGTGTGAGGCCTTAGGAATCTCCAGAATGCATTTTTGAACTCAGAAACTTTATTCAAAACTGGATCAGATCCAGCAGCATCAATTTGAGTGCAAGCCTGGCAACATCCACTTTTACATAAATGCCATAAATTAACTCTATGAATCTCAACAGATCCATGTCAACCAATACATCAACCATGTCAAACCGTGTAAATGAAAGCTCAGCACTGGCAAGAAATAATTGCAATTGAATGAAGTTGGCAGCATTTGGACATTGCATGCGATTGACAACCCATTTATGTTCCATGTTTCAATACTAGACTTGGTCATCAATCAGCCTGACCTGGCACAGTTTATTAAAGGATTTGGCTTGTGGTTCCAATCTTTATAGCTAATAGGTTTGTATTCACTTTTAGTTTCTCAACCTATTCAAGAAGAGTTTGGGTTCGGGTTGCCCAATCCATGTCCGTGGGGCCATTGTAATAGTATAATATTAAGGGCAAAATGATACTCGTGAGTTTTTATCATATGCAGTATCATTATTTTTAACCTCAATATACTACAAAACTTGACTTCAATAAAACAGCAAGCCAAGTTACTAATACCAAGGCATCACCAAAATTTTTATCCATATAATTGACAATAAATTTGAGTTAATGAACATGAAATTTTATAAATATTATTTGTGGTTTACAAGATAAGCCAGAACATATCATGAAACCAACCAATCAAACCGAAATACTTTGGAACTAAATCTCTCTTGAGTTAAATTGAATGTTTTCTGGATCCAGGGTGATTAGGTACTTAAGTAAAAACAAAACAGCTAGTCACCAATCCTATATCTCATCTGGAGACATTCCAATAAACACCAAATCACATTTCATGTTATTTATTGACACATGCATGCAATCAAACATGTCAAGGAAAACAAGTGAACCCATCAGAAGTGTTGTTTCAACCCAGTCAAATTCTGTTTTCTGTTCAGGAGGCATTATAAGAATTCATTTTTTGAGACACCCAAATGCTCCATTGAGTTAGTGAAGCTGTTACTAGTCCATGGAGTACAATGGGGCAAAATATACCACTGACTTTCAAAGTAATCATATTCACTGATCTATGATGCTACTAGAGAAGAAAAATACATAATTGCATACCTGCTACATTCCATCAAATGACAAAGATATAGAATACTGGAAAACAATTAGGGCACGTAAAATACCAACATTATCCAAAAGATTCCCAGATACATCTTCCATGTAAAATGAAAAATGAGTTCGTAACTTAGCCAGAATGGCAGCTCTGAAAAAAAGAAAAAGAAAAGTCCCAAAACATATGGGATACAGAAACAGATGAACATAGCAAAGTGAAGTGCATACTGTTTTAAAGGGAAAGACTCTTATTCTGCCACATCATTCAGTACATAAGTTTGCTTGAATTTTTTGGTTGTATAGCGTTGCCCAAATGATTGGTTCAAATCAGCATTGAAAGTATCTCAAGACTAGGAGCATTCAGTGGCTTAATCACCTACTTAATATGTATTGAAAGAAGCAAAGCCGTGGTCAGGTAAGACGTGACTCCAGAACCAATTAATCAGTTCAGAAGCAACTTTATTGGTCCAATCAACAAAGCATTAAGGTACTACGCAATTCGCTTGTACAAATCATTTAACCAATAACAGAGAGATAATTAAAAAGAAAAAGAAGAAAGAAAACTGAAGAGAATGAATCTGAAATACCAAGCTGAAGAAACATATTGAATTGCTTAACTATCCAATTCTTCAATTACTCAATCCTTCACATACAAGTTTGACCATTTGCCAAAGAACTTCATAAACTAGCTAAGAAAAACTGGTCAATTTTTCATTGTCCCTTCCGTTTTCCATGAGATACCCAAAACAAGACATCACTTGTAGATGAGGAAAATGAGAAAATTCAGGTAATAAAATCAAGAAATTAAACATACCCATATAGAAATATGCCTCTGTTGCCTCTTTGAATTAGTTCTTGTACAGCTTCTGTGACCGTACAACCCTGATAAAGGAAAGTTCTTGGAGCCTTTAAATGACAAATCAGAAGTTAAGCAGGTAGGTTTAGTGGGTATTCTTTCATAGCGAAAAGACCTCCCGCAGCTAGGAGATACAGCTGAAATTCGAATGGCAGAAGTTGACAGTGAGAGCTCCATCCAGAAGGGTTGTTTGTGTGTGTGTGTGTGTGTGAGAGAGAGAGAGAGAGAGAGAGAGAATGTGCTTTAAATCTTTAATCCAAGCCCGGAAGTATAAGACGTTTGGCCCACCAACTTTAACTCGACTGATAAATTTTATATTACAAGCAATAAAAATAATTTATTAGTTGTCTAGTTTAGTGTTAATTCATCTTAGCAACTAATATGTATCAAGTTCAAACCACATTCCATTATCTTAGACAAGTTATTCTTTCTGTAGCCTCAAAATAAAAAATAAATAATACATATACACATAATTGGATCTACAAAAAAAGACAAAAATATATAATTATATTGTATAGATCATGGACATATAAATAATATGTACATACTTACTGGGTTGGTGATGATTTTATTTTATAAATAATATTGACTCTTGTTGGCAAAATATATATTTGTTGCAATTATTGCCTCACAAAGAACTTTTCATTCAGTATTTCTCTAAGCTACAACCTTTTTGTTTTTTTTTTCTCCACAACTAAGAACCCTAAAGGCATATGTTTTTTGTTTTTTTGGGCACATTATAAGGCTAAATCGTTGGGAGAAGGGAGGGTGAGTGCACCACCTAAAAGCATATATTAACAAGACCCTTTAAATAATTTAATTTGATATATTGAGTTATTTTAAGTAACTTTATTGACAAAGCAATACCAAATCTCTTTATGATAAATTTGTTACTCAATGATGATTTATTTAACAAAACATAGTCCCAATACCATCATGATGAAATAAAAATTGTGAACGTTTTCCCTCTTTTTTTGGACACGACATTCTTGTTCATATCAAAACAATTAAATTAACAAAAACAACGTTGGAACAATTATTTTATTATTTTTTATTGTCTTGTTTTGGCTCATACGCAAATATTCATCATATTAAAGACATACAAATTTCGTTACTTAGTTTTTCTTAGGAAATTATTTATTTTACAATAAGGTGTTCAAAACATCGGTCAACTATTCTGTCAAATTCGTGCAGGGTCATTATTCACACTAATTATGTAAATCTCATGTAATACATAAATGATAACTGACCACAAGACTTTATACTTAATATGAGAATAAGTCTATCACTGGTTCATTCTTTGTATTTTTCTTTAAGAAATAGTTGGTTGGTTTATTTTTTGTCATCTAAATAAAACATTTACACACGAGCTTGTAAATTCAAAATAAGACCACGAGTAGGGTTCACTATTTTAGAGAAGTGAAGAAGACTTAAAAAAAAAAACTCGCTAGGAGATAAACAGTGCCACATGAGAATTGGGTTTAGTGAAATTGGTTGGGTTGTTAATGATAATAAAAATTTAGTTATATTTTAGTTAAAGGCATTACTAGAAATAGTTAACCAGTTTGGTTTTTATGGTGCATGACATAGTTATCAAAATGGAAAGCGGAAGCGAAAAACGTTAAGGAAAACCGAAACGGGAAGCTCAGTAAAAAAATATAAGGGGAAACGAAAAGTGAAAAACGATTAAAAAACTTAATAGAAAACTTTATCGAAACTCAAATGAGACTTTTAAGAAGTTTAGTGGAGACCTTTGAAAAACTTAGTAAAAATCTTAGAGAAACTTAATAGAGGCTTTTGAGAAACTTAGTGCAAACTTATGCAAATAATTTCATAGATACTTAGTTAGAACTTAAGAGAAAAAATGTATAAAAATTAACATTTTAAGTTTCCCAAACGTTTTCTAAGAATTTCTTCTAAGTTTTTCAAGAGTTTCCATCAAGTATCCCAAGAATTTTTTAAGAATTTACCAAACATTTTCATAACGTTTTTCCCGCATTTTTTAAACGTTTTTCTAAAATTTTTAAACATGTTTTGTATCCGTCCTGAAAACGCGTTTCCGCCTCTCAAACGAGTTTGTCCATAAACACCACTATAACTCTTAGTGAAACAAGTAATTTTAGTAAACTTGAGTCATTTGAAAATTTATTTTTGAATTCAAGTAATTTTTAATTGGTTTACCAAACTCAGGTGGTTTAAAATCAAAATACAAGTTTGAGCTTAAAATTGTAACTCTAAAGCATGAAATTTATGAGGTTGGTAAATAATTTGAAAACCAAAACCGGATATGGAAATAAATCTTCAAATGGTCGGGTTGGTAAAGAACTCCTCAGGCTCCTAATCGAATCGACCATAAACCCACCGCATGTTTGGGTTCAATCTGGGCAAAATAGTCATTTAGCCACCAACCTCACGGTTAAATACCCGCATTAGGGTTTCCCTCCCCCGTTAGAAGAGCAACCTAACTACCAGCAAGCAAAGTATCTGCAGCCGCCTCTCTCTCTCTCTCTCTCTCTCTCTCTCTCTCTCCCCGACACAGGTACGTTGAGGTTCTCACCTCAACTCTTCTTTTCAACTTCTAAATACCTAGTTCACTTTATTCATGACTGAGTTTCTGGGGAAGAAGTTGGGAGAAAAGAAAAAAAAAAATAATTGAAGGTGCTAGAATTACCATATATACATATATAGATTCATCTTCATTTCTCTCAGATTTTTTGGATTTTATTCTGAAGCTTAAGATTGGTTATTGTCTTTTAAGAAGCCTTGTTCTTCTTAGCTTACGTAGATTCAAATTCGTACTTGTATCTATGTGGGCATACATATTTGTAGTGTATATTTATATGTATATAGACGCATCTCGATTTGATGTTAACTCAGTTTGAACATGATCTTGTGTAATGCAAATCAGTTAACGCAGATTCTTGACATGAACTTGTTTCTCTATTTGTGGACATGAGACAATTCACTTTACAATAAAAGATATTGACACTTTAGTTCATTGTTATATACTCTGATCAAATGAGTTTAATTATATTTTAGCCTATGTTTATGAAATTAAACATCTAACTCTGCTGCAAACCAATGCATTGGTTACTGAGTGACATATCAGTTGTTTTTATTCCTATTTTCAACCTGATATCCTAGGAAAGGAAAAGAAAAGAAAGAAAATCCATAAAACAGAGGAATTTCTAAGTATAAACCGCTTAGAAAAGTTATCGTCAGAATGTTTCTCATCCTTCATAACAATATGTTTTCCGTATTGTCTTAACAGACCATTTGAGTTTTAATATTTAAATTACAATTTTTAAGTTTGCAAATATTTTGTCTAATCTATATAATAGAAAACTTCATGTTTCAGCTGATGTAAGTGGACATAATCAATGGCATAAGATACTTAATAGTGAACGAGGAGATACTTGTAAACAAGGTAGACAAAAACAAAAGAAATAAAGCTTCTAACAATACTTCTTTTTATAATAAGTGTACCTTTCCAATAATTTTAATTTTCATAAAAGAATCAATTACTTTTTCCAAAAATGTTTATAAGAAAATTCAATTATTCATGTATCATGTGTCATATATCACATTATATATCGTATGTACATTGTGAGATACATTTAACATAAGATCCGAATTGGTGATATTATCTGTTTACCTCCAAATGTATTGATCATATATATCATACCGTGAATCATAAGATACTAACAACACTGCTGAGAAGCGAAGGGGAAAAAAGAAAGAACTTGTCATCCTCTTGTCTAATGGGGTAAGGTTGCAATTATGCATAAAAGTTTCGGAGATATTCCAAAAGGCATGAGCTCAAGGGAGCTGTATTGGGTGAATGCTCTAAGTCTCACTTTTATAGAATATAGCAGTGTATAGGATTAATATTAGTCAATCCACCACATGCATGAAATGAAGTTGTAGAGGCATGCAAGTTTTCAGTGGTGGTTTGGTTCTATACCACACAAATTGAACTATGGTGCCTTGAAATTGACTGTAATCATCCTACTCATGGACTGTATTATAATTATCTCTCATAGTTTCTTTAATGTGGATGTTGCATGCAGTTAGAACTGAGTGGGGCCTTGCATCTTGGTTGGTTTGGTTTATTTCTTTATTGTCTAATCAACCTACACTGAGTAGCAACCACAAGCTTTTACTTGATAAATTGTTGTTGTTAGTTCTATGTTTATTGCATATCCCCACTAAGAGCATGGTATGTTGTCTGTTGTTGAGACATCCATGTTTCTCATGAATTCAATTTCTATAGCCAGGCAGAATCTCTGTTATTGTCCTCCAAAACAGTTGATGCATGTGTGCCTTCTCACTTAGTTTTCTTTCCTTTTTTTTATTTTTATTTTTTCATATTTTTCCCCCCCTTATCCCTTTCTGCTGCTTTATGGTTTTCCATTTTTTGTAAAATGGTTTACCTCTCTGCCAAGGTTGCAATCCATGGGAAATGAAGACAGTGCTGAACTTTTCTGTTTTTGAGGTGGTGGGAAGGTTGCCGGGCTTGGATATGTTCTGTTATCAGCCTCGCCCCCAACCCCTCATCCAAAGGGGGAAAAAAAACCTCGCAGAATTCTTGCATTTGAGTATAATGACACGACTTTAGCAAAAATATGGCTCTGTAATTTCTAGTAAATCTTGTAACTATCTATTGAAAATGAAAATCATGTGGAGGCCTCTTATCCAGGATGTATTTTTTGGCCTTGAAATTTCTTGTTTTAGCAAAAATATCTTCCCTGTGCCCTACCTGTTTCATTTATCACGTGTCTGTTGGAGGTGATCGATTATGTTTGTAATGATGTATATTTTTCTGAAAGAAAATATATGCCTTTTTGACTTGCTGTTTGGTCGGTTGGTTCAGAATGGAGTCTCAGATCAAGCATGCCATTGTGGTGAAAGTTATGGGTCGCACAGGATCGAGGGGGCAGGTGACTCAGGTGAGAGTCAAGTTTCTTGATGATCAGAACCGGTATATCATGAGGAATGTTAAGGGCCCAGTGAGGGAAGGGGATGTGCTTACCCTGCTCGAGTCTGAGAGGGAGGCAAGAAGGTTGCGCTGATCGCTTTACATTTGTTCCAATTACTCTCCTCCAGGTTTTTGATTCCTTGCCAAGTAAACTGCACTTCAAACTTCATGCTTCAACATCTATATTATGTTCAAAATGTTGTATCTGGGAATGGCGATGCTAATTAAGGTTTTTTTTTTTTTTTGGGGTGTTTGAGAAAGACTATTAGTACGGTTGAGTTCGTTGAGTTTTATTAAATGCTTGGATCATTATGCTTGAGAGGCAGTAAAATCGTTTTGAGTGACGTCGTTGCACGGTGCAAATTTTTTGTCTGGCAACTGCATTCTGCAAATATCACTATTGCAAATAGGCAAAGATAGCCCTTGTCGCTCAGCTCCAAGATCATTGAATAATTTTTCCAACAAACAAATTCCAATTCAGAGGTGAAAATTGCGAGACCTCGTGAGAAAAGTGTTTGCAATTAATCAATAAATCTAAAAATGAAATTGAAATAAAGTAATTTTGACGGGGAATATAATGCTGAGTCCAATTTTATTTGGATGGCAAGGGATGATCATCCTAAGAGTATAGAGCATTTGGACCGGGTCAAGATCTGAGCACTCAACTAATTTATTTATTTTCAATTGTATCACAATTTAAGTCACAAGTCGTGGGGAGCATTTGCCGCGTATATATATTTAAATAAATAAATAAATATATATTTATGCATATATGTAATATATTAAAGTAATTTTATTTTATTTTATGTTTCATATCCATGTATAATTGTATAAAATAAATACAAGATACTTCAATAATATTGAACATTTAAATATATATACTAATATGTGTAAAATAATATTATTATCCATAAATTTAAAACATTTTATTGTACATATTTAGTTGGCAATAAGTCAGTGTTGTAAAATCAGAGTATTAAACATGCTTTAAGGTACGCAAAGGAAGTGGTGGGGTCCGCAAGTCATCTCTCGTTGCACAATTAATGGATGTGGCCCAGGTCCTAGTCCCTAACTGTGAAAGTTGTTATTACAACTTTAAAGAGTACTGATATGTTTCAAGAAACCAAATATTGGGTACACAATTACACGTTCTATTATGTGCATTCGCGTTCTTTTACTTTCAAGTCGCGTGCTAGTTACAGCGAATCCGCGAATTAACCACGAATTTGAAGCAAATTCGTAAATCTTCGAATCGAGGTGCGGATTCGTCACCCCAATGCAAGGAACTATGCGACTTAGAAGACAACCAAAACTCTCATAACATATATCAATCTACCATTTGAAAGTCGAACTCCGGATCTCAAAAGTTAGTATTAGATCAGCTAATAAAATGCCACTAAATTAAGTTGGTATCAGCACTCAAATAATTATTGAAGTAGAATTTTTTTTCATATGATAAGGGTTGCAGCATACCAAGTTATTACGTTTATTCGTGGGATGACTATGTTTTTAAAAAATAAAAATAAAAATAAAAATTAAAAAAACAAATGTATACACGGCAACTCAAGTCATTAAGAAAATTCCCATCTTTTTCATAGTGGTTGCAATAGAAATTTCAAAAGTGTAAACTATTCACTAAAAGAGAGAGAGAACACAACATACAGGCATTTAAACTCAAGTTACTTGAGTGCGTGTGTTTAATACTTGTACTTAACTTATGCTTTTAAGGAGATGTTAAGTGATTTGTTCTTTTTTTAAAAAAAAGGTTTGTGTCATGCGGCCCCATCTAGCTGCGGCTAGTGGGCTCCCTCCGAAGGTCTGGATTTAGGTCTATGTTCGCATTCAATGCTTTGCGTTGGCTAGGGGCTCGTCCTACCTCTGAACGAGTCTTGGGTGTGTGTGTTTAAATGCTTGCACTTGACTTCGCCTTTTAAGGAGTTGTTAAATGATTGGTTCTATTAAAAAAAATACTATGTGTGACCAATGGCTAAGGATGACAATTGAAACCGAAAAACTCAAATCCCACTTCACTCCATCCTTAATAGGAAGATAAACGGGTTAGAGGCAGAATATAGAGAAGAAAGCAAACTCAATGCGGGTTTGGAATGAGGTAAGATTTAGGTTTCCCCATCCCGAATCTACTTTGATTATATTATGAAATACCTAAATAACTATATTATATTTAACTACACAAAATATCCTTACTATATAAGTAAATATTAGGATTTTAATATTAACTTTTTGGTCTTAAATTTTAGACGCAATCTTTCTCAATATAATATTGTATTAGAGTTAGTATAATTTGTATTATTTTTATTTTTTTAAATATTAATTTTTGTTTTAAAATTTTAGATGAGTTAAACCTGTTTTAACCCGAACTAGGATTAATTTAAATGAAATAAGTGCAGAGTAGAAAGGGTCAACCCATCACAAATTTAAAACTAGGTGTGAGATAAAAAATTTCTACAAAAAGCGGGATAAAATTAGTCAACCCCGTGCGGTTGCCATCCCTACCAGTGGCTCGCGCTCTTTACATCCCAATACTCAATTCAACTGCTGGAATTGAATCCATTGATGAAATTTGGCGAGAACCGTGGGACTCTAATCTAGTGGTTTTTTTTTGATCCGCCAATTCTAGTGGTTAGATGAGGTAATATAGAAAATTGTGTCACGAACTATGAAAAAATTTACCAAAATACTCGGACTCCTGTCTGACATTGAAAAGAGCTTGTACTTGGTTATTTTTCAGTTAACTCACATTCAAGTATTTTTAATTTTTTTTATATAAACCCTGCTCGAGCAATGTTTGAGGTAATAATGGAAACTTAGATCACAACTATGAAAAAATTCACCAAAATACTCGGACTTGTCCAGTCTGACATTGAAAAGAGCTTGTACTTGGTTATTTATTAGCTAACTCAAATACGTTTTAATTGAGCTATATTCAAGTATTTTTAATTTTTTTATATAAACTCCGCTCGATCAAAGTTTGAATTAAGTTCAAAAAATAAAATAATTTTAAAATATCTTCAATCTTAACTTGCTTACAAAATAAACCATTCAAGAATAAGTTTTTAACAATTCTAACAGGAATCGACCTCAAGTAGGGATGGACATTATTGTGCTAGGCCTACACTAATTTTTTTTTTGTCTCTTATCAAGCCTAAAACCAAATACCAAGCTCATTCAAAATAAAAACTAGGATTTCCAAACCTATCTATTTAACTTAAAAATAATTTTAATAAATATTTTTCTTCAAAGATAATGTTTAATAATATAAAATCTAAATACATAAATAAATTAATATATAAACTATATATATATATATATATATTTTGGGCCAAGCTAAGCCGGGCTTCAAACATAATTTTCAAGCCCGCATATTAATATAATTGAACATAAACTTTATTTTATAAATCTTATAAATGATGAGTGAGCTTGGGCAAATCAAGTGAGCCATTGGCCCGCGACCACCCCTAACCTCAAGGTGGTTGATTTGTTTTTTTTTTTTTTAAATCAAAAAAATTTCAAAATTGTTTGATGGCCTTTGATGTCAACTCATATTACAAAGAAAAAGTCCCTTATGTAGTAACCCAAAAATATAAAAGGAACTCCCAAATTTTCCTGAAATCATCAATGTTAAAAACTTGACCCAAAAAAAAAAAATTGTTACGTGGGCAAAATTTTATATTATATGATATGGCAAGAAACAATTTATTGAATGAGGTCAAAAATGTGATCGTTTTTGCACCTTATTTCTCCTCAATAGAGGGTCCAATGGCTTTACCCTATGGAGAAGCCAACATTTGATTCATATGACAAGGCCGAATTAGACAAGGAATCCTGACTTATCCTGCGTTTGGTTTTTAATTAAGGTCGGACTAGTAATCCGATCGAAGCTACTAGTACTACATACTAGTTTTTATACGGTCCTAAGGGAACGGTGAGTTTAGTAGTTCAAGGACTGTGACAAGGGCTAATCCTAGTATGTCACATTATTTACTATTAATATTATATTACATTATATATTATAAAATAAAATATAATATAATATAATATTATAAATGTCTGTAATATACTACTATATATTATATTATATTGTAATATACATATTAGATAATGATTATATAATATACTATACTATAATATTATAATATATAATTATTATATATTATGTTATCTAATAAATCTATCTATATTTAGTAACAATATATTAAATTTGTTATTTAGTAAGAGATAATACGGTCATTTCACACTTTTAATGAGATCAATCCCAACTTTTATCTCATAGGTAAACAAACGTGGGACTGTGGGATAGGTTAGGACTATGAGTTCTAGGATTACCAGTTTTTGGACTCATAGTCCCATAACTTTTTGGCTGGCCCAAAAATCAAACATGTAGAATTTGTGCTTGCTTCGTCTTCTCTTCATTGTTTGCTTGAAGTGTCGCCGATGGCCTTCTTCGTCCTCTCTCTCTCTCTCTTTGCGTACCCTACATTGTTTCATTACTCTCTCTCTCTATCTCTCTCTGTGCGCACCCTATATCATTTCGTTACCCCTTCTCTCTCTCTCTCTCTCTCTCTCTCTCTTTAAGGATTAGTATGGACAGTGACGGAGCTAGAAAATTATTCCAGGGGGACAACTGTTAATCATAACCAAGAATTTTTTTCTCTTTTTTAATCAACATTGGAACATTTCATTTCATATGTAAACATATATATATATATATATATATATAAGTGTCGCGTCTCAATTTTCGCCTCGAGTCTAAGTTTTGACTCGGACAAAACTCGATACTCTCTTTGTTAGAACTCGCCCTCCTCAGAGGACAAGTGCGACAAAATTTGAACTTGAAATTGATTTGATTAAGAAATTTTTTGAAAAATGTTTGGAGTTGTCACCTAACATGGTTAAAGGTGTGTTAAGTTACCTAAAACTAAGTATAATTTGAGGATCAAACTTATGTTTTTGAAAATGATTTGAAAATGCCTTCTTGAGAGGTATTTTTGAAAAATAGGGTTGTTTGGCAACCTTTAAAAATTTGACTCCAATTTTGGTCTTTGTGTTAGGGATTTATACTTAAAGACATGTTTATGTAAAGGCTTTAGTATTTATTAATAAATTAGTTATTCCATTTAAAGAGAATCTATGTGAGCAATATTTTTCTTGCATTATTTATTTAACGATTATGCATATGTGTCTCTTATTCTATATAGTAGATGATTTGGTGTGTAGAGTATGACTTACACACAGAAGATTAAATCATCAGTTCTTATGGAATATAAGTTTATTGTTCATAGTCTTAGATGGAACTGGACAGACCAATAGTAAGACTGTAACACAAGATTTTAATAGGTTTGTCTTGATTATGGGGAACGGTATATTTCCAACTCCTTGTAGTAATACACTTTGTGTGTATTGAACATAACCGTGTTGAGGTAATTATTTTTATACTGATTATATAAAATAATTAATACCTCATAATTATTATGAGTGCTTATACTTTTAATCCTAATATAATAAATAGACACATGTATTTAATGTTTATTGTTTTGATTCACATAAGAGTGAGATTCTTTGTTGATCAATAAACTCAGTAAGTTGGAAAATAACATTACATGTATGGTGAATATTAATTATTAATGGAATCCAGGTTCCGATATAGGGATTGATGATACCTCATTGAGGAAGTATATAAGTTTTGATTATATCAAATCCTATAAGTGGATTATGAATCTGACATATCAGATAAGTTAAGTGGAAGATCTCAAGGAATTAAATAAGTATATTAAATTTAATTATCAGTAATTTAATTTAATAGATGAATATTTGTGATCTTAACGTGGAAAGATAAATAAACATTTAATAATATAGAGCTCGAAATAGTATGACAGTGATTGCAATTATAATTCATTTGTAATATAAATTATAATTTACATAAATAGGGATTAATTCTAGTTAAATTAGGAATTCTTGTTTGCGTATAAAGCTCTAGTCATACTAATGCTATAGTCCATACTGTAGCTTCTATATATACGTACTCTAAAAGCAGCTAGGTTTTACTTACAATTGATAATATCATATACACGTTTTTATGAGAGATAGAAATTCTAACAGCTGCGAGCCCACTCTCTCTAGAGTAGGGCATGTTCAAAGGATATAACAAAAGTCCAAAGGTTAAATTTGAGCAGTTTTCTTATTACTGTTGCTTGTTGTTCGAGATAAAAAAAGAGAGATTTTTAAGTTTATACCTATTGTTATTAGGTATTAAACTAGAGAGATCTCGAAGGTATGAATCTAATGACATAGATTAGTTTCTGCTAATCAAATCAAATTTTTTTTTAGTATTACAGGTATGTACTATAACCGGGTTGTGAAAAATTTCGTAATTCCCTACACTTTGAAATAGATATCTATGGCCCAAGGTTAGTTACGTATAGGAAAGATATCCTAACATCATCACCCTACTCTACTCTTGCGGTACTTACATATCTATTCACCTTATACTCACTCACTTGAATCTCCAGTTTCTAATTATCCAATTATATCTGCTTAAAAAAGTTTTGGAGAGGGGTCTGTCATCACTTTTTGGATGTATGTGTTGGTCCAAGAGTGTAACCCAATAGGAGGAGTGAATTGAGTTTTAAAAATAATCACAAATAATTTTAATTAAAAATTGATTAAGCAATGTAAAAGCAGAGCGCAAAGTGTATGTGCAATTTGGTAAGGCAATCTCAAACAAGAAATAAAAAATGGAGCACAAAATGAATACAATGATTTACCAAGGTTCAACCACAATTCGTGACCTACATCCTCACCCTCAAGATCCACTTGAAAGCTCTTCCACTATGCAATAAAGAATTGCAAAACAAGTGCTAGTTGACCAAGTGCCTAGCTCACTTTTTACAAGAGCTCTTCCCAAGCTCTCAAACTCCTTAAGTGATTTTGTCCAAGCTTTACTCAAACTTACAAGTATTTTTAACAAGAACACTCAAACTCACATGTTTACAAACCCACCTAAATGGAGTAAATGAGATTTACACGAAGTATCT